>CAMZMU010000094.1:45020149-45292548 GCA_947311845.1 Poa pratensis | reverse complement strand
GGGTCCAGATGGCTAGGATTGTCGCACGTGCTTTAGGATGACCTAAAAGTGCTACGGATACTCCTAGATGCTGGGGGGGTGCACGTGGGGTCAGATGACGTAAGGAGGGTCCGTATACTCTAGATGGCTAGAGGGGGTCCACAGGGGTCTAGATGGCTTGGATTGTCGCACGTGGCTTTAGGATGACCTACAAGTGCTACGAATACTCCTAGATGCTGGGAGGGGTGCACGTGGGTCAGATGACGTAAGGAGGGTCCGTATACTCCTAGATGGCTAGGAGGGGTCCACAGGGGTCCAGATGGCTAGGATTGTCGCACGTGATTTAGGATGACCTAAAAGTGCTACGGATACTCCTAGATGCTGGGAGGGTGCACGTGGGGTCAGATGACGTAAGGAGGGTCCGTATACTCCTAGATGGCTAGAGGGGTCCACAGGGGTCCAGATGGCTAGGATTGTCGCACGTGCTTTAGGATGACCTAAAAGTGCTACGGATACTCCTAGTGCTGGGCGGGGTGCACGTGGGTCAGATGACGTAAGGAGGGTCGGTATACTCCTAGATGGCTAGGGGGTCCACAGGGTCTAGATGGCTTGGATTGTCGCACGTGCTTTAGGATGACCTAAAAGTGCTACGAATACTCCTAGATGCTGGGAGGGTGCACGTGGGTCAGATGACGTAAGGAGGGTCCGTATACTCTAGATGGCTAGGAGGGGTCCACAGGGGTCCAGATGGCTAGGATTGTCGCACGTGATTTAGGATGACCTAAAGTGCTACGGATACTCTAGATGCTGGGAGGGTGCACGTGGGGTCAGATGACGTAAGGAGGGTCCGTATACTCCTAGATGGCTAGGAGGGTCCACAGGGGTCCAGATGGCTAGGATTGTCGCACGTGCTTTAGGATGACCTAAAAGTGCTACGGATACTCCTAGATGCTGGGAGGGTGCACGTGGGGTCAGATGAGTAAGGGGTCCGTTACTCCTAGATGGCTAGGAGGGTCCACAGGGGTCTAGATGGCTTGGATTGTCGCACGTGCTTTAGGATGACCTACAAGTGCTACGAATACTCCTAGATGCTGGGGGGGTGCACGTGGGTCAGATGACGTAAGGAGGGTCCGTATACTCTAGATGGCTAGGAGGGGTCCACAGGGGTCCAATGGCTAGGATTGTCGCACGTGATTTAGGATGACCTAAAAGTGCTACGGATACTCCTAGATGCAGGGAGGGGTGCACGTGGGGTCAGATGACGTAAGGAGGGTCCGTATAATCCTAGATGGCTAGAGGGGTCCACAGGGGTCCAGATGGCTAGGATTGTCGCACGTGCTTTAGGATGACCTAAAAGTGCTACGGATACTCCTAGATGCGGGAGGGGTGCACGTGGGTCGATGACGTAAGGAGGGTCGGTATACTCCTAGAGGTAGGGGGGTCCACAGGGGTCTAGATGGCTTGGATTGTCGCACGTGCTTTAGGATGACCTAAAAGTGCTACGAATACTCCTAGATGCTGGGGGGTGCACGTGGGTCAGATGACGTAAGGAGGGTCCGTATACTCCTAATGGCTAGGGGTCCACAGGGGTCCAGATGGCTAGGATTGTCGCACGTGATTTAGGATGACCTAAAAGTGCTACGGATACTCCTAGATGCTGGAGGGGTGCACGTGGGTCAGATGACGTAAGGAGGGTCCGTATACTCCTAGATGGCTAGGAGGGTCCACAGGGGTCCAGATGGCTAGGATTGTCGCACGTGCTTTAGGATGACCTAAAAGTGCTACGGATACTCCTAGATGCTGGGAGGGGGTGCACGTGGGGTCAGATGACGTAAGGAGGGTCCGTATACTCCTAGATGGCTAGGAGGGTCCACAGGGGTCTAGATGGCTTGGATTGTCGCACGTGCTTTAGGATGACCTAAAAGTGCTACGAATACTCCTAGATGCTGGGAGGGGTGCACGTGGGTCAGATGACGTAAGGAGGGTCCGTATACTCCTAGATGGCTAGGAGGGTCCACAGGGTCCAGATGGCTAGGATTGTCGCACGTGATTTAGGATGACCTAAAAGTGCTACGGATACTCCTAGATGCTGGGAGGGGTGCACGTGGGGTCAGATGACGTAAGGAGGGTCCGTATACTCCTAGATGGCTAGGAGGGGTCCACAGGGGTCCAGATGGCTAGGCTTGTCGCACGTGCTTTAGGATGACCTAAAAGTGCTACGGATACTCCTAGATGCTGGGAGGGTGCACGTGGGGTCAGATGACGTAAGGAGGGTCCGTATACTCCTAGATGGCTAGGAGGGTCCACAGGGGTCTAGATGGCTTGGATTGTCGCACGCGCTTTAGGATGACCTAAAAGTGCTACGAATACTCCTAGATGCTGGGAGGGTGCACGTGGTCAGATGACGTAAGGAGGGTCCGTATACTCCTAGAGCTAGGGGGTCCACAGGGGTCCAGATGGGCTAGGATTGTCGCACGTGATTTAGGATGACCTAAAAGTGCTACGGATACTCCTAGATGCTGGGAGGGGTGCACGTGGGGTCAGATGAACGTAAGGAGGGTCCGTATACTCCTAGATGGCTAGGAGGGTCCACAGGGTCCAGATGGCTAGGATTGTCGCACGTGCTTTAGGATGACCTAAAAGTGCTACGGATACTCCTAGATGCTGGGAGGGGTGCACGTGGGGTCAATGACGTAAGGAGGGTCCGTATACTCCTAGATGGCTAGGAGGGGTCCACAGGGTCTGGCTTGGATTGTCGCACGTGCTTTAGGACCTACAAGTGCTACGAATACTCCTAGATGCTGGGAGGGGTGCACGTGGGTCAGATGACGTAAGGAGGTTCCTTGATCGACACAAGTGGCCCTCCTATAGCTGAAATAGCTGCTCCTCACGTGCATGTTTAAATGCATGGCGACACAAGGTTGGAGGTCGCATGCATAGCAGCTTCGTGATGAACAAATCAACTATCCTCCATGTGACGATGATCCTTGACGACGACGCACACGCTGCTGCATCCGGATGATCTTTCCGCATCTTGACTCTTGGCTTGAACAGATCACGTATTACTCCGTGTAAGATAAAAGAAAGTGTTGTATTTTTGTTGAGGATAATACTAAAATGTAATATAGAATTTTTAATAGAAATCACCTGAACAATAAATCTGTGTGGTGTAGCCCAACCTACGGCTCCTACATCAAGTGGCCCAATGACAAGAGCAAGGGTCAAAGCTCTCCATGATAAGGTGAATTCACTCCTATCTTTGTGTGATCTCGACACTCCTTGAATGGGTTGCTACTTCATACGGAAACTTTGTGCATACTCAGGAACCACCTAGACGACGGCCCACAATGGAGTGGAGGAGATGACCAAGAGAAGACCCAAGAAGATGGCCAAGAGAGCAGCCAAGAAGAAGAAGAAGAAGCCCAAACTGCATCGGCCGGTACTACCGGACACGACCCGGTACTACCGCCGCCACCTGACGTGTCACCTTCCGGAGAGGCTACCGGGGCCGGTACTACCGCACCATGCCGCCCCGGTACTACCGCCACATGCTGGCGCGGTACTACCGCGCCCACTACCGCGCCTACTACCGGATCTCCCAGGAGCTACGGGTATCGTCGAGTTTCATCCCGGTAGTGGCCCCGGTACTGGCCCGGTACACCGCACACCCGGTACTACCGGGTTCAGGCCGGTACTACCGTTGGCGAGCCCTGCGCGTGAAAAGGCTCCCGTGCCTTGTAATCTTATCCCCTTTGGATCTAGAGTATAAATAGTGCGTCCCCTTCCTAGGGTTAGGGTTAGACTATGATTTGGGAACTAAAGTAGAGGCTTGCTCCTTCTTCTCAAAGTGTCTTTTTCCTCCTATGGAGATGAATCAAGGCCTCCACCTGTGGAGATGAAACCAAGGCCTCCTCTCGAGGAGAAGATCCCTGCGTGGATAACAAGGCTCCCTCTCATAGTTGCGATTACGTGCTAATCATCCCTCTTGTGGTGGATAGATTGGATTGGTTGGATTGACCAATTGGACAAACAATCCTAAGAGTAAGGTGTGCTTGGGAGAGGAGAATTGGGGGCTACCCTAGGGGATTTGTTACCAATTGAGTCTTGTCGGGTTACTACTTGCTATTTACCCTTTTTTGAGTGATTCCCCTCTTTTGTGTTCTTCGTTCATCGCGTGTTCTTCGTGTTCATCGATCCCTCCGCCCAAATCCGTGAAAATCGGACCAACCCACATCACTGTGACTAATAAATTTGGTCGTATCTGAGGTAACCATGTCCATATCATCTTGGAGCTCCCACTCGAACTTGGTGATATGTTCCGAAGCTTGGCGAGTGGTGATGTCGTCTTGGAGCTTGGACAAGTTGTGGTCGTCCTTGGCAACGTTCTTGTGGCGCCTTCTTGAGGTAGATGGGCCTTGGCTTGAGTTGGCCTTGTCGATGCACTTCTTGTGGCGCCGTCTTGTGGTAGATGTAGAATGTCGAAGCTCGGCGCTCTTGGCAATGTAGTTCTCGTGGCGCCTTCTTGAAGTTGATGGAGCTTCATAGGATGAACGCATGGTGGCCTTCTTGTTGCTCCATCTTGAGCTTGAACTACAGAGGGTTGTGCCACTAAGCTTGTTGGTGCCGCTCTTGAACACGGTGGTGATGGGTGCCATCTCCTCTTGCATTGAGTCAAAAGTGTAGTCGATGTCGCCGCACATGCTTGAGGAATGGTAGTCGTAGATGTTCTCCACCATGTTGTCGAGTTGTAGTCGTGGTAGCGGTTCACCATGGGATCCATGCCCGTGGAGTATATGTCGGTGTAGGGCTCCATCATGTTGTTGTAGTCGAAGTCGGTACCATATGATTAAGGTTGGTCGAAGTCGTGGTACCGCTCCATGTCCTTGACGCTTGCGGAGTCGGAGTGTCGTTAGTCCATGTCGTTGGCGTTTGCGGAGTCGGAGTCGTGGTAGTCCATGTCGTTGGCGCTTGCGGAGCCAGAGTCGTGATAGCGGAAGTCTTGGTGATGCTCCATGTCATAGTCTTGGGGCTCATTGTCGGTGTAAAGTTCCCCCCACATCCTCTATGCTCGAGGCATCATAATCGGCGTGACTCATCATGTACTCATCATCATCTTGGTCTCCATAGTTGGATCCGCTCTCCCTAGACATGTTAACTCACAAGCACAAGTGTATATGTGGAGTGGAAGGAACTAGAACACAACCTCTCACCTTGTAGATAGTATTGGACGTCGTGGACAACCAAAGGAAACGATCACAAAGTAAAGTGCTTGTGTTCAAGTATCCAAAAACGAACTCCAAAACACACACGTCTTATTTTTGGATAGGTATGGAGAGTGGCAAGCAAATTGAACCAAACCAAAACCAAGATATTGTAAAGGCAAGTAGAGAACCATGATGATCACAAAGCAAATACAAGTCAATCTCAAAAGATAGGAATGTTGCTCAAAGAAACACACATAAGGATAGATAAATGGGACTTATGCAACCAAGAAGTGAGCTAAAGAACCATATGATCCTAGCGAAGACTACAAGCTCGTGTTGCACAAGTACAAAGGAGAGCCACTAGCTCAATTGCAATTTATTGGTGGGCTACAAGATTTGCACAAAGAGTACCACCTACTAGGGTTTCATCGAGCTTGCGTGCTTCCTACAAGAGATATGGCAAGTGGTGTTTCTTTCTTTTCTTTTCTTGCTCTTTTTGCTTCTTTTCCCTTTTCTCTTTTGATTCTTTTCTCTTTTGCACACCCACTTCTTTGATGCCAACACAAGATATATTCAACTAGCGCATGTAATTCTTGCTCGGAAACTACACGATACAATTGTGCAAAGCCCAAGTGATGTAGGTTGGTCCCGATTTTCACGAATTTGGGAGGAGGGATCGATGAACACGAAGAACAAGGGATGAACTCAAGAACACAAAGAGGGGAAAACACCAAATCAAGGATAACTAGCAAGAAGCAACTCAACAAGATTCAATTGGTAACAACCCCAAGGGTAGCCCCCAATTCTCCTCTCCCAAGCACACCTTACTCTTAGGATTGTTTGTCCAATCGGTCAATCCAAACCAATCCAATCTAGCCACTACAAGAGGGAAGATTAGCAAGTAATCGCAACTACAAGAGGAAGCCTTGTATCCACGAAGGGATCTTCTCCACAAGGGGAGGCCTTGGTTCATCTCCACAAGGGGAGGCCTTGATTCATCTCCATAGGAGGAAAGGACCACTTTGAGAAGAAGGAGCAAGGCTCTACTCTAATCCCAAATCATAGTCTGCCCAGATCTGAGACGGGGAACTCCTATTTATAGTCTAGAGGCAAAAGGGGAAAGTTAGGTGGGGTAGGTGGAGGTTACAAGGCTCAAAAGCCTGGCTGGTTCCCGCAGCAGCGGTAGTACCGCTCGTCCGGGCGGTAGTACCGCTGGTGCGGGCCGAAGCATCGTTGACTTCGGCGCGGGCGGTAGTACCGCTCGTCAGAGCGGTAGTACCGCTTGGGCGGGCGGTAGTACCGCCGGCAGTGCCGCACATGGGCGCAGAGAGTGGTTTCTGGCGGCACTCGGGGCGGTAGTACCGCGGTGGGGGGCGGTAGTACCGCCCAGTCTCTTCTTTCTCTTCTTCTTCTTCTTCTTGGCCATCTTCTTGGGTCTTCTCTTGGTCATCTTCTCCATCATCTTGGACCTTCTCTTGCTCATCTCCTCCACTCCATTGTGGGTCGTCATCAAGGTGGTTCCTGAGTATGCACAAAGTATCCAAATGAAGTAGCAACAGATTCAAAGGAGTGTCGAGATCACACATAGATAGGAGTGAATTCACCTATCATGGAGTGCATTGACTCTTGCTCTTGTCATTGGGCCACTTGTTGTAGGAGCCGTAGGTTGGGCTACATCATCTCCCCCTCCCCTTGGAAAAGAGTCGTCCTCGACTCTTGGTTATCCTCATCGCTTGATGTTCCAAGGTATGGCGATAGTTCGGCGACGTTGAAGGTGTCATGGACCAAGTGTTTGGAGTTGGAGATGTCAAGCTTGTAGGCATTGTCGTTGATGCGCTTGATGACCATGAATGGTCCATCTCCACGAGGTTGAAGCTTGGACTTCCTTACATCCGGGAATCGATCTTTGCGAAGGTGTAGCCAAACAAGGTCTCCTTCTTCAAATATCATGGCGCGCTTGGGTTTGTTCATCTTCGTAGCATGGTCTTTGTTACGCTTCTCAAGTGTTGTTCTTGTTTCCTCATGGAGCTTCTTCATGTAAGCGGCTCGCTTGTCGAAGTCCATGTTAACTTGCTCACGGAGTGTAAGTGGTAGCATGTCGAGCGCGGTGTAGGGGTTGGAGCCATAGACGATCTCGGGTGTTCTCTTTGTTGCGCGATGTAGTGCTCGATTGTAGGCGAATTCGGCGTGTGGGATGCACTCTTCTCAATTCTTAAAGTTAGGCTTGATCAACACTCGAAGGAGTGTGGATAGGCTTCGGTTCACCACTTCGGTTTGGCCATCGGTTTGAGGATGGTATGCGGTGGAGAAAAGTTGCTTGATTCCCAACTTGGCCATCAAAGTCTTCCAAAAATAGCTCACGAACTTGACGTCACGATCCGACACAATGGTCTTTGGCACGCCATGAAGACGGACGATTTCCCTAAAAAACAAAGTAGCAATATGTGAAGTATCGTCGGTCTTGTTGCATGGTATAAAGTGTGCCATTTTAGAGAATCTATCAATGACGACAAAGATGGAATCCTTGTTTGTTTTAATGCGTGGGAGTCCTAAGACAAAATCCATAGCTATATCGGACCATGGGCGATGTGGAATAGGCAAAGGAGTATATAAGCCATGAGAGTTTAGAGTAGACTTAGCTTTGAAACAGGTAGAACATCGTCGAACTAGGCGTTCCACATCACGCTTCATTCGTGGCCAATAGTAGTTGGTGGCGAGCATGGCGTAGGTCTTGTCGCGGCCGAAGTGACCCATGAGTGATCCTCCATGCGACTCCTTCAAAAGGATCAAACGAAGCGAATACTCGGGTATGCATAGTTTGTTAGCCTTAAACAAGAAATCTTGGTGCAAATAGAAATCACCAATTCCTTTGGGTTCCGAACATTGAGCGAAAATGTCTCCAAAGAAAGCATCGGTAGCATACAACTCCTTTATCTCATCCAAACCCAAGACACTAATGCCAAGACGTGTAAGTAGGATGGCCTTGCGGGATAGAGCATCCGCGACCACATTGTCTTTACCTTTCTTGTATTTGATTACAAAGGTAAAAGACTCAATGAACTCAACCCACTTAGCATGTCTTTTGTTCAAATTTGTTTGACTTTTCAAATATTTCAAGGATTCATGGTCGGAATGGATGACAAATTCCATAGGACGAAGGTAATGTTGCCACACATCCAAAACACGAACCAAAGCAAATAACTCCTTGTCGTAAATAGGGTAATTCAAACGAGCTCCATCTAATTTCTCACTATGGTATGCAATGGGTCTACCATTTTGCATAAGCACTCCACCAATGCCCAATCCACTTGCATCGCATTCAATCTCAAATGTTTTAGAGAAATCCGAAAGGGCAAGGAGTGATGCTTCGGTTAATAACCGTTTGAGCTCATTGAAAGCAAAATCATGTGCATTGCCCCAAATGAAAGGTACATTTTTCTTTGTAAGTTCATGGAGGGGGCAAGCAATTGTGGAAAAATCCTTGATGAATCGGCGGTAAAATCCGGCAAAACCAAGAAAACGTCTCAACTCCTCAAGTGACATCGGAAAAGGCCAAGTCCAAATTGCTTGAATCTTTGCTTCATCAACTTCGACTCCATCCGAAGAAACAACAAAACTCAAGAAAACAAGTTTGTTGGTGGCAAATGTGCACTTAGAAAGATTGGCATAAAGATTTTCATTGCGAAGAACCAACAAAACTTGAGCAACATGAGAAGTGTGCTCTTCCAAAGATTTGCTATAGATAAGGATGTCGTCAAAGTATACCACAACAAATTTCCCAACGAAAGGTCTCAAAACATGATTCATGAGACGCATAAAAGTAGAAGGTGCATTGGAAAGACCAAATGGCATGACAAGCCATTCATAAAGACCAAGCTTTGTTTTAAATGAGGTCTTTCATTCATCACCTTCACACATCCTTATTTGATGGTATCCACTTTTAAGATCAATTTTGGAGAATATAGCGGAACCACAAAGCTCATCAAGCATATCATCAAGTCGAGGGATAGGGTGGCGATACCTAACGGTGATGGCGTTGATGGGACGACAATCCATGCAAAGGCGAAGAGTGTTGTTGTGCTTGGGTACCAAGATGATGGGCACGGCGCACGGACTCAAGCTCTCGCGGATATGTCCCATGGCAAGAAGTTCTTGTATTTGCCGCTCAATCTCCTTTGTCTCCTCGGGGTTGGTGCGGTAAGGAGCGTGGTTTGGTTGCGGTGCGTCGGGAACAAGGTCGATGTGATGCTCGATTCCGCGTAGAGGAGGTAGTCCCGGTGGCACTTCTTGAGGGAAGACATCTTCAAAGTCCTTCAAAAGAGACAACAAAGAAGGAGGAAGGATTGTGAAAGTGTTAGTCATAGAAACTTCACCCTTGCATATGAGCACATAGTGGAGGGTGGATGGGTTCTCTCTCAACTCCCTCATCTCTCTTTTTGTGGCAAATAGTGTAAGTTTTGCGGGAACTCTCTTTGAAGTGTCACACTCATTTGGCTTGTGGCTCTCACTCACTTTATGGTGGTTCTCTCGCTCACCACTCATCTCACTTGACGAACGATCTTGTTGTGCCCGTGAAATAGTCTTGGCATTGTCGGCGATGACTTCACTTGGTGTCATGGGACGAAGGACGAAGGTCTTGTCGTTGTTCTTGAAGCTATAGTAATTTGTCCTTCCATCATGCATAGCACCCTTATCAAATTGCAAAGGACGACCAAGAAGTAAGTGACAAACGGTCATAGGCACAACATCACAATCAAGTGACGGCTCCAGAATCACTCAACCATTGGACATGGTATGGGTGTGGGTGCTTCTTGAACTTCAAGTTGAGCTTATCACAAAGTTCCTTGCTAGCTAAGTTGTGGCAACTTCCACCATCTATGATGACCTTGATGGACTTTCCATTGATGCCCGCTCTTGTTTGAAACAAGTTGCATCGTTGGTCTTCTTCCACTTGAACATTGGTGGTTAAAACTCTTGCCACAACCAAAGAGGGGTTGTTGTCGCCATCACAATTATCTCACTTGATTCTTCTTGAGCACTTTGCATTGTGGCGACTTTGTTCAAAGCATTGTACTCATCTTCACTCATAGATTCATACTCTCCCATGTCATTGATGATCATGACCTTCTTGTTGGTGCACTCAAAAGAGTTGTGCCCTTGTCCTCCGCACTTGTAGCATTGCAAAAGTCTTGTGCCGGACGAAGATCCTTGAGGCGCCTTGGTAGAAGGAGGTACTTTCTTGAAAGGTTGAGGCGCTTGAGGTGTCGATGTAGAGACTCTTGGAGGACCTCGTGTGTTTGCTTGAGGAAGAGCTTGTGAAGGACGAAGAAGGCTTGTTAGCGAAGAATGCTTTTGACTTGATATATTTGAGCTCTTCAAGCACGTGACGCTCGGCCTTTGTTGCTTGATGGACTAACTCAACCAAGTTGGCATATGGTTGGAACTCCATAATCTTCTTGATTGGATAGTTGAGGCCATTCATGAAGCGAGCCATGGATTGCTCTTCGTACTCGTTGACATTGGCTCTCATCATCGAGATTTCCATCTCCTTATAGTACTCATCAACCGACTTTAACCCTTGCTTCAACTCTTGCAATTTCTTGTACAAGTTTCGGTGTAATGGCTTGGCACAAAGTGCTTGTACATTGTTTCTTTCATTTCAACCCAAGTGTCGATTGGTTGTTGGTCGTTAGCGATGCGTGCATCTTGTAGTTGTTCCCACCCCAAGAGGGCATATCTTCAAACTCCATCTAGGCTAAGGCAACCTTCTTGTTGTCGGAGAAGCGTTGTACGCGGAAGATCTTGTCAACCTTGAGTACCCATGAGAAGTAGGCTTCCGGATCACTTGTGCCGTAGAACTTGGGTATGTCAAAGCGAAGATTGTTCAAGTTGTCGTAGTCGTCGCGACGGTTTGGAGGTGGGAATGCACGTCCACATCTCCTTCTATTGATTCCATCACCATTGTGGTGGCTTGACTCGCTATCACTTGACTCGGAACGGTGGTGTTGGTGACGATCATGTGGAAGTTCTTGACGAGGACGAGGATCATGTTGAGGTTCGTTATTGTTCACATTGCCATGATTTTGATGGCGTGGCCTTGGAGGATGATGGGGATGACGTCCTTGTTCTCAAAGTCATTCGCACCCGGTACGCCATTGTCATTAGCCAATGGTTCATGACGATCACGTTGTTGCGGTGGTGGTGATGGTATGCGTTCGCGACGTTCATCATTTTGGTGAGGTTGTTCTTGATGCACATTGGCATTGCTCGTGTGAAGATCATGTGGTTGTTCAGCGTTAGGAGGAGGTCGTTCATGGGCGTCGCGCCTTGGGTTATGTTGACGTTCTTGTCGAGGTTCATGACATCCATGATGTGCTTGCGTCGACCTTGAGGTGCTTCTTGTACGGCTTGAGCGTGATGAAGAAGAAGCTCGTTGTCGCACAAGGTTGTTGAGAGCTTCGGTCACCTGCTCCATAGATGCTTCTTGCGCATGCATGTGGTCGTTGAAGTTGGCCTCTTGAGCATGAAGACGGCACTCGTAGCGTCCTAGGGCATCACGAAGAAGGTGTCGAAGACCAACAAACTCGGTATGTGTGACATAGCCATGATCACCTCGAAGTCCACATGGATTTCATCGTCCGGCTTGAGCTTCCGTTTGTACTTCCCCTAAACATTTTCTCAAGAACAAGTGAGATATGTGGCAAGGAAAAACCAAGACAAACTATATCCGAAGTATAATGTGGCTTGAGAGGAGAGAATCCGGTTCTAACACCCAACACACACACTTATGAGGATAGGAAGGTATGAAGTGGCAAACGAAACAAGCAAATCCGACGAAAAGTATATTGTCAAAGGTTGAGACAATCCACAATGATCAAATTACCAAAGAAACTCCAACCACAAATGATGAAGAAACACACAAAACCGAATGATGGGGTTGGGCGACCAAAGGGCGAGCACTCGAAGATAGACAACCTAACGAAGACTACGTGCTCAAATGTCACACCAACACGAGAGGGACGCTAGCTCAATTGCTTTTTGGGTGGGCAATGGATTTGCATAAGTGTTAAACACTCACACTCACTTTGACGGTATAAGCTTTGTCGCAACCTATAAGAGATGATACTTGGCACTACTCATGTTCTTTTCTTTTCTCTTCTCTTTTTTTGATTTTTGCTTTTTGACGATGATTCCTTCAACTTTTGCTAGTGCCAAGATCTCTAACGATACACACTCACCAATACTTTAATACAATCACTCGACAAGTGCAATGTCCCGCAATATCAAAGAGCTAGACCGATAGGTCAAGGTACACGAAAGGAAGAAGGGCTCACAACGGATTATGATGATGGGGAAATGTCGAGTCCTTGGTGGTGTCGTCGCTTGGCGTTGATGATGCGTTGCTGCGGAAGCTTGTCGATGTCGTAGACGTAGGGCACACCAAGAAAGGACTCATACCAAAGAGGAAATGCCAAAACGAACCGAGGAAAAGAAAATTTTCTGAAAAATCAGCCCTGGCGGTAGTACCGCCCGGAAAGTACCGCTGTTGACGAATCTACGCGATTTTGACTCGATTTTGGCGGAAATGGGCTCCAAAACTTCCTCGAATCCGTGGGAAAATGGCAAAATTGAGGCTAGGGAACGCAAACAAAGGTGGAGGGGGTCCTAAAGCAACAGATCCATGGACAAAAACTACCAAAAATGCAACGAATCGACAGATCGGCTCGAATCAAGGAAAAGCTATTTTTGGAGGAAATTTTCGAATTTCTCAAAAACAAAGAAATTTTTTGTGGATTTTGGTTGAAACACAAATCAAATCCGTGGCAACCTAGAGCTCTGATACCATATGATGTAGGTTGGTCCCGATTTTCACGGATTTGGGCGGAGGGATCGATGAACACGAAGAACAAGGGATGAACTCAAGAACACAAAGAGGGAAAAACACCAAATCAAGGATAACTAGCAAGAAGCAACTCAGCAAGATTCAATTGGTAACAAGCCCCAAGGGTAGCCCCTAATTCTCCTCTCCCAAGCACACCTTACTCTTAGGATTGTTTGTCCAATCGGTCAATCCAAACCAATCCAATCTAGGCACTACAAGAGGGAAGATAAGCAAGTAGCAAACTACAAGAGGAAGTCCTTGTATCCACGATAGGATCTTCTCCACAAGGGGAGGCCTTGGTTCATCTCCACAAGGTGAGGCCTTGATTCATCTCCATAGGAGGAAAGGACCACTTTGAGAAGAAGTGATAAGGGGTGGCCCGATCTTCTCGTTGAGCACGTCGATGGATGATGGATATCTTGGTGTCACCGATGAACTCTCCTTGCTAGATCCCTGTTGCCAATGCAGCAGCACTACCCTTCGGATATTCATGACTTCACACATTTGCGCACGTAGCCGTCGACCACGAAACGGTATAATTGCAATCTACTAATTCCCAGTGGAAGAAACAGATCACACTTCAATTGATGTTCAACTCTCCAGATCAATACGAATTGGAGATGTATGATTTCAGAGGAAAGCTTTCACTGTTCAACTAAAACTAGGGTTTAACTTTAACGTGGTCTAACAAAGTTGCGGTCTAGGACCCGCACCCCCACATGCACCGAGCCACGAGCATCACGAACGTTGGTCTGAATGCCCTTGTCGACACAAACTGGAAGTATAGAACATGTTGCATCAACCTTCTTTTCACCACTAAGAGGCATGACTTCAACTCGTTGGTCACCAATATGCACAACACTAGGTTGTCATCTACATGCACAGCTGAATCAACATGTGTTTTTATGCTCCCGCATCAAGAAGGAGCAAGGCTCTACTCTAATCCAAAATCATAGTCTGCCCAGATTTGAGATGGGGAACTCCTATTTATAATCTAGAGGCAAAAGGGGAAAGTTAGGTGGGGTAGGTGGAGGTTACAAGGCTCAAAAGCCTGGCTGGTTCCCACAGCAGCGGTAGTACCGCTCGTCCGGGCGGTAGTACCGCTGGTGCGGGCCAAAGCATCATTGAACTCGGCGCGGGTGGTAGTACCGCTCGTCAGAGCGGTAGTACCGCTTGGGCGGGCGGTAGTACCGCCGGCAGTGCCGCACATGGGCGCAGAGAGTGGTTTCTGGCGGCACTGGGGGCGGTAGTACCGCTGGAGCGGTAGTACCGCCCAGTCTCTTCTTTCTCTTCTTCTTCTTCTTCTTCTTGGCCATCTTCTTGGGTCTTCTCTTGGTCATCTTCTCCATCATCTTGGACCTTCTCTTGCTCATATCCTCCACTCCATTGTGGGTCGTCATCAAGGTGGTTCCTGAGTATGCACAAAGTATCCGAATGAAGTAGCAACCCATTCAAAGGAGTGTCGAGATCACACATAGATAGGAGTGAATTCACCTTATCATGGAGAGCTTTGACTCTTGCTCTTGTCATTGGGCCACTTGTTGTAGGAGCCGTAGGTTAGGCTACATCACCAAGCAATCATCAAGAGCTAGCCTCAAAGGACATGGTAATCGCAAAGATATAGTGTGGCTCACAAAGGAATGGCAAGAAGTGAAAGATTCGAGATGTTTATACCTTTCGTCGATGATCTTCACCCTTTGTTGTCGAAGTGTCGTGCTTGCCCACAGATTTTGGTGGTCGTGGATGATGGATCAGCCGCAATGGTGTCGTAGAGCTTGTCTGTAGCTTCGAAACGAGCCAAATAACTTCAAAACGGAGTCCAAAATCAAAAGATATGGCCAAAATCGTGGCGTTGTAATGCTGTTTCTGGGTCTGTTCGAGGCAGGGCGGTAGTACCGCCGAGGGGGGGCGGTACTACCGCCCTACACATACCAGCGTGCACGTGTTCGGGAATCTGTTGAGATGACTATGCAGCAATTTCTTCATGGATTAAAATTCACCGTCAAGGGAATTGTGAGACATCACCATTACAGCACTATGAATGAGCTATTGCACCATGCACGGGAGGCTGAATCACAGCTAGCTGAAGAGGCACAATACAAAGCAAGATACACTAGTTCGGGGCGTTTCTCTAGTAGGGCGCCAACACCATTGGCTGCACCACTGGACGGGCAGTCTAGCCGTGCCTCTTCCTCCTATTCTAAGCCAGCCTCCAATGCTCCTGTGTCAAAGAGGCCAGCCGCACCTGCTGCTAGTACTGATTCATCTATGTCTATAGCACGCAATAGGGACATGCATTGCCACACATCTGGGGGTAAAGGGCACTTCAAGAGAGATTGTCCCAACAGGAAAGTCATGCTTATTAATGAGAACAATGAATATGAAACAGGTGATGATGCTGATCCTAATGCTGATGATGATGGCTATACAAGTGATGGTGCCATGGATGCTTTTGCTTCTGCAACCCCTATTATTGTTGTTTTACCACGAACATTGAGTGTACAGCCACATATGGATTCTCAGCGTTGCAATCTATTTCAAACAAAAGCACTTGCTGGCCCCAATAAAGCTTGCAAAGTTATAATTGATGGAGGTAGCTGCAGGAATCATGCAAGTAAAGAGTTGTGTGCCAAACTGAATTTGACATATTTACCTCATCCCAATCCATACTATATTCAGTGGTTAAGTGATAATGGTGAGATGAAGGTGAGCCACATGGTACGTGTGAATTTTGAGATAGGACCATACAAGGATTCCATTAAGTTTGATGTGGTTGCTATGACTGTTTGTCACCTCTTATTGGGTCGGCCATGGCTGTATGATCGCCATGTGCAACATAATGGCCGTGCCAATACATATCACTTGGAGTTCAAGGGCAAGAAAATTAATTTGCAGCCCATGTCACCGCAGCATAGTGAATGAGTCTCATCAGAAAATAGAAGTTAACATGGAACAGCCACCGGGACAAGAGAAAATTGTAACAACTGTGATATAATGAAAAGTGAGAGAGTGCATGGTTTATTGATATTAGCCACCAAAGAACACATGAGAGAATTTAGTGAGGATCCCCCAGCCATGCCTCTTGTGCTTATGTACAAAGGCGAGGTTTTCGTTTCTAATGACATACAACCTGTTTCTCTTGGTGTGTCTAATGTTTTGCAGGATTATGGCGATGTTTTTCCGGAGGAGGTACCCGCAGGCCTGCCACCGTTGCGTGGCATTGAGCATCAAATTGACCTCATACCTGGCGCCACACTCCCCAACCGAGCGCCATATGGAACAAACCCCGAAGAGACGAAAGAGATACAGCAACAAGTGCAAGCACTACTCGACAAAGGGTACATTCGTGTCTCTCTTAGTCCTTGTGATGTTCCTGTAATTTTGGTTCCTAAAAAAGATGGTACATGGCGTATGTGTGTAGATTGTAGAGCTATTAATAACATCACTATTCGATATCGTCATCCTATTCCACGCTTAGAAGATATGCTTGATGAATTGAGTGGTGCGGCTGTTTTCTCTAAGATTGATTTGCGTAGTGGATACCATCAAATTAGGATGAAAGAGGGGGATGAATGGAAAACTGCTTTCAAAACAAAATTTGGGTTATATGAGTGGGTAGTTATGCCTTTTGGTCTTACTAATGCACCTAGTACATTCATGCGTTTAATGAATCATGTTTTGAGAGAATTCATTGGTAGATTTGTGGTTGTGTATTTTGACGATATACTTGTTTACAGCCGCACTGAATCTGAACATTGTGATCATCTTAGACAAGTTTTGCAAGTGTTACGTGATGCTAAATTGTATGCTAATCTTGGGAAGTGAACATTTGCAAAAGAAAAGGTGATATTTCTGGGATACATTGTATCTAAGCATGGGGTAGAAGTAGATTCATCTAAAATTGAAGCAATTCAAAATTGGACTACTCCATGAATGTGAGTCAAGTACGAAGTTTTCACAGTCTTGCTGGGTTCTATAGGCGTTTTGTGAAAGACTTTAGTACAATTGCTGCACCATTGAATGAATTAACTAAGAAAGGTGTACCTTTTGTGTGGGGCGCTGCCCAAGACCTTGCATTTGATGAGCTCAAACGTTTGCTTACTTCTGCACCATTACTTGCATTACCAGATTTTAATAAACAATTTGAAGTTGAGTGTGATGCTAGTGGTATAGGAATTGGTGGTGTTCTGATGCAAGAAGGTAGACCTATTGCTTATTTCAGCGAGAAACTTTCTGGTGCTAGATTGAATTACCCTGTTTATAATAAAGAATTGTATGCACTTGTTAGAGTTCTTGAGGTTTGGCAACATTATTTGTGGCCAAAAGAATTTATCATACATTCTGATCATGAGGCTTTGAAATATCTGAAAGCTCAATCTAACTTGCATAGGCGTCTTGCTAAGTGGGTTGAGTTCATTGAGTTGTTTCCTACATTATTAAGCATAAGAAAGGGAAAGATAATGTTGTTGCTGATGCTCTCTCTAGGAAGAACATGTTATTGACACATTTAGATGTTAAAATTCCTGGTTTAGAGAGTTTGTGTGATTTATATGCAACTGATCATGATTTTGCTGAACCATATCGTTTGTGAATGCTCAAACACGCATGGGATAAGTTCCACATCCATGATAGATATTTGTTTAGGGCTAACAACCTATGTGTTCCAGAATCGTCGGTGCGTTTGTTGTTGTTGCAGGAATCACATGCAGGAGGATTGATGGGTCACTTTGGGCCAATCATCTCGTTGAGCACGTCGATGGATGATGGATATCTTGGTGTCACCGATGAACTCTCCTTGCTAGATCCCTGTTGTCAATGCAGCAGCTCTCTACCCTTCGGATATTCACGACTTCACACACTTGCGCACGTAGCCGTCGACCACGAAATGTTATAATTGCAATCTACTAATTCCCAGTGGATGAAACAGATCACACTTCAATTGATGTTCAACTCTCCAGATCGATACGAGTTGGAGATGTAAGATTTCAGAGGAAAGCTTTCGCTGTTCAACTAAAACTAGGGTTTAACTTTAACGTGGTCTAACAAAGTTGCAGTCTAGGACCCGCACCCCCACATGCACGAGCCACGAGCATCACGAACAACGTCGGTCTGAATGCCCTTGTCGACACAAACTGGAAGTATAGAACATGCTGCATCAACCTTCTTTTCACCACTAAGAGGCATGACTTCAACTCGCTGGTCACCAACATGCACAACACTAGGCTTGTCATCTACCTGCACAGCTGAATCAACATGTGTTTTGATGCTCCCCGCATCAAGAAGGAGCAAGGCTCTACTCTAATCCCAAATCATAGTCTGCCCAGATCTGAGATGGGGAACTCCTATTTATAGTCTAGAGGCAAAAGGGGAAAGTTAGGTGGGGTAGGTGGAGGTTACAAGGCTCAAAAGCCTGGCTGGTCCGCGCAGCAGCGGTAGTACCGCTCGTCTGGGCGGTAGTACCGCTGGTGCGGGCCGAAGCATCGTTGACTTCGGCGCGGGCGGTAGTACCGCTCGTCAGAGCAGTAGTACCGCTTGGGCGGGCGGTAGTACCGCCGGCAGTGCCGCACATGGCCGCAGAGAGTGGTTTCTGGCGGCACTGGGGGCGGTAGTACCGCCGTGGGGGGCGGTAGTACCACCCAGTCTCTTCTTCTTCTTCTTGGCCATCTTCTTGGGTCTTCTCTTGGTCATCTTCTCCATCATCTTGGACCTTCTCTTGCTCATCTCCTCCACTCCATTGTGGGTCGTCATCAAGGTGGTTCCTGAGTATGCACAAAGTATCCGAATAATGTAGCAACCCATTCAAAGGAGTGTCGAGATCACACATAGATAGGAGTAAATTCACCTTATCATGGAGAGATTTGACTCTTGCTCTTGTCATTGGGCCACTTGTTGTAGGAGCCGTAGGTTGGGCTACATCATCTCCCCCCCCTTGGAAAAGAGTCGTCCTCGACTCTTAGTCATCCTCATCGCTTGATATACCAAGGTATGGCGATAGGTCGGCGACGTTGAAGGTGTCATGGACCAAGTGTTTGGAGTTGGAGATGTCGATCTTGTAGGCATTGTCGTTGACGCGCTTGACGACCTTGAAAGGTCCGTCTCCACGGGGTGAGCTTGGACTTCCTTGCATCCGGAAAGCGATCTTTGCGAAGGTGTAGCCACACAAGGTCTCCTTCTTCAAATATCATGGCGCGCTTGTTTTTGTTCATCTTCGTAGCATGGTCTTGGTTGTGCTTCTCAAGCGTGGCCCTTGTGTCTTCATGTAGCTTCTTCATGTACGCGGCGCGCTTGTGGAAGTCCATGTTGACTTGCTCACGGAGTGGAAGTGGAAGCATGTCTAGCGCGGTGTAAGGGTTGGAGCCATAGACGACCTCGAAGGGTGTTCTCTTTGTTGCGCGGTGTAGTGCTCGATTGTAGGCGAACTCGGCGTGTGGGATGCACTCTTCCCAATTCTTCAAGTTAGGCTTGATCAACACACGAAGGAGTGTGGATAGGCTCCGCTTCACCACTTCGGTTTGGCCATCGGTTTGAGGGTGGTATGCGGTGGAGAAAAGTTGCTTGATTCCCATCTTGGCCATCAAAGTCTTCCAAAAATAGCTCACGAACTTGGTGTCATGATCCAACACAATGGTCTTGGGCACGCCATGAAGACGGACGATTTCCCTGAAAAACAAAGTAGCAATGTGTGAAGCATCTTCGCTCTTGTTGCAAGGTATAAAGTGTGCCATTTTAGAGAAGCGATCAATGACGACAAAGATGGAATCCTTGTTTGTTTTAGTGCGTGGGAGTCCTAAGACCAAATCCATAGCTATATTGGACCATGGGTGATGTGGAATTGGCAAAGGTGTGTATAAGCCATGAGAGTTTAGAGTAGACTTAGCTTTGAGACATGTTGAACATCGTCGCACCAAGCGGTTCACATCCCGGTACATCCGTGGCCAATAGTAGTTTGTGGAGAGCATGGCAAAGGTCTTGTCACGTCCAAAGTGTCCCATTAAGAGCCTCCATGTGATTCATTCAAAAGGACCAAACGAAGCGAAGACTCGGGTATACATAGTTTGTTAGCCTTAAACAAGAAATCTTGGTGCAAATAGAAATCACCAATTCCTTTGTGCTCCGAACATTGAGCGAACATGTCTCCAAAGAAAGCATCGGTAGCGTACAACTCTTAATCTCATCCAAATCCAAGACACTAATGTCAAGACGTGTAAGTAGGTTGGCCTTGCGGGATAAAGCATCCGCGACCACATTGTCTTTACCTTTCTTGTATTTGATTACAAAGGTGAAAGACTCAATGAACTCAACCCACTTAGCATGTTTTGTTCAAATTTGTTTGACTTTTCAAATATTTCAAGGATTCATGGTCGGAATGAATGACAAATTCCTTAGGACGAAGGTAATGTTGCACACTCCAAAACACGAACCAAAGCGAATAACTCTTTGTCATAAATGGGGTAATTCAAGCGAGCTCCATCTAATTTCTCACTATGGTATGCGATGGGTCTACCATTTTGCATAAGCCTCCACCAATGCCCAATCCACTTGCATCGCATTCGATCTCAAATGTCTTAGAAAAATCCGGAAGGGCAAGGAGTGGTGCTTCGGTTAATAACCGTTTGAGCTCATTGAAAGCAAAATCATGTGCATTGCCCAAATGAAAGGTACATTCTTCTTTGTAAGTTCATGGGGGGGGCAAGCAATTGTGGAAAAATCCTTGATGAAACGGCGGTAAAATCCGGCAAAACCAAGAAAACGTCTCAACTCCTCAAGTGACATCGGAAAAGGCCAAGTCTGAATTGCTTGTATCTTGGCATCATCAACTTCAACACCATCCGAAGAAACAACAAAACCCAAGAAACAAGTTTGTTGGGCAAAAGTGCACTTAGAAAGATTTGCATAAAGCTTTTCATTGCGAAGAACCAACAAAACTTGAGCAACATGAGAAGTGTGCTCTTCCAAAGATTTGCCATAAATAAGGATGTCGTCAAGTATACCACAACAAATTTGCCAATAAAAGGACCCAAAACATGATTCATGAGCGCATAAAAGTAGAAGGTGCATTGGAAAGACCAAAAGGCATGACGAGCCTCATAAAGACCAAGCTTAGTTTTAAATGCGGTCTTCCATTCATCACCTTCACACATGCGTATTTGGTGATATCCACTTTTAAGATCAATTTTGGAGATATAGCGGAACACAAAGCTCATCGAGCATATCATCAAGGCGAGGGATAGGATGGCGATACCGAACGGTGATGGCGTTGATGGGGCGACATCCATGCAAAGGCAGAGTGTTGTCGTGCTTGGGTAACAAGATGACGGGCACGGCACACGGACTCAGCTTTCGCGGATATGTCCCATGGCAAGAAGTTTCTCTCTCAACTCCTCATCTCTCTTTGTGGCAAATAGTGTAAGTTTTGTGGGAACTCTCTTTGAAGTGTCACACTCATTTGGCTTGTGGCTCTCACTCACTTTTGGTGGGGTCTCTCGCTCACCATCATCTCACTGACGAACGATCTTGTTGTGGGCCTTGCAATGGTCTTGGCGTTGTCGGCGATGACTTGACTTGGTGTCATGGGACGAAGGACGAAGGTCTTGTCGTTGTTCTTGAAGTTATAGTAGTTTGTTCGTCCATCATGCATAGCACCCTTGTCAAATTGCCATGGACGCCCAAGGAGTAAGTGACAAACGTTCATAGGCACAACATCACAATCAACCGTATCTTCATAGGCTCCAATCTTGAAGGACACTTGCACCATGTGTTGAATCTTGACGGCTCCAGTATCACTCAACCATTGCACATGGTAGGGATGTGGGTGCTTCTTGAACTTCAAGTTGAGCTTATCACAAAGTTCTTTGCTCGCAAGGTTGTGGCAACTTCCACCATCTATGATGACCTTGATGGACTTTCCATTGATTCCGCTTTGTTTGGAACAAATTGCATCTTTGGCATTCTTCCACTTGAACATTGGTGGTTAGAGCTCTTGCCACAACAAAGGAAGGGTTGTTGTCGCCATCACAATAGATCTCACTTTCTTCTTCTTGAGCACTTTGCATTGTGGCGACCTTGTTCAAAGCATTGTACTCTTCACTCATTGATTCATACTCTCCATGTCATTGATGATCATGACCTTCTTGTTGGTGCACTCAAAAGATTTGTGCCCTTATCCGCCACACTTGTAGCAGTGCAATAGTCTTGTGCCGGACGAAGATCCTTGAGGCGCCTTTGGAGGAGGGAGGTACTTTCTTGAAAGGTTGAGGTGCTTGAGGTGTCGAAGTAGACACTCTTGGCGGACCTCGAGTGTTCGCTTGAGGAAGAGCTTGTGAAGGTGTAGGAGTTGACGAAGAAGGTTGTTGGCGAAGAATGCCTTTGTCTTGAGGTATTGAGCTCTTCAAGCACGTGGCGCTCGGCCTTGGAAGCTTGGTGTACTAGCTCTACCAAAGAGGCATATGGTTGGAACTCCACGATCTTCTTGATTGGATAGTTGAGACCATTCATGAAACGAGCCATGGATTGCTCTTCGTTCTCGTTGACATTGGCTCTCATCATGGAGATCTCCATCTCCTTGTAGTACTCGTCAACGACTTCAAACCTTGCTTCAACTCTTGCAACTTCTTGTATAAGTCTCAAGTGTAATGGCTTGGCACGAAGCGCTTGTACATTGTTTCTTTCATTTCAACCCAAGTGTCGATTGGTTGTTGGTGGTTAGCGACACGAGCATCTTGTAGTTGTTCCCCACAAGAGGGCATAATCTTCAAACTCCATCGAGGCTAAGGCAACCTTCTTGTTGTCGGAGAAGCGTTGCACACGGAAGATCTTGTCAACCTTGAGTACCCATGAGAAGTAAGCTTCCGGATCACTTGTGCCGTAAAACTTGGGTATGTCAAAGCGGACGTTGGTCAAGTCATCATAGTTGTCACCATGAGCACCACGTGGGAATGCATGTCAGTCTCCTTCGATTGAGACCATCACCATTGTGTTGGCTTGACTCGTTATCACTTGACTCGGCGCGATGGTGTTGTTGGCGATCATGTGGAAGCTCTTGACGAGGACGAGGATCATGTTGGTGTTGGTGCTCTTGTTGATGTACGGGTTGTTCGTATTGTTCGCATTGACATGATTGTGATGACGTGGCCTTGGAGGATGACGTGGGTGACGTCCTTGTTCATCAAAGTCATTCGCACCGGAACGCCATTGTCATTAGCCAATGGGTCATGACGATCACGTTGTTGCGGTGGTGGTGATGGCATGCGTTCATGACGTTCAACTTTGGTGAGGTTGCTCTTGATGCGCATTGGCATTGTTCGCGTGAAGATCATGTGGTTGTTCAACGTGAGGAGGAGGTCGTTCATGGGCGTTGCGCCTTGGATCATGTTGACGTTCTGTTGAGGTTCATGACGACCATGACGTGCTTGTGTCGACCTTGAGGTGCTTCTTGTACGGCTTGAGTGTGAAGACGTTCGTTGTCGCACAAGGTTGTTGATAGCTTCGGTCAACCGCTCCATATTTGCTTCTTGAGCATGCATGCGGTCGTTGAAGGTGTTCTCTTGATTTTGAAGACGGCGCTCGTAGCGTCTAGGTTGTCACGAAGAAAGTGTCGCATGCCAACAAGCTCCGATTGTGTGACATAGTCATGATTTCCGCGAACTCCACCATGGATTTCCTCATCGGAGCTTGAGCTTCTGTTTGTAATTCACCTAAACATTTCTCAAGATCAAGTGAGATGTGCGGAAAAGAAAAACCAAGACAAACTATATCCCAAGAATAATGTAGCTTGAGAGGAGAGAATCGGTTTCACACCCAACACACACACTTATGAGGATAGGAAGGTATGAAGTGGCAAACAAAACAAGCAAATCCGACGACAAGTATATTGTCAAAGGTAGAGAAATCCACAATGATCAAATTACCAAAGAAACCCAACCACAAAGTATCAAGAAACACACACAAAGCGAATAATGGGATTGGGCGACCAAAGGGCGAGCACTCGACGATAGACAACCTAACAAAGACTACGTGCTCAATGTCACCCAACACAAGAAGGACGCTAGCTCAATTGCTTTTTGTGGGCAACGGATTTGCACAAGAGTTAACACTCACACTCACTTTGGCGGTCTTAGCTTTGTTTTCTTTTCTCTCTTTTTTTGATTTTTGCTTTTTGACGATGATTCCTTCTCTTTTGCTAGTGCCAAGCTCTCTAACGATACACACTCGCCAATACTTGAAGACAAAACTCAACACGTGCAATGCCTTGCAATATCACCGAGCTAGTCCGATAGGTCAAGGTACACCAAAGGAAGAAGGGCTCACAACGGATTATGGTGGTGGGGACAATGTCGAGTCCTTGGTGGCGGTGTCGTCGCTTGGCGTTGATGATGCGTTGCTGCGGAAGCTTATCGATGTCGAAGACGTAGGCACACCAAGAAAGGACTCAAACCAAAGAGGAAATGCCAAAACGAACCGAGGAAAAAGAAAAAATTTCAGCCAAATTTTGAAAACCGGTAGTACCGGCCGGCCCGGTAGTACGGCCTGCCCGATTTCTGATGGTTGACTTTCGATTTTGGGCGGAAATTGGACCCGAGAAATCCTCAAATTCGTGGGAAATTGGCAAAATTAAGGCTAGGGAACGCAAACAAGGGTGGAGGGGGTCCTAAAGCAACATCCATGGACAAAAACTACCAAAAACGCAACGAATCGACAGATCGGCTCGAATCAAGGCAAGGCTATTTGGTGAAATTTTTTGAATTTCTCAAAAACGAAGAAAATTTTGGTGGATTTTGGTGGAAACACAAATAAAATCCGTGTCAACCTAGAGCTCTGATACCATATGATGCGGGTAGGTCCCGATTTTCACGGATTTGTGCGGAGGGGACGAAGAACACGAAGAACAACGGATGAACACGAAGAACACACAAAGGGGAATCACACAAAACAAGGGTAAATAGCAAGTAGCAACCCGGCAAGACTCGATTGGTAACAAATCCCCGGGCAGCCCCAATCCTCCTCTCCCAAGCACACCTTACTCTTAGGATTGTTTGTCCAATTGGTCAATCCAAACCCAATCTAGCCACTCAAAGAGGGAAGATTAGCAAGTAATCGCAACTACAAGCGGAAGCCTTGGTATCCACGCAGGGATCTTCTCTCAAGAGGAGGCCTTGGTTCATCTCCACAAGGGGAGGCCTTGAGTCATCTCCATAGGAGGAAAGAGACACTTTGAGAAGAAGGAGCAAGCCTCTACTTTAGTTCCCAAATCATAGTCTAACCCTAACCCTAGGAAGGGGACGAACTATTTATACTCTAGATCCAAAGGGATAAGATTACAAGGCAAAGGAACCTTTCCAGCGTGCAGATCCGCCCGCAGCGGTAGTACCGGACTGAACCCGATAGTACGGGTGTGCGGTAGTACCGGGCCAGTACCGGGGCCACTGGGATGGAACCCGGCGACGCCAGGAGCTTCTAGGAGATACGGTAGTAGGCGCGGTAGTAGGCGCGGTAGTACCGGGGTGGCCATATGCGGTGGTAGTACCGGGGTGGTCATGCGGTAGTACCGACCCGTAAGAGCTTCAGTAGGTGACACGTCAGGCGGGGGCGGTAGTACCGGGTCTGGTTCGGTAGTACCGCCTGAAGCTGTTTGAACTTCATCTTCTCCTTCTTGGCTGCTCTCTTGGCCATCTTCTTGGGTCTTCTCTTGGTCATCTTCCCCACTCCATTGTGGGTCATCGTCAAGGTGGTTCCTGAGTATGCACAAAGTATCCGAATGAAGTAGCAACCATTCAAAGGAGTGTCGAGATCACACATAGATAGGAGTGAATTCATCTTATCATGGAGAGCTTTGACTTAGCTATTGTCATTGGGCCACTTGTTGTAGGAGCCATAGGTTGGGCTACATCAGTTAGGCTACACACAAGCATCATCAAGAACTAGCCTCAAAAGGACATGGTAATCGCAAAGATATAGTGTGGCTCACTGATGTAGCCCGACATACGACCATCACCATGTCAAGTACTCCAACACCCCAAGTCACAATGGACCTCAAAGGTGAACTCCTTCCACTATGTGATTCACTATATGTCACCTTTGGACGTTATACTACTTGACCATTGTTCCCATTGCATTGCTAGATGTGTCTCCACGGGTACAAGACCACGGGAAGATGGACAAGGCGTGAGAGGAAGCGAGCCGGACAAGACGGTGGCTTGGAAGAGGAGAAGGAAGAGAAGCCGCAGCTTCTGCAGCGGTACTACCCCCCGCGAGCGGTACTACCGCTGAGTCCCAGGAGCGGTACTACCGCTAGCGCTACCGCCACCACTACCGTGCCGCACCAAATGCTCTCTGGATCGCCAGCGGTACCTGCGGTACATGCCTCGTACCTACTGGAGAACATCAATCTTATTCGAGAGAGTCCGCCGGTTACTACCGCTGTTGCAGCGGTACTACCGCCACCTGACCTGGAACGGTACTGCCGCTGCCCCAGCGGTACTACCGCTGCCTGCGTGCAGAAACAGGGAATATCCCTTGTATCCTCTCCACCTACCCTTTGGGTCAAACCTATATATAGGCACCTACCCTCCAGATCCAGATAGGCTATGTTTTGAGATTAGAGTAGAGCTAGACTCCTTCTTCTCAAAGGTTCCTTCCTCCCCTTGCGGGGATGGTTCCTCCCTTGTGGAGAAGATCCCTTCGTGGATTCAAGACCTCTACTTGTAGCTAGACTACTTGTCAATCTTTCATCTTCGGGTGACTTTATTGGAATGGCTCGGTTGGCCGTTGGAGAAACAACCATCTAAGATCCCTTCTTTGTGTATCTTGCCAATCTCTCCCTTTGGGATTCTATTGGGCCGGTTGGACGCGGTAAGGGAAACGGTTCTTGTATCTTGTTTGTGTTCGAGTATTCGCTGCGTTCTTAGTCGTGTTCTTCGTGTTCTTCGCGTTCTTGTGTGAGTTCGTCCACTCGTTCGTCAATCCGTGAAGATCGGGCCACCCTAGAGGACTTTTCCTCATCATATGGTATCAGAGCATGGTTGCCACGGATTTGACATGTGTTTCCACCCCCAAATTTTTCTTTGATTTTGAGAAATTCGAAAATTTCCACCAAAAATAGCCCCAATTTGCTTTTGGATCGATCTGAGATTTGAGTGCGTTTTTGCAAGTTTTGATCCATAGATCTATTGCTAAACTTGTTAATCTACCTTCCCTTGCGTTCCCATAGCCTAATTCCATCATTTGGCCCTCGATTTGCTGATTTGAGCTCGTTTTTCCGCCCAAAATCGCGAAATTTCCGTCTCGGGTGCAGTTTCTGGAGCTAGCGGTACTACCTCTGGTCTAGCGGTACTACCGCTACAGCGGTACTACCTCCATCTCAGCGGTACTACCGCCAGGACCTGGAACAGACACGAAAACAACATTTCAGCACCACGGTTTTGGCCATATCTTTTGATTCCGGACTCCGTTTTTGGTGTTCTTTGGCTCGTTTCGAAGCTACGATCAAGGCCTTCGTCACCATTGCGGAAGATCCATCATCCACCACAACCAAAATCCGTGGGCAAGCACGACACCTCTACAACAAAGGGTGAAGAACATCGACGAAAGGTATAACATTGCCAATCTTTACCCCTTGCCATTCCTTTGAAAGCCACACTATATCTTTGCGATTACCATGTCCTATTGAGGCTAGCTCTTGATGATTGCTTGGGCTTTGCACATTTGCACCGTGTAGTTTCCGAGCAAAAGTTGTGCGCTAGTTCATCTATCATATATCTTGTTGTTGGCATCAAAAAGAAGTGTGTGTGCAAAAGAGAAAAAGAATCAAAAGAGACAAGAAGCAAAAAGTGCCAAGTCAAAAGAGAAAAGAAAAGAAGAAACACCACTTGCCATATCTAGTAGGAAAGCGCAAGCTCGATGAACATCTAGTAGGTGGTGCATTGTTGTGCAAATCTTGTAGCCCACCAAATAAAGTGCAATCGAGCTAGTAGCTCTCCTTGTACTTGTGCAACACGAGCTTATAGTCTTCGCTAGGATCATATGGTTCTTTAGCTCACTTCTTGGTTGCACGTGTCCTATTTATCTCTCCGCGCGTGTGTTTCCTATCTTTTGAGATTGACTTGTTTTGCTTTGTGATCATCGTGGTTCTCTACTTGCTTTGACAATATCTTGGTTTCCGATTGGTTCAATTTGCTTGCCACCTACCATACCTACCTACCAACTTTTAAGCCGTGTGTGTTTTGGAGTTCGCCTTGGATACTTGAACACAAGCATTTTACTTTGTGATCGTTTCCCTTGGTTGTCCACGACGTCCAATACTATCTACAAGGTGAGAGGTTGTGTTCTAGTTCCTTTCCACTCCACATATATACACTTGTCTTGTGAGTTAACATGTCTAGGGAGAGTGAATACCACTATGGAGGCCAAGATGAGAATGAGTACATGATGCGTCACATGGACTATGATGCCTCAAACTTTGAGGACATGGGGGACTACTACGACTACTACACCGACACGACCCCCATGACATGATGGATCATCACCAAGACTTCCGCTACAACTACTCCGACTACGACTCCGACTATTCGAGTGTCAACGACAAGGAGCGGTACCATGACGTCGAGCAACCTTCATCAAATTGTATCGACTCCAAGTACGTGCGAATCTACCACGACTCCGACTACATGAGCTCCAACGACAATGAAGCGCAAGTTTCTTCTCATGCCTCATCACATGGTACCAACATCGACTACAACGACATGGTGGAGCGCCACTACTACGACTACCACTCCGATGACATGGTGGAGAACGTCTACGACTACTACTCTTGTAGCATGTGCGGCGACATCGACAACATGCAAGAGGAGAGGACTCCCATCACCACCATGTTCAAGAGCGGCACCACCAAGCGTCATGGCACAACCTGCTTCTATGGTTCAAGCTCAAAACGGTGCTCCGACAAGAAGGCCACCATGAGTTCATCCTATGGAGCTCCATCTACTTCCAAGAGTGCCAAGCTTCGCCATTCGCCATCAACTTCAAGAAGGAGCCATGACAAGGCCATCGCCAAGAGCGACAAGCTTCGACATTCTCCTTCAACTTCAAGAAGGCGCCACGAGAAGGACAACGCCAAGAGTGCCAAGCCTCGACACTCTACAACAACCCAAAGGCGGCACCCCGAGAAGTGCATCGACAAGGCCAAGCTAAGTCAAGGCCCATCTAGCTCATCAAGGCGCCACAAGAACGACACCAAAATGAGAGATGACCAAGTGAACAAGGTTGATGCACCCTTGGACAAGTTCGGCGACAATAACCGTGTGTTCCAAAATCTCAAGGACGCCATCGACAACCTTGCCAAGCGTCTACACTCTTCATCAAGATCAAGAAGACGCCACAAGAGCCATGCCACGAAGCCTCACGACATGAACAAGCTTGAAGCCGACATCGACACACTCGCCAAGCTTCGGAACATGTCACCAAGCTCTAGTGGAAGCTCCAAGGAAAGGTCGCCAAGGCAACAAGCACGACGACGCCAACATGACGATAAGCATCCAAATGACTTTCGGTGACACCCTACAACTCAAGAGCGTCAACGTCGACATAAGAAGAAGACGGCGACAAAGGCACATCCTATGGTGTCCCCTAGTGCTACCACTCCAAGTGCGCCAATAACAGACGAGATCATGGCCAACTTCGACATCTTCATCGAGCAACTCCAACGTCGACGCCGGAAGAAACATGGTCTCAAACGTGAGGCCACAACCAAGACGGCGCCCTTCTCAAGCACTTCTCTTGATATGATGTCTACACCAAGTGCCACCACCACATTGGCCCCCATATGGCAAGAGGAAGACCTCACATGCGACATTTGCCAAGGCCAGACCATGATCCACGAGAATGTCCCAATCTCTTGTGCCCCCTATGCAATGTCCATGGTCACATGATGTGGGATTGCCAAGTTGGTGACCAAGATGGTGAGAAGACGGTCGAGCATGGGATTTTCCCTTCGACCATGGAGGCGAGCATGGAGAATGCTATCACCTATGACCATGGGTCAAGTGATGATGATGCCGAGCATGGGATGTTCCCTTCGGCAATGGAGTCAAGTGATGAAGCGGAGCATGGGATTTTCCCTTCCGCAAAGGAGTCGAGTGATGATGCCTACACTATGGCATTGACCTTTGGAGGCGAGATGGTTGAGGAGGTTGAGCATGGGAGTTGCCCTTCAACCTTAGAGGCGTATGGAGATGAGGAAACCGAGCCTATCCTATGAGCTTGAGTTATGAGATGGTACCAATCCCATGTGAGTATGAGAGCCACTTAGCCACTTGAGTGAGAGTGAGGTGAGTTGAGTGCCTCCATCATATGTGAGTTTGAGTGCTTTCACTGTGAGGGAATGAGTGATACACCACTTGAGTTGAGAGAGGTAGTTGATAGGTCTTGTGAGGCCATTTCGATTTCTAACAACTTAATCTCTACCTCTAGTGTGTTTTCTATTGTGTGCTAGGTTCCAAGGATGATGAGACGCCTATCTTCGACTCGACGGTGCCTCAAATGGAGAAGATGTACATGGAGGATGATGATGATGAACCCCATGTCTACTTCAAGATGAACAAGTCGGCTACATGGAAGCCCCTACTACTTCAACACTACTTCACATGAGTGGGACTAAAGGTATGAGTGTTGATGTGACCATGATCCCGCTAGGGACATGATGAACTATGATTGCTTGCATGCTATGGATGATTCTTGTGAGGTCACATATGATTCATTTTTATTCCCTTGTGATACTTTGTTTGAAACCAATGTTGATCAAATGGAATTACCTATTTGTGATGATTTTGCCATGAGCATGCTTTGTTATGAATGTTTCCATTTTTCTCCCATTGGAGCATGCACATGTTGAAACAAATCTCTTTCACATGTGTTGCTTGCAATGATAATGAACTTCTTGATAATGAGATTGCCCCCATAGCTTTCTCAAATTTTGGAGATGTTTCGTTTTCTCTTATGGACCTTGTTCCATCTTCACTTTGCATAGTGCCATCCACATATGTCTATTTCCAATTGATTTTTGTGTGGTTGGTGATGTGCAAATGAAGAGACGCGTCATGATGGATGATGTGTTTCTTATACCGTGCACATAACTCTTCATATGTTGTCTTGTGTGTGCCGGTAACCGCATGATAATGTCAACTCTCTTGAGCATGAGTTGACAAAAAGAGCTCTTGAGAGCATACACTTGAGTCGTGGATCGAACCCGGCTCTAATACCCTTCCCATGTTTTGCATCAAACAAGTTGATCGATTTTTCTTGGTTTTGGTTTGTTTGCAAACATGTTGGTGATAATGCTTTCCCGTATGGCAAGACAATTTCCCATCTTTTATGTGAATGATTTATGTGTTGCAACAAATATGATGAACACTTGTTCTTTTAAATGGCTTGTGTGCAAACATAATGACATTTTAACCATGTCTTGCCATGAGTTTATTGGTTTTTACCAATTTGGTGTTACAACAAATATGTTGAAAACTTGCTCTTTCATATGCTTTGTATGCCACCATGATGATATTTTGGACACTCTTCATTGTGTGCTTTTCATGGAGATTTTGTATTTCCACACTTTGAAGGTGTTCCATTGGATTGCTTGCACTTTGACCTTGCACTTGCATTTCCTTGTTATATTCTTGTGTTGTGCTAACGGTGCTATGACAAAGAATGGAATGTCATTGTTGATATGCTCTCTTTCTTGCACACACATGGTTTGCTTGGTCTTTATTGTGTGTAGGCATGGTGAATCACAATTCTTCGACAACACATCTACCTCCTTTGCTTGGTGATGAAGAGCAAGAGTCGAGGACGACTCTTTTTAAAGGGAGGGGAGATGATGTAGCCCGACATACGACCCACCATGTCAAGTACTCCACACACCCAAGTCACAATGGACCTCAAAGGTGAACTCCTTCCACTATGTGATTCACTATATGTCACCTTTGGACGTTTACTACTTGACCATTTTTCCCATTGCATTGCTAGATGTGTCCACGGGTACAAGACACGGGAAGATGGACAAGGCGTGAGAGGAAGCGAGCCGGACAAGACGGTGGCTTGGAAGAGGAGAAGGAAGAGAAGCCGCAGCTTCTGCAGCGGTACTACCGCCCGCCGAGCGGTACTACGCTGAGTCCAGGAGCGGTACTACCGCTAGCGCTACGCCACCACTACCGTGCGCGCCAAATGCTCTCTGGATCGCCAGCGGTACATGCCGGTACATGCCTCGTACTACCGCTGGAGAACATCAATCTTATTCGAGAGAGTCCGCCGGTACTACCGCTGGAGCAGCGGTACTACCGCCACCTGACCTGGAACGGTACTACGCTGCCCCAGCGGTACTACCGCTGCCTGCGTCCAGAAACAGGGAATATTCCTTGTATCCCTCTCCCCCTACCCCTTTGGGTCAAACCTTATATAGGCACCTACCCCCTCCGATCCAGAGACTAGTTTTGAGATTAGAGTAGAGCTAGACTCCTTCTTCTCAAAGGTCTCCTTCCTCCCCTTGCGGGGATGGTTCCTCCTCTTGTGGAGAAGATCCCTTCGTGGATTCAAGACTCTACTTGTAGCTAGACTACTTGCCAATCTTTCATCTTCGGGTGACTTTATTGGAATGGCTCGGTTGGCCGTTGGAGAAACAACCATCTAAGATCTTTTTGTATCTTGCCAATCTCTCCCTTGGGATTCTATTGGGCCGGTTGGACCGACCGGTAAGGGAAACGGTTCTTGTATCTTGTTTGTGTTCGAGTATTCCGCTGCGTTCTTCCTCGTGTTCTTCGTGTTCTTCGCGTTCTTGTGTGAGTCGTCCACTCGTTCGTCAATCCGTGAAGATCGGGCCCCCTAGAGGACTTTTCCTCATCACTCACAAAGGAATGGCAAGGGTGAAAGATTCGAGATGTTTATACCTTTCGTCGATGATCTTCACCCTTTGTTGTCGAAGTGTCGTGCTTGCCCACAGATTTTGATGGTCGTGGATGATGGATCAGCCGCAATGGTGTCGTAGAGCTTGTCTGTAGCTTCGAAACGAGCCAAATAACTTCAAAACGGAGTCCAAAATCAAAAGATATGGCCAAAACAGTGGCGTTGTAATGCTGTTTCTGGGTCTGTTCTTGGCAGGGCGGTAGTACCATGAGGGGGGGCGGTACTACCGCCCTACACATACCAGCGTGCACGTGTTCAGGAATCTATTGAGATGACTATGCAGCAATTTCTTCATGGATTAAAATTCACCATCAAGGGAATTGTGAGACATCACCATTACACCACTATGAATGAGTTGTTACACCATGCACGGGAGGCTGAATCACAGCTAGCTGAAGAGGCACAATACAAAGCAAGATACACTAGTTCGGGGCGTTTCTCTAGTAGGGCGCCAACACCATTGGCTGCACCACTGGACGGGCAGGCCGTGCCTCTTCCTCCTATTCTAAGCCAGCCTCCAATGCTCCTGTGTCAAAGAGGCCAGCCGCACCTGCTGCTAGTACTGATCCGTCTATGTCTATAGCACGCAATAGGGACATGCATTGCCACACATGTGGGGGTAAAGGGCACTTCAAGAGAGATTGTCCCAACAGGAAAGTCATGCTTATTAATGAGAACAATGAATATGAAACAGGTGATGATGCTGATGCCTAATGCTGATGATGATGGCTATACAAGTGATGGTGCCATGGATGCTTTTGCTTCTGCAATCCTATTATTGTTGTTTCACCACGAACATTGAGTGTACAGCCACATATGGATTCTTAGCGTTGCAATCTGTTTCAAACAAAAGCAATTGTTGGCCCAATAAAGCTTGCAAAGTTATAATTGATGGAGGTAGCTGCAGGAATCTTGCAAGTAAAGAGTTGTGTGCCAAACTGAAATTGACATATTTACCTCATCCCAATCCATACTGTATTCAGTGGTTAAGTGATAATGGTGAGATGAACGTGAGCCACATGGTACGTGTGAATTTTGAGATAGGACCATACAAGGATTCCATTGAGTTTGATGTGGTTCCTATGACTGTTTGTCACCTCTTATTGGGTCGGCCTTGGCTGTATGATCGCCATGTGCAACATTGTGACACCCCTCCCTGGCACATCTCACCAGAGAGGCGGTCGTTCCCGTGCGCCAGCCCAAGATATCTGGCCGCACGTCACGACAGTGCGACATAATGGAAATCATTACACAATCAGGCACAAGAAGTGCTACAAATGGTTTACAAGGCCATCAAGGCATGACAAAAATATCAAGCCAAGCATGGCTCAGGACAGAGTTTAATTGGCAGCGGAAGACGACTAAGGCAACGGCTTGGAGCGGCTCCACTCCAGGCATCTGGCTGGGCTACTGATCCTAGCACACTCCTGCTCCATCTCCTTGCTAAGGTAGAAGATGAATCCTCGCCAAAACCTGGCCACAATCACAAGGCCGTGAGTACATTTGTATGCACTCAGCAAGAATCGCCACTCACTACAAACAATCCAACAATCATGCAGCAAGATATATATTGGAAATAACCTCCTACAACATGGCAAGTGTCCTCTAGATACATGACATAAAGGTAGCATGGCATTGACAACCAAACATGTCATAAGCAAGCAACGAGGGTATCACCAGTACAGAGTCCAAGCCAGGTGGGGTTGGATCGTGCACCGGCAATCATACAAAGAGTTTACTGTGACGAGTAAACGAGTGTACTAGTCGGTACCAAATAATACACACCCTGTGATCACTACTAGGCCCTCTAGCCTCATCTTTCCACTCTGGGCATGCACGGTTGATGTTGGCTCAGGCCTAACTCTAGGCTCCCAACGATCACACCGCCATCCCATCACGGGTTACCATCAACATCTCAATACAACATTCCCTGCATCATCTTATTTGTTTATTTAGTGAGATCAGGTCGTTCTTTAATTCTTTCAAACAGAACTTAAGTTTAACCTCCTGACACGACAAGACACACAGTGTGACCGACATGAACTGTTGTTCCATATCCTAGGAACGAGGCTAGCTTGCTAGGTTGATGCTCTCGAGAGTTAGCTTTCCACCTATCAGAATGTACCCCACTCAGCCGACACTTCAGGTTTATCACGCCCAAAGTCGTACTAAGCAAAACACACTCACATGACGGTCCACTTGCTAAGACACTCTTGCACCACCCTATGCGCGTGGCACAACGGGCAAGTAAGCCGGCACATCCCCCGGCGCGACGACCGATTATGCCTAGCTCCGGACTCCCTATCACAGTCGAACCCGTGCCTGTCGACCTCTACCCTCGGACCACAACCGAACGACTGCGCCCAATGGATGGCACAAAAGGGGCTCAACAACCTACTAGGTCACGGTCCTCCATGAGACGATGATGGTTCTGCTTTCAAAGTTCAGATTAGTGGCACCATGGACTGACCCTATCGTTGTTTGGAGGGGTGTTTCATTTAATCCAGTTTCATTATTCACAAGTCCAAATAACAGAGGATTAGTCCAACACAACAACCACAATAACATAATAATATCAGCAGTAAATAAAACATAATAACCGGCATATATCAAAAACCAAACTTAGTAAAATAACAACGTCAACCGGAAGACTACGGCGGCGAACCCGCCGACCAGCGCCTTCATGTTTGACGGAAAAAGAAACGTCAACGGAAGACTGTGGCAGCGATTCCGCTGGCAAGCGCCTTCTGTTCGACAAAAAGAAACGTCAACCGGAAGACTGTGGCAGGGATTCCGCTGGCAAGCGCCTTCTCGTTCGACAAGAAAAGAAACGTCAACGGAAGACTGTGGCAGCGATTCGCTGGCAGCGCCTTCACAGATCGACTATAAAAGATAGCACAGTTGGTTAGCGTCGACCGGGTGACTGTGGCAGAGATACCTCCGACCAGCGCCATCGCAGATCGACGTTAAGTTTTAGTGAGACGGCGGCGGTTCCCCCAGTCCATTGTCTCAAGAATGGTGTGTGTTTGATAAACATTAACAATACATAATATAACTTAGCAAGTACTATAAATAATATGCAACATAACATGCAACATGGCAGGAGCAATATTACAAGTTTCATACTAAACAAGAACAACAAACCGATATGCATAAATATAACAGTAGACAAACAGAAACATAAACCCGGCATGGTAATAAGCGAATAAACAAACAAACACTGCTGGGCTGCTCATAGCAAGGGGTTAGCTTGCCTTCGAAGACGGGGATCCACTGGGTTTGGAAAGGTCAGGGTGATCCCGCGGCGTAGGGCAGCGATAGCCCCGTTCCACGGACTCCGGAATGCCTGTACAAAAGGGCACCCCTAGAACCATTTTGGAACAAGATGGAATCAGTACCACCGGAAAGAGCTCGTCGAGACGAAGATTTAGAAATTTGAATCGCTCCGATCGGAGCTACGGTTTAAAAGTTTTGGACGTTGGAAAAATGGTCCAGCGAAAAAGAAAACAGCCCGCGGAAAAAAAAATCACGGGCCGTAAATGGGCCGCTCGGGCGCCTGCGCGCTGCGCGCCTAAGCAGGCCACGGCTGTGCCGCTGCCGCTGCTGGCCACTGGGCCAGAAAACGCTTCGCTGAAGGGTTCGATGCTGGTCTTCTTCCTCCTCGCGTCACGCACTGGATCGAGCGGGGAGCCGGCCGGGGATGGCCAGAGACTCGCCAGGAGGGTCGGCCGGCGGTGGGTATGGCCCGGAGGCGGTGCACCACGGCCAGGAAAGGAGGCTAGGGTGTGGGGAGGCTGAAGGGCTCGGGTTCGTCCTGACACGGTCAAGGTGACCATGGCCGAAGCTCGGCTCGGTCTCCTCCGCTGGCAGAAACGTGGGGAGGCTCAGGGGGGGAGGGTGTGGTGTGCCTACTGGAAGCTCGGGGTGCCTTTTATAGCTGGAGGGAGGAGGGCGGGGTACGGTGGTGTGGACACCACGGATGCACGTCGCGGAGTTCTTCGGCCACAGAGAGGAGATAAGGAGATGAGGGCGCCGCGCTGGATCTACAGAGAATAGCACGAGGTCTACTGCTCGCGCGGCGCGTCCTCTAGCGTTTGGAGGAGCACTGCTCCGTCGGTGCGGACGCTTGCACTTGGCGGCGGCGAGGTGTCGAGTGGAGCGGGGGCTCGAGCAAGGGGAAGGGGGCCTGGCCGCGGCTGGTCTCGCCGGAGCCACGGGGCAGCAAGGGAAGGGAGGGGCTCGGGCACGGCGATGCTCTGTGGGAGACAGCGAGGCAGGAGAAGAGGGGAGGGCAGAGACAAGGGGATGCGGTGTGCGCGTCGGGCGGCCAGAGCGCGCCACGGGCGGCATCACCGTGTTCCCGCCAACTGGGTAACCCAAACAGAAAACCAATCACACTACGGGGTTCACAAGATCAAGACAAACACCCACAAACAAGAATCAATCAATGTTGCAAAACTTTGCAGAGTAGAATTTTTAGAACACCAAAACTGCAGAAGGTGTTCGATGAAATGATCTTGGTCGTACACATCTTACAAAAATTCCCAAAAATTAGGCATGGGTTGTTTTGGTCAGGGGAGAGTTCCATGGAGTTTGAGGTTATTTGGGTGATGGGAAATTGAGTTTCCAAAAGATGGCCAAAAATGACCTAAATGGGATGATCAAGGGAAAGTGGGGTTCCATGCTTCCCCTTGGGGTGGTCTCCTGGTTTGGTGTGTCTAAGGACCATGTGGTCAATATCACCAAGTCTCAAGGTCATTGGAATTTTCTAGGTGTAGGTTTGCTTGAAGAAATCAAAATGGCATTAATTTGGACTTACAAAGGAAGTGGTCTAAATGGTGCTCAAATGGGTTTGTCTTCAAAAGATGAAATGTAGGAAATACCAAAATATTCATACCCAGAATTTATCAGAATTATTGGAGATGCCTAGCTTGCTTGAAACATTTAAGGACTAGAAATGGCATTTGAAAATATTGGCTAACTTGGAAATATTGCATTGGAGTATGCAATATTTTTGCATGGATTGTCTTTATATGGATGTGGGAGTCCTATGGTATTTTTAGTGAAATTTTTAGAGCTATGGAAATAGGCTTCCCTTTAGTAGTGGAGAAAAGGTTTAAATGGTTCGATAATTGGGCTAGGGTTTTTCGGGGGAAAAACCTAAGCATCAAATTATCCCGGCGGAGGTGTGGTTCGTGGATCACTGGGAAATTATTGAGAGAGCAATTCCCAAGTCAATCATCTTCAAAAGATTTGAAGATATATTTAGGATAAGAGGAAAAAGTTTTCAGGTGTCGGAAAACACACTAAAATTTGGGTTCAATTTTCGGGGTGTTACAAACATAATGGCCGTGCCAATACATATCACTTGGAGTTCAAGGGCAAGAAAATTAATTTGCAGCCCATGTCACCGCAGCACATAGTGAATGAGTCTCGTCAGAAAACAGAAGTTAACATAGAACAGCCACCGGGACAAGAGAAATTGTAACAGCTGTGAGTGATATAACGAAAAATGAGAGAGTGCATGGTTTATTGATATTAGCCACCAAAGAAGACTGATGAGAATTTAGTGAGGATCCCCCAGCCAAGCCTCTTGTGCTTATGTACAAAGGCGAGGTTTTGGTTTCTAATGACATACAACCTGTTTCTCTTGGTGTGTCTAATGTTTTGCAGGATTATGGCGATGTTTTTCCGGAGGAGGTACCCGCAGGCCTGCCACCATTGCGTGGCATTGAGCATCAAATTGACCTCATACATGGCGCCACACTCCCCAACCGAGCGCCATATGGAACAAACCCGAAGAAACGAAAAGATACAGCAACAAGTGCAAGCACTACCGACAAAGGGTACATTCGTGTCTCTCTTAGTCCTTGTGCTGTTCCTGTAATTTTGGTTCCTAAAAAGATGGTACATGGCGTATGTGTGTAGATTGTAGAGTATTAATAACATCACTATTCGATATCGTCATCCTATTCCACGCTTAGAAGATATGCTTGATGAATTGAGTGGTGCTGTTGTTTTCTCTAAGATTGATTTGCGTAGTGGATACCATCAAATTAGGTCTTGCTGGGTTCTATAGGCATTTTCTGAAAGACTTTAGTACAATTGCTGCACCATTGAATGAATTAACTAAGGTGTACCTTTTGTGTGGGGTGCTGCCCAAGACCTTGCATTTGATGAGCTCAAACGTTTGCTTACTTCTGCACCATTACTTGCATTACCAGATTTTAATAAACAATTTGAAGTTGAGTGTGATGCTAGTGGTATAGGAATTGGTGGTGTTCTGATGCAAGAAGGTAGACCTATTGCTTATTTCAGCGAGAGAAACTTTCTGGTGCTAGATTGAATTACCCTGTTTATGATAAAGAATTGTATGCACTTGTTAGAGTTCTTGAGGTTTGGCAACATTATTTGTGGCCAAAAGAATTTATCATACTTCTGATCATGAGGCTTTGAAATATCTGAAAGCTCAATCTAACTTGCATAGGCGTCTTGCTAAGTGGGTTGAGTTCATTGAGTCGTTTCCCTACATTATTAAGCATAAGAAAGGGAAATATAATGTTGTTGCTGATGCTTCTCTAGGAAGAACATGTTATTGACACATTTAGATGTTAAAATTCCTTGTTTAGAGAGTTTGTGTGATTTATATGCAACTGATCATGATTTTGCTGAACCATATCGTTTGTGTGTGCTCAACACGCATGGGATAAGTTCCACATCCATGATAGATTTTTGTTTAGGGCTAACAAATTATGTGTTCCAGAATCGTCGGTGCGTTTGTTGTTGTTGCAGGAATCACATGCAGGAGGATTGATGGGTCATTTGGGTGTGAGAAGACGTTACTCATGCTAGCTGATCACTTTTATTGGCCCAAGATGAGGCGTGACGTGGACAGATTTGTTAGGCGCTGTGTTACATGCAATACGTCCAAGTCAAAGCTGAAGCCACACGGTTTGTATACACCACTACCTACACCTGCCACGCCATGGGCAGATATTAGTATGGATTTTGTGTTAGGTTTACCACGCACTAAAAGAGGACATGATAGTATTTTTGTGGTAGTGGATGATTCTCTAAGATGGCACATTTTATTGCGCGCCACAAGAGCGACGATGCGTCGCATGTTGCTAATCTGTTTTTCAGGGACATCGTACGCATAATGGAGTACCTAAGACGATTGTTTCTGATCGTGATGTGAAGTTCATGAGCTACTTCTGGAAGACATTCTGGGGAAGCTAGGAACGAAGATGTGTTCAGTACAACATGTCATACTCAAACAGATGGTCAAACGGAGGTGGTGCATTAGAACTTTGTCACAATTGCTGCGAGCTATGATCAAGAAAAATCTGCGTGAATGGGAGGAGTGTTTGCCACATGTCGAGTTTGCTTATAATCGCGCGGTGCACATATACTCAGCTTTGTCCTTTTGAGGTGGTGTATGGCTTCAAGCCAATCACACCGCTAGATTTGCTGCCTCTTCCTTTGCATGAGAGAGTCAATATGGAGGCATCAAAACGAGCAGATTATGTGAAGAAAATTCATGAGAAGACACGAGAGGCAATTGAGAAGAAAGGCAAGAACATTGCTGCTGCATGAAATCAATCACGCAAGCAAGTATTATTTCAGCCTATAGACATGGTTTGGTTGCATTTGAGCAAGGACAGATTTCCACACTTGAGGAGTTCCAAATTAAAGCCACATGGTGCTGGTCCTTATAAGGTTCTTGCAAAGATAAATGACAATGCCTACTCGATTGTATTCCTATGTCTGAGTTTGGTGCTTTTAGCAATAGCTTCAACGTTGCTGATTTGTCACCATATGATGGAGATGACCTTGGAGCGTCGAGGTCGACGCCTTTTGAAGGGGGGGATATGATGAGGACATCCATACTATTGTTCCCTCTACAATTCATGATGATGACAAGATAGTTGCTGCAAAGAAGAAGTCCAATGATGAGATTAGAATTGGACCCATCACAAGAGCTCGTGCAAAATTAATAGAACAACAGATGATAAGGGGTGGCCCGATCTTCTCGTTGAGCACGTCGATGAATGATGGATATCTTGGTGTCACCGATGAACTCTCCTTGCTAGATCCCTGTTGCCAATGCAGCAGCTCTCTACCCTTCGGATATTCACGACTTCACACACTTGCGCACGTAGCCGTCGACCACGAAACAGTATAATTGCAATCTACTAATTCCCAGTGGAAGAAACAGATCACACTTCAATTGATGTTCAACTCTCCAGATCGATACGAATTGGAGATGTAAGATTTCAGAGGAAAGCTTTCGTTGTTCAACTAAAACTAGGGTTTAACTTTAACGTGGTCTAACAAAGTTGCGGTCTAGGACCCACACCCCCACGTGCACCGAGCCACGAGCATCACGAACAACGTCGGTCTGAATGCCCTTGTCGACACAAACTGGAAGTATAGAACATGCTGCATCAACCTTCTTTTCACCACTAAGAGGCATGACTTCAACTCGCTGGTCACCAACATGCACAAATTAGGCTTGTCATCTACCTGCACAGCTGAATCAACATGTGTTTGATGCTCCCCGCATCAAGAAGGAGCAAAGCTCTACTCTAATCCCAAATCATAGTCTGCCCAGATCTGAGATGGGGAACTCCTATTTATAGTCTAGAGGCAAAAGGGGAAAGTTAGTACCGCTGGTGCGGGCCGAAGCATCGTTGACATCGGCGCGGGCGGTAGTACCGCCGGCAGTGCCGCACATGGCGCGAGAGTGGTTTCTGGCGGCACTGGGGGCGGTAGTACCGCCGTGGGGGGCGGTAGGACCACCCAGTCTCTTCTTTCTCTTCTTCTTCTTCTTGGCCATCTTCTTGGGTCTTCTCTTGGTCATCTTCTCCATCATCTTGGACCTCCTCTTGCTCATCTCCTCCACTCCATTGTGGGTCGTCATCAAGGTGGTTCCTGAGTATGCACAAAGTATCCGAATAATGTAGCAACCCATTCAAAGGAGTGTCGAGATCACACATAGATAGGAGTAAATTTTTGTTCAAGGATCCAATTGAGTTTATGAGTAGGCATACAACATTATACACTTTCTAGACATGTCATATGAATTTTTGTTCAAGGATTATATGCAGCAAGGAACCTATTTGTTTATCACTATTAATGCACCCACAGAAAAGAGATGGGAGAAACGGTGTTTTGAAGTTTTTTCACAGGGATTGGAGGAGATGCACCAAGAGCTATCCAAGGATGGTGAAGACCATAAGCTTGGGGATGTGAAGACAACCCCGCTGGACCTACACACTCTCGGTTTGCACACGTCCAACTTCTGTATTAATGCAAATTCTTTTTGTAGAGCTATCACTTATTCATGTTTTGGTGCTGATTGTTATTTTACTTGGCTTAACATGGATTAGTTAGTTCTATGGTCACTCATGCATGCATCTAGATGGTCAACTTTCTCCCTTTTGCTAGCCCAAAAACTCCAACAAGCAACAAACTTGTTTCCAACACCTTCAACCAAAGTTATTCCAGTGAGTCCACCATATCTACCTATTGGCTTTATGCTATTCCGAGTATGTTCATCATGATATTTGTGTTATCTATACCTCTGAATGAAAATGATTATGTTATTGATTGCCATGGGAAAAATTGGTTATATAGCTCTCACGAACTTGATGCACATTTTACTATCATTGCAATAAATAAACATGACCCATTGCGATTAAGATTATGATGCTAGTGGCTTGATAAATGTTCGAGGTTGGGAGTTAGCCCATATGTGCTGTCACATGCAAAGCTTTCAACATGCTCCTTCATCTCATTAGTTGATATCATGTACTTTTGTTTATGGATGCCTATCATGGTGAAATGAGGTGGAAATGAAGTAGTTCAAATGAGTTTGTATAAATGGTTAGAGAGACGCCTGGGCCGCTAATCTAAGCCATGCATCATTCATGGTGGAAATTTACTTACATACTATGGTGAACCTTCTGTGATACACCTTGCAATAAAAAACTATTCCAAATGGTAAATAAAAAGGTGTTGAGATTGTTCATTTTGTTTGTTTGTCTTGTCATTTTGATATGGGCTTGTTCCATATCATGGGACAAGAGGTACCCCAGTTGACGCTCTTGATGATACTATTATTACTTACAATGATAGATAACTTGAACTTGCTTTGTTTCCTAAGTTGAGTAATCATGGTGTAGGTACTTGTATTCAAGGGGCATGAGACATCCAACCTTTACTTTGTCAAGCACACTACTCATATTTGCTTTCACTTTAACCTTAATCATTCAAGATGCTATGATAGGGGCAATGAGAGCTTGACACCAATGAATACCTTATTGCAATCATTAACTTAAGTAGAAGAGTTTGGAAGTTGGATGAAACTTATGCATGCTTTACCTCTACTCACATATACATCTTCCCAAAGTGTACACCTATCATATGCAGATTTTCATCTACACTCTATGACCATTGTAGGATGTCCATACTTTTATCATTATGCATACATGTGTTCCATATTACTTGCTACTATGTTACACTTTGTGAACTATCAATGAACATCCTTGTCTTGAATACTTGATATCACTTCATAAACTATTTGCATATTGCTACTCCTTTGAAGAATGAATCATTTGACTATATGTAGCAATAGTAATCATCTTTGATATTCATTGTTAAGTATTAAATTGCAAAGTCCATGTTAGTTTTATCATCTTCATACTCGAGGACGAGCATGGATTAAGCTTGGGGATGTTGATGCATATAAAATGCATACATGAACTTTGCACTTTAATTGCTTATATTCCAATCATATTTGCATCATATAAGGGTTATATCAATGTTTTATAATGATTTTGGGAATACTTCATAGTTTTCCCATTTATTTGGAATTAACCCTGTTTTTCCAAAAACGTCTTTTTTAGTGTTTCAGACTTTCCGGGAGCTTCGGGACTCCAAAAAGGGCAAGGTCAAAGAGCACGGTTCAGAATTTTCGAGACGAACGCAATGGGCTTAAAGTGAAGGCCAGAAGCCCAACCAGCTGGGAATGAGAGTGCCTCACGCAGCCAAAAACCCTAGGCCGCGTGGGACAGGCTCGTTTCCACCTCGGAGCTCCGTTGCCGTCGATTTTCGTCCACCGACTCCGTCTTGACCTAAAAACGCTTATAAAAAAGGTCCCCTGGCGTTTCGCGAAAGGAGGCGGCGGAGAAACACAGAACCACGAAACAGAGAGTCAGAAGGCTGCCGCCGGAGAAGATCGGAGGGGGGAAACGCCGCCGGAATCGCCTCCGGAGGGCTCCACCCCCCTCCGGCGTGTTCATCATCAACATCTTCATCGCCGTTGCTGCCTCCCATGATGAGGAGAGAGTAGTTCTTCATCGGGGCTGAGGGCTCTACCGGTAGCTATGTGGTTCATCTCTCTCTCCCATGATGTGATCTTTATGTGATCATGAGCTTTGTAATCTAATTGAATTCATGGATGTTTCTCCTTCATTGTTTGTGCTACTCAAGTGGTTTTATTAATGTAATTTCCGGAGTCACCTTTGTCCCATGGTGTGAAGTTGACAGTGTGCGCACCGTGTGTGACTCTTAGGCTAAAGGTTACAGAAATACTTACCATGAGTTATTCTTTGTGTTGGATGTCACTATAAAATTGTGGTGTTTGTTTAGTACTATTTTGGGGCACTCATAGTGACCTTGGGGTTCCCTAGATGACTTTAAGGTGTGCTTTTGTAGCCCTACACGATGGTCTTGGTGTTCTATGATATTGTGGTGTTTGTTCACTCAGACTTTAAGGTGTGCTCTTGTAGCCCTACGCAGTAGATTGGTATTTCTATCCAACGGGAGAATAGTTCAGAGTAGCAAAGTGAAGAGGAAATATCTATGTATTCAATTGTTGGGAGTGTCCACTAGTGAAAGTATGATCCCTAGGCCTTATTTCCAAGCATCCTAGAAACACACACTTGAGCTTGTCCTCTTGCTACATAGAGGATTGGGCTTTCTCTCTTTGAGAGCTTTCACTTGCTACTACCTTTGTCTTGTCCTCTTGCAAAGAAGAGGATTGGGACATTTTACATCCATCAAACCAACCATCTTGTTCTCTAAACTTGTTTAGTGCATAATCAACTAAAACTTGTGACACTTTAGTTGTAGGGAATAGATAACTTTTCCTTCTTGCTCCTGCGGATCGATACCTTACTTCCACATTGAGAGGTGCTACAGTGATCCCTTGCTCTTGGGGGTTATCAAGTACTTTTCTGGCGCCGTTGCCGGGGAGCGTAGCGCTTAAGTTTCTATTCTTGTGTGCACTAGACTAAGCTTGGGGAGGTTCCTTTTATATCTTGCAATCATCTAAGCTTGGGGAGGTTCCTTTAAACTTGTTTGGTTGTGAGTTTCTCATTAGTTTTATATATATCAAAAACCCATAAAAATTAGAAAATGGAAAACAACAAAAAAATTAGAGAGCTTTATGAAATCTATCTTGAGTTAGGACATGATGTGTTTGAAGAGAAAATTAAAAAACATATGGAAAATTATTTGCATGATGGTAGCAATGTTATCACTATAAATTCTTTGAACACCATTATTGCTATTGCTCTGGAAAAGTTTAAGCTTGGGGAAGTGGCTGTTGATGAATGTGATATTTTTAGTCCCCCAAGTTTTGAGGAGAAAATTTTCTTTGATGATACTATGCCTCCAATATATGATGATTATAATCATTGTGATATTTTCAGTCCACCTACTATTGAGGATAAAATTTATGTTGATTATAATATGCCTCCTATATATGATGTTTACAATGATGATTATGATGTTTTCAGTCCATCTACTATTGAGGATAAAATTCACTATGATTATTCTATGCCTCCAATTTATGATGATTACAATGATGGATGTGCTAGTTTTACTCCCACTATTACTAATGAAATTGATTATGCTTGTGTGGAGAGTAATAGTACTGTTATGCTTATGGATCATGATAATAATGCTTTATGTGATAGCTATATTGTTGATTTTATTCATGATGCCGCTGAAAATTATTTTGAGAGAGGAAAGTATGGTTATAGAAATCTTCACGTTACTAAATTTATCCTCTTTATGATGAAGGTTTTGGCCTTTCTCTTGATTTGCTTTTATTTGTTGGGTACTTTAAAACCTACTGGTCCTTATGAGAGAGGGAGACACGGTTTCATATATCTCAATAATATTAAGTCTCCTCTCTTTTTGTTGAAAATTTTGAAGTTGCACTTGCTTTGCCTTCCTATGCTAGTCACTTTGTGCTTTATTGATTTATTTTCTTACAAGATCCCAATGCATAGGAAGTGGGTTAGACTTAAATGTGTTTGATATTTGCTTCTTGATGCTCTTTTATATTCAACTCTTATTCCTATGGGAGCATCATTAAAACTATCAAGCCTAGCTATATGGCTATAAAGAAAGCGCTTTGCGGGAGGCAACCCGGTTATTTTTGTGTGTGATTTTTCTTTGTGTCCTCTTGCTGTAACAAGAGACTTTGTGTCTAGTTTAGTTTCTGGAGTTTTAATAAAGTGCCAAGTTTTACCCATTTTGGTCTTGAAAAGTTGCTTATGAGTTCGGAGATTTTATTCCTGCACGAGTCAGTGCACGGTATGATTTTTAATTCTTATTCTGTAACTCCGAATGAGCTCATATTTGAACTGTAGTTGCAACTTTTCATCCTCTGTATGCATGAATTTTTTCGGAATTTTTCGAGAAAGTTTGGTAGGGTAGAAAAATACGTTTTTGCTGCTGTTTTTCTGGACAGATTCTGTCCCATTTTGTTTGATGCATGCTTTGAGCTTTTAAGTTGAATCTTTTTGATCCAATTGAGTTTATGAGTAGGCATACAACATTATACACTTTCTGGACATTCATATGAATTTTTTTCAAGGATTATATGCAGCAAGGAACCTATTTGTTTATCACTATTAATGCACCCCACAGAAAAGAGATGGGAGAAACGGTGTTTTGAAGTTTTTTCACAGGGATTGGAGGAGATGCACCAAGAGCTATCCAAGGATGGTGAAGACCATAAGCTTGGGGATGTGAAGACAACCCCGCTGGACCTACACACTCTCGGTTTGCACACGTCCAACTTCTGTTTTTCGATCGAAACACTTTATCGCATAAACTTGGAGCGTCGTTTTTGTTTTTGTTTGAGTCTTGAGAGACCACCACACTATCAATTATATATGAGAGAGCTACTGGAAATATGGGTTGAAATATGTTGGATGCTTTTATAAGATTGGGAAAAGGGATGTTTGACTTGATTTTTAATGATACATATAGTTGCATGATTCATGAGCTTGTTTATGAGTAATAGTTTGCAAATTCTTTTTGTAGAGCTATCACTTATTCATGTTTTGGTGCTGATTGTTATTTTACTTGGTTTAACATGGATTAGTTAGTTCTATGGACACTCATGCATGCATCTAGATGGTCAACTTTCTCCCTTTTGCTAGCCCAAAAACTCCAACAAGCAAAAACTTGTTTCCAACACCTTCAACCAAAGTTATTCCAGTGAGTCCACCATATCTACCTATTGGCTTTATGCTATTCCGAGTATGTTTATCATGTTATTTGTGTTATCTATACCTCTGAATGAAAATGTTTATGTTATTGATTGCATGGAAAAATTGGTTATATAGCTCTCACGAACTTGATGCACATTTTACTATCATTGCATAATAAAACATGACCCATTGTGATTAAGATTATGATAGTGGCTTGATAAATGTTCGGGTTGGAGTTAGCCCATATGTGCTGTCACATGCAAGCTTTCAACATGCTCTTCATCTCATTTAGTTGATATCATGTACTTTTGTTTATGGATGCTATCATGGTGAAATGAGGTGGAAATGAAGTAGTTTAAATGAGTTTGTATAAATGGTTAGAGAGACGCCTGGGCCGCTAATCTAAGCCATGCATCATTCATGGTGGAAATTTACTTACATACTATGGTGAACCTTCTGTGATACACCTTGCAATAAAAAACTATTCCAATGGTAAATAAAAAGGGTGTTGAGATTGTTCATTTGTTTGTTTGTCTTGTCATTTTGATATGGGCTTGTTCCATATCCTGGGACAAGAGGTACCCCAGTTGACGCTCTTGATGATACTATTATTACTTACAATGATATAACTTGAACTTGCTTTGTTTCCTAAGTTGAGTAATCATGGTGTAGGTACTTGTATTCAAGGGGCATGAGACATCAACCTTTACTTTGTCAAGCACACTACTCATATTTGCTTTCACTTTAACTTAATCATTCAAGATGCTATGATAGGGGCAATGAGAGCTTGACACCAATGAATACCTTATTGCAATCATTAACTTAAGTAGAAGAGTTTGGAAGTTGGATGAAACTTATGCATGCTTTACCTCTACTCACATATACATCTTTCCAAAGTGTCCACCTATCATATTCAGATTTTCATCACTCTATGACCATGTAGGATGTCCATACTTATCATTATGCATACATGTGTTCCATATTACTTGCTACTATGTTACACTTTGTGAACTATCAATGAACATCCTTGTCTTGAATACTTGATATCACTTCATAAACTATTTGCATATTGCTACTCCTTTGAAGAATGAATCATTTGACTATATGTAGCAATAGTAATCATCTTTGATATTCATTGTTAAGTATTAAATTGCAAAGTCCATGTTAGTTTTATCATCTTCATACTCGAGGACGAGCATGGATTAAGCTTGGGGATGTTGATGCATGTAAAATGCATACATGAACTTTGCACTTTAATTGCTTATATTCCAATCATATTTGCATCATATAAGGGTTATATCAATGTTTTATAATGATTTTGGGAATACTTCATAGTTTTCCCATTTATTTGGAATTAACCCTGTTTTTCCAGAAAACGTCTTTTTTAGTGTTTCAGACTTTCCGGGAGCTTCGGGACTCCAAAAAGGGCAAGGTCAAAGAGCACGGTTCAGAATTTTCGAGACGAACGCAATGGGCTTAAATTGAAGACCAGAAGCCCAACAGGCTGGAAATGGGAGGGTCCCACGCGGCCTAAAAATGGCCGCGTGGGCCCAGCTCGTTTCCACCTCGGAGCTCCGTGCCGTCGATTTTCGTCCACCGACTCCGTCTTGACCTAAAAACGCTATAAAAAAGGTCCCCTGGCGTTTCGCGAAAGGAGGCGGCGGAGAAACACAAACCACGAAACAGAGAGTCAGAAGGCTGCCGCCGGAGAAGATCGGAGGGGGGAAACGCCGCCGGAATCGCCTCCGGAGGGCTCCACCCCCCTCCGGCGTGTTCATCATCACATCTTCATCGCCGTTGCTGCCTCCCATGATGAGGAGGGAGTAGTTCTTCATCGGGGCTGAGGGCTCTACCGGTAGCTATGTGGTTCATCTCTCTCCCATGATGTGATCTTTATGTGATCATGAGCTTTGTAATCTAATTGAATTCATGGATGTTTCTCCTTCATTGTTTGTGCTACTCAAGTGGTTTTATTAATGTAATTTCCGGAGTCACCTTTGTCCCATGGTGTGAAGTTGACAGTGTGCGCACCGTGTGTGACTCTTAGGCTAAAGGTTACAGAAATACTTACCATGAGTTATTCTTTGTGTTGGATGTCACTATAAAATTGTGGTGTTTGTTTAGTACTATTTTGGGGCACTCATAGTGACCTTGGGGTTCCCTAGATGTGGAAGACAGACTTTAAGGTGTGCTTTTGTAGCCCTACACGATGGTCTTGGTGTTCTATGATATTGTGGTGTTTGTTCACTCAGACTTTAAGGTGTGCTCTTGTAGCCCTACGCAGTAGATTGGTATTTCTATCCAACGGGAGAATAGTTCAGAGTAGCAAAGTGAAGAGGAAATATCTATGTATTCAATTGTTGGGAGTGTCCACTAGTGAAAGTATGATCCCTAGGCCTTATTTCCAAGCATCCTAGAAACACACACTTGAGCTTGTCCTCTTGCATAGAGGATTGAGCTTTCTCTCTTTGAGAGCTTTCACTTGCTACTACCTGATATGGGGTGGCCCGATCTTCTCGTTGAGCACGTCGATGGATGGTTGATAACTTGGTGTCACCGATGAACTCTCCTCGCTAGATCCCTGATGCCAATGCAGCAGCTCTCTACCCTTCGGATATTCACGACTTCACACACTTGCGCACATAGCCGTCGACCACGAAACGGTATAATTGCAATCTACTAATTCCCAATGGAAAGAACAGATCACACTTCAATTGATGTTCAACTCTCCAGATCGATACGAATTGGAGATGTAAATTTCAGAGGAAAGCTTATAGCTGTTCAACTAAAACTAGGGTTTAATTTCAACGTGGTCTAACTCATCTATGGCGGCTGGACTAGCATATAAAGGGATGGGGGCGTACTGTAGCGTCGTACTGTAGCACGCTACAGTACCGACCTAGGGCAACCCCATCTGACTCGGACTCAAACCGGTCCGACCCAAACTAGATACAAACTGACCCAAAGGGTTCAGCCCTGTTGGACTCGCAGGTCCTCATGTGTGGCGCATCAAACATGATGGTGTGGTGCGCCACCTTGGCAATTGGCGTGGAGCCCTCCTTCCTCTCCTCGGATGCCGGCCTCCCTCTCCTCCCTCGCATCCTTTGCTTGTATTTGCTCCATGCCTTGTTCTCCTTGCTGCCACAACTCCTTGCTCCCTCGTGCTATGCCATCTTCTCCAATAAACCTGATCATGCAAACATACAAAGATTTAGGCAGTAAACAATTCTCATTAATAAAATAATCAGATTCTTTGAGGAGCAAATTCACCTGTTGTTCCATTAGTTTTGCACGAGCTCTTGTGATGGGTCCAATTCTAATCTCATCATTGGACTTCTTCTTTGCAGCAACTTCCTTGTCATCATCATGAAGTGTAGAGGGAACAATAGTATGGATGTCCTCATCATCTCCCCCCCCCCTTCAAAAGGCGTCGACCTCGACGCTCCAAGGTCTTCTCCATCATATGGTGACAAATCAGCAACGTTGAAGCTGTTGCTAATGCCACCAAATTCAGCAATAGGAATATCAATCGAGTAGGCATTGTCATTGATCTTGGCTAACACCTTGTAAGGACCAGCACCACGTGGCTTCAACTTGGAATTTCTCAATTGTGGAAATCTGTCCTTGCGCAAATGCACCCAAACCATGTCTCCTGGCTGAAACAAACTTGCTTTCTTGATGTGTTTCTTGCAGCAGCAATGTTCTTGCCTTTCTTCTCAATTGCCTCTCGTGTCTTCTCATGAATTTCTTCACATAATCTGCTCGTTTTGATGCCTCCATATTGACTCTCTCATGCAAAGGAAGAGGCAGCAAATCTAGTGGTGTAATTGGTTTGAAGCCATACACCACCTCAAAAGGACAAAGCTGAGTAGTAGTGTGCACCGCTCGATTATAAGCAAACTCAACATGTGGCAAACACTCCTCCCATTCGCGCAGATTTTTCTTGATCATAGCTCGCAGCAATTGTGACAAAGTTCTATTCACCACCTCCGTTTGACCATCTGTTTGAGGATGACATGTTGTGCTGAACAGCAGCTTCGTTCCTAGCTTGCCCCACAATGTCTTCCAGAAGTAGCTCATGAACTTCACATCACGATCAGAAACAATCGTCTTAGGTACTCCATGTATGCGTACGATGTCCCTGAAAAACAGATTAGCAACATGCGACGCATCGTCGCTCTTGTGGCATGCAATAAAATGTGCCATCTTAGAGAATCTATCCACTACCACAAAAATACTATCATGTCCTCTTTTAGTGCGTGGCAAACCTAACACAAAATCCATACTAATATCTGCCCATGGCGTGTTAGGTGTAGGTAGTGGTGTATACAAACCGTGAGGCTTCAGCTTGGACTTGGACGTATTGCATGTAACACAGCGCCTAACAAATCTGTCCACGTCACGCCTCATCTTGGGCCAATAAAAGTGATCAGCTAGCATGAGTAACGTCTTCTCACGCCCAAAGTGACCCATCAATCCACCTTCATGTGATTCCTGCAACAACAACAAACGCACCGACGATTCTGGAACACATAGTTTGTTAGCCCTAAACAAAAATCTATCATGGATGTGGAACTTATCCCATGCTTGTTTGAGCATACACAAACGAAATGGTTCAGCAAAATCATGATCAGTTGCATATAAATCACACAAACTCTCTAAACCAGGAATTTTAACATCTAAATGTGTCAATAACATGTTCTTCCTAGAGAGAGCATCAGCAACAACGTTTTCTTTCCCTTTCTTATGCTTAATGATGTAGGGAAACGACTCAATGAACTCAACCCACTTAGCAAGACGTCTATGCAAGTTAGATTGAGCTTTCAGATATTTCAAGCCTCATGATCAGAATGTATGATAAATTCTTTTGGCCATAAATAATGTTGCCAAACCTCAAGAACTCGAACAAGCGCATACAATTCTTTATCATAAACAGCATAATTCAATCTAGCACCAGAAAGTTTCTCGCTGAAATAAGCAATAGGTCTACCTTCTTGCATCAAAACACCACCAATTCCTATACCACTAGCATCACACTCAACTTCAAATTGTTTATTAAAATCGGTAATGCAAGTAATGGTGCAGAAGTAAGCAAACGTTTGAGCTCATCAAAAGCAAGGTCTTGGGCAGCGCCCCATACAAAAGGTACACCTTTCTTAGTTAAATCATTCAAAGCTGCAGCAATTGTACTAAAGTCTCGCACAAAACGTCTATAAAATCCAGCAAGACCTAGAAAACTCCGAAGTTGACTCAAATTCATGGGAATAGGCCAATTTTGAATTGCTTCAATTTTAGATGAATCTACTTCTACCCCATGCTTAGATACAACGTATCCCAGAAATATCACCTTATCTTTTGCAAACGTGCACTTCTCAAGATTGCATACAATTTAGCATCACGCAACACTTGCAAAACTTGTCTAAGATGATCACAATGTTCAGATTCAGTGCGGCTGTAAATAAGTATATCATCAAAATATACAACCACAAATCTACCAATGAAGTCTCTCAAAACATGATTCATTAAACGCATGAATGTGCTAGGTGCATTAGTAAGACCAAAAGGCATAACTAGCCACTCATATAAACCAAATTTTGTTTTGAAAGCAGTTTTCCATTCATCCCCTCTTTCATCCTAATTTGATGGTATCCACTACGCAAATCAATCTTAGAGAAAACAGCAGCACCACTCAATTCATCAAGCATATCTTCTAAGCGTGGAATAGGATGACGATATCGAATAGTGATGTTATTTATAGCTCTACAATCTACACACATACGCCATGTACCATCTTTTTTAGGAACCAAAATTACAGGAACAGCACAAGGACTAAGAGAGACACGAATGTACCCTTTGTCGAGTAGTGCTTGCACTTGTTGCTGTATTTCTTTCGTCTCGTCGGGGTTTGTTCGATATGGCGCTCGGTTGGGAGAGTGGCACCCGGTATGAGGTCAATCTGATGCTCAATGCCACGCAATGGTGGCAGGCCTGCGGGTACATCTTCCGGAAAAACATCGCCATAATCCTGCAAAACAGTAGACACACCAAGAGAAACAGGTTGCATGTCATTAGAAACCAAAACCTCGCCTTTGTACATCAGCACAAGAGGCAGGCTGTAGGATCCTCACTAAATTCTCTCATGTCATTTTGGTGGCTAATATCAATAAATTATTCACTCTCTCACTTTTCGTTATATCACTCACAGCTGTTACAATTTTCTCTCGCCCCGGGGCTGTTCTATATTTACTTCTGTTTTCTGACGAGACTCATTCACTATGGCCTGCGGTGACATGGGCTGCAAATTAATTTTCTTGCCCTTGAACTCCAAGTGATATGTATTGGCACGGCCATTATGTTGCACATGGCGATCATACAGCCAAGGCCGACCCAATAAAAGGTGACAAACAGTCATAGGAACCACATCAAACTCAATGGAATCCTTGTATGGTCCTATCTCAAAATTCACACGTACCATGTGACTCACCTTCATCTCACCATTATCACTTAACCACTGAATATAGTATGGATTGGGATGAGGTATATATGTCAATTTCAGTTTAGCACACAACTCTTTACTTGCAAGATTCCTGCAGCTACCTCCATCAATTATAACTTTGCAAGCTTTATTGGGGCCAACAAGTGCTTTTGTTTGAAACAGATTGCAACGCTGAGAATCCACATGTGGCTGTACACTCAAAGTGCGTGGTGAAACAACAATAACAGGGGCTGTACAAGCAAAAGCATCCATGGCACCATCACTAGTATAGCCATCGTCATCATCAGCATTAGGATCAGCATCATCACCTGTTTCATATTCATCGTTCTCATTAACAAGCATAACTTTCCTGTTAGGACACTCTCTCTTGAAGTGCCCTTTGCCTCCACATGTGTGGCAATTCATGTCCCTATTGCGTGCTGTAGACATAGACGAATCAGCACTAGCAGCAGGTGCGGCTGGCCTCTTTGACACAGGAGCATTGGAGGCTGGCTTAGAATAGAGGGAGAGGCACGGCTGGACTGCCCCTCCATTGGTGCAGCAGATGGTGTTGGCGCCCTACTAGAAACGCCCAGAACTAGTGTATCTTGCTTTGTATTGTGCCTCTTCAGCTAGCTGTGATTCAGCCTCCCTTGCATGGTGCAACAGCTCGTTCATAGTGGTGTACTGGTGATGTCTCACAATTCCCTTGATGGTGAATTTTAATCCATGAAGAAAACGCTGCATAGTCATCTCAACAGATTCCCGAACACGTGCACGCTGCAACAACAGCTCCATCTCCATGTAATATGCATCAACGGTCATGGTTCCTTGCTTCAATTGCGTCAACTTATCATAGACTGTACGCAAATAATTAGAGGGCACAAAGCGATCACGCATAAGGGCCTTCATTTCAGGCCAAGTAAGAACAGGGACGGCATTGTCATCGCGCCGATGTTGCGTAAGACAATCCCACCAGCGTAATGCATATCCATCAAATTCAGCCGACGCAAGCTTGACCTTCCTGTCCTCAGTATAATCATGTAAACGCCACAATTTTTCTATTTTCAACTCCCATGTAAGGTATTCCTCTACATCAGCAGTGTCAAAACTAAAACGGGAATTGAAAATTTGGCTTGCCAAGCCCATCATCTTGTGCGAGAAGGGGTACACGCTGAGCACGTCCTATTGGAACACCACGGCCCTGAACAGGATTAGCACGCCCCCGAGCATGAGCATGGATGTTGTCATGCACACTGTCATCATCAAGAGCATCGTCAAATTGTTGTTGGTGCGGCCGATGTTGTTCAAACGCCTGTCGTAAAGCATCAATAGACTGCTGTAAGGTGTGTACACTTGTTTGGACAGTATCCACCTTGGTTTCGATGGCTTGCACATTGGTGTTCGTTCCTCCCAATTGAAGCTGCATAGCTTGCATGTCTCTGTCAATGGTGGACACCGACTTGTCAAACATTGCCGTTAAGTGATCACGCAAATGCTCATAGTCACTCCATGTAACAGGAGTATCGGCCTCCTTTTTCTGCATCACAATCTCATCACTAGAAGACATGATTAGTAGGTTAGTGCAAAAATCAAAATCTATATGGTGGCACACTCACAACTCACTCAGAACAACAAAGAAGTAATCTGAAAATTCCAAAGTGAATAGCGATGCGTACCCGATCGTAGAGATGACTAAATGCACTGATGTGATGAAGTGAATACCAGGGTATGAAAGCAATCACACGACAGAGCAGGATTATATGGTGGAGCTATAGGTATGGTATCCTATCTACACCGAAGACAAGTCCTAGTGCTGATCGTGTGAACAAACACCCAAGGAAACTCACACGTGGAGATGAACGTGGCAAAGCAACTATAAAAACAGGATATGTTGCAATGCACAAGAGAGACACTAGCAATGCTCAAAGAAAAACAGGCACAAGATTGCTCAAAGTACGAGTGCAAACAGATGTAAAACAGCTCCAACTTGCAGCAACCAGCAACAAATTTCCAGGCCTCTTTTCTCTCTTATTTTTCTTCTCTCTTTTGTATTTTTTTTGGTACTTTTCACTGTAGCACTTCTCTTTCGGCCACTATATGTCGCACCGCGAAATTTTTTCAGCACAACTGCAAGTTTGCACACCAAAAACCCTAAAGAGCAGCCTGTAGAGCGGAAACTAGTCTCGTGTGGGTAGGCTCCTAACACTTGTATGGTAGAAAGGCTGTGGCTATGGCGCGGAACTTGCAAACGTCGAGAAAGTACGCACGGCAGGCTCGTTGTACTGCGGCAGAAACGATGAGAACTTGTGCCGGCGCGGCAGGACAACAGGCAAAGTTCTGCCGAGAGCGAGTTGGACTCGGACGGCAGCAAAACGCGGCGTTTCTGTGCGGGCTAGGGCAGCACGGCGAGTACTAGTGGAACTCGGATTCCGCGGCAGGAAAACTTCCAAATCTGTGCCGCGATAGGAATTCGATTGCAACTCGGATTGGAAACTCGAAAGCAACCCGACACAACTTGGTGGACTTTTCTGTTTAGACTCCGAACAAACGACAACTCGACTAGAGATTAGACGCGGAAGGCAAACCAGAAAACTAAAACCCTAAAGACTTCGGAAACCTAGACTCCTACGAAAAACTGATTGGATCAAAAAGGACGAACACAACGACCAGCAACTAGAACCAATCTACGATGCAATCTAGGCTATGGCAAACTACGAACCCTAATTTTTTTTTTGTATGGCTTTTTTCTGGATAGGAATAAAAACACTCAAACTAATCTACGGGGATGGATTTGCTCACCGAGTAAACCTGGAAATCTGATACCAAGATGATATGGGGTGGCCCGATCTTCTCGTTGAGCACGTCGATGGATGGTTGATAACTTGGTGTCACCGATGAACTCTCCTCGCTAGATCCCTGATGCCAATGCAGCAGCTCTCTACCCTTCGGATATTCACGACTTCACACACTTGCGCACGTAGCCGTCGACCACGAAACGGTATAATTGCAATCTACTAATTCCCAATGGAAAGAACAGATCACACTTCAATTGATGTTCAACTCTCCAGATCGATACGAATTGGAGATGTAAATTTCAGAGGAAAGCTTATAGCTGTTCAACTAAAACTAGGGTTTAATTTCAACGTGGTCTAACTCATCTATGGCGGCTGGACTAGCATATAAAGGGATGGGGGCGTACTGTAGCGTCGTACTGTAGCACGCTACAGTACCGACCTAGGGCAACCCCATCTGACTCGGACTCAAACCGGTCCGACCCAAACTAGATACAAACTGACCCAAAGGGTTCAGCCCTGTTGGACTCGCAGGTCCTCATGTGTGGCGCATCAAACATGATGGTGTGGTGCGCCACCTTGGCAATTGGCGTGGAGCCCTCCTTCCTCTCCTCGGATGCCGGCCTCCCTCTCCTCCCTCGCATCCTTTGCTTGTATTTGCTCCATGCCTTGTTCTCCTTGCTGCCACAACTCCTTGCTCCCTCGTGCTATGCCATCTTCTCCAATAAACCTGATCATGCAAACATACAAAGATTTAGGCAGTAAACAATTCTCATTAATAAAATAATCAGATTCTTTGAGGAGCAAATTCACCTGTTGTTCCATTAGTTTTGCACGAGCTCTTGTGATGGGTCCAATTCTAATCTCATCATTGGACTTCTTCTTTGCAGCAACTTCCTTGTCATCATCATGAAGTGTAGAGGGAACAATAGTATGGATGTCCTCATCATTACCTTTGTCTTGTCCTCTTGCAAAGAAGAGGATTGGGACATTTTTACATCCATCAAACCAACCATCTTGTTCTCTAAACTTGTTTAGTGCATAATCAACTAAAACTTGTGACACTTTAGTTGTGGGGAATAGATAACTTTTCCTTCTTGCTCCTGCAGATCGATACCTTACTTCCACATTGAGAGGTGCTACAGTGATCCCTTGCTCTTGGGGGTTATCAGATGTTTATACCTTTCGTCGATGATCTTCACCCTTTGCTGTCGAAGTGTCGTGCTTGCCCACAGATTTTGGTGGTCGTGGGTGATGGATCAGCCGCAATGGTGTCGTAGAGCTTGTCTGTAGCTTCGAAACGAGCCAAATAACTTAAAACGGAGTCCAAAATCAAAAGATATGGCCAAAACCGTGGCGTTGTAATGCTGTTTCTGGGTTTGTTCAAGGCAGGGCGGTAGTACTGCTGAGGGGGGCGGTAGTACCGCTAGAAACAGGTTATGGTTGTACTGCTCGGCCCAGAGGTAGTACCGCTAGCTGCGTAAATTTTGGATCTGAACCCGAGACGGAAATTTCACGATTTGGGGTGGAAAACGCGACTTCAAACAACAAATCGGAGGGGCAAATGGTGGAATTAGGCTATGGGAATGCAAAGGAAGGTAGATCAACAAGTATAGCAATAGATCTATGGATCAAAACCTGTCCAAACGCACTCGAATCTCAAATCGATCCAAAAGCAAATTGGGGCTATTTTTGGTGGAAATTTTCGAATATCTCAAAATCAAAGAAAAATTTGGGTGGATTGGGGGTGGAAACAAAGTCAAATCTGTGTCAACTTGGGCTCTGATACCATATGATGAGGTTTGGACCTCTAGGGTTGCCCGATCTTCACGGATTGACAAACGAGTGGACGAACTCACGCAAGAACACGAGGAGTTACACGAAGAACGCAAGAACACAAGAACACAAGCACGATACAAGAACCGTTTCCCTTACCGGTCGATCCAACCGGCCCAATAGAATCCCAAAGGGAGAGATTGGCGAGCGCTCGGTAGAATTGTGGGATGAGAGACCGTGGCGGTAGAATCCCGCAGGAGAGACGACCACGATAGAATCCAATCATGAGAGACTAAGCACAAGTAGGGATCTTGATACAACTCAATAGATGAAGGATCTAAGGAGAGGTCTTGAATCCACAAGAGGGATCTTCTCCACTTGGGGAGGAATCATCTCCACAAGGGGAGGGGATGAGCACAAGCTCTATCTCTATCTCTATCTCATATCTTGCCTATCCTACTAGAGGTGGAGGGGTACATCTATATATAGTCTAGGCCCAAAGAGGTAGGTAGGGAAGGGATACAAGGTGTTCAGCCCGTTGATTGCACGCGGGCAGCGGTAGTACCGTTGGGAAACGGCAGTAGTATCGTTGCGGGTAAGGGGGCGGTAGTACCGCTGCACCCAGCGGTAGTACCGGTGTACTCGTCCGAATATTATTGAAGTCTTCTCCAGCGGTAGTACGTGGTTGGTACCGGCCAGGTACCGTTGGCGATGTAGAAGCGTTTTCAGAGTTGACTGTACTGGCGGCGATAGCTGGGGCGGTAGTACCGGATCTGGGACTGGCGGTAGTACCGCTGTGCCGGCGATAGTACCGCCACCTGTAGCTTTGACTGCTTCAGCTGGAGTCGTCTGGCGTCTGGCGGTAGTACCGGTGCAAGCGGCGGTAGTACCGCTCCTGAAACAGTTGGCTCTTCTTCCTTCTCCTCTTCCAAGCCACCGTCTTGTCGGGCCTCATTCCTCGTGCACCTTGGTCATCCTCTCGTGTACCCGTAATCGTCGTGGAAAGCCTAGTATCAATAAGGGATAGAGGATGAGGTAGTATACCATCCGAAAGGGTGGGAAATGAGTTCTTGAAGAGGAATGAGTTCACCTTTAATGTCCATGGTGACTTGTGATGTGTTGGAGTGCTTGACATGGTGATGGGGGGTAACCCGGGCTACATCAACACACCCCTACACTCAACACAATATCAGGTCTAGATGCACAAAGATAAAGCAAAGAACCAATCATCAAGCGGTATACCTTTTAATCAACATCTACACCCTTTGGGTTAAGTTGTAGATGACATTTGGCGTCCATAGGAAACCTCTTTTCCTTAGCATCTTGCATGTCAAATCTCTTGAGCATGTCTTGGGTATATATTTGGTTTGAGAGATGAAGGTTCCTCCACTCAATTGCTTGATCTCAAAACCAAGAAAGAACTTCAACTCTCCCATCATAGACATCTCAAACCTGTCAGTCATAAGGTTTGAAAATCCATCATTAAAAGCTTTGTTAGTTGAGCCAAAGATAATATCATCCACATATAGTTGCATATGAAAAGCTCCCCTTTAACCCTCTTGGTAAAGAGGGTGGGATCGATTTTTCCCCACTTCAAACCCACGGTCTATCAACAACTCTCTAAGGTGCTCATACCACGCATGTGGTGCTTGTTTAAGTCCGTAGAGCGTCTTATCAAGCTTGTAGACATGGTTAGGGAAGTTTGGCTCCTCAAATCCCGGTGGTTACTTAACATATACCAACTCCTTTAAAGGACCATTAAGAAAGGCACTTTTCACATCCATTTGTTGTAATTTAAAGTTATGATGTGATGCATATGCAAGAAGGATACAGATGGATTCCAGGAGAGCCACGGGTGCAAAGGTCTCTCCAAAATCAATGCCTTCAACTTGAGAGTATCCTTGTGCAACCAATCTTGCCTTGTTCCTCACAATCATTCCATGTTCATCTTGCTTGTTCTTGAATATCCACTTAGTGCCTATAACATTTTGGCACTCTTTGGGCTTCTCAACTAACTACCACACCGTGTTGCGCATGAAGTTATTGAGTTCATCATGCATAGCTTCCAACCAATCTGGATCTTCAAGAGCTTCAAAGACTTTCTTTGGTTCCACCATTGAGATATGTGCTTGATGCTCACTAAAGCTTGCCCATTAACCCATTGTGGTAACCTTACTATTTAGGTCACCAATAATTGCTTCTAGCTTATGACATTTTATTTCCAGGTTTCTTATAACTCTTGCTTGACGACGGGCTTCGATTTCCTCATTGGAGCGAGGAGGTATTTCTTGATCATCTTGATCATTTGAGTCCCCGTCTTGACCGTAACCCCGTCTTGACCGTAATGTTGACCTTGATCATCATTGTGCACATCTTCAACAAAAGAAGGAGAGGGTTGATCTTGGTCTTGACCTTGGCTAGCATCAATAATTGGAGAACTTGGTTCTTGCATAGTAGCTTGGTCATGAGGAGGGACTTGAACTTGTTCCTGGGTTGGTGCATCATTGACTCCATTGGCAGGTGCAGGTTCATGTGGTGAGGTAGGGGGCTCCACTTGAGTAGAACTTGTTTCTTCATGGCTTGCCTCTTGGTGGATCTCAATGGGGCGGTAGAATCCCACCCCCATCCGCCAGAGCTTCATGAGGCTGCTCATCTTCTACATCACAATCATGAAACTGCACCATTTGGGAGCCATCATTTTCATCGAATTCCACACTACAAGATTCCACAACAGTCCCGGAGGCCTTGTTGTAGACTCTATAAGTGTGGTATTCGGCACCGTAACCAACAAAAGTACCCTCTAAAGCTTTAGACTCAAACTTAGAAAGATGAACACCTTTGATCTTATAGAAACACTTACAACCAAATACTCGTAGTAGGAAATATTGGGCTTGTTGCCAGTAAGCATCTCATATGGAGTTTCTTTTCGTCCTTTGCGGAAGAAGAGCCGGTTTGATGAGTGACACGTCGTGGAGATGGCCTCAGCCCACAAGAAGAGCGAAGATTTAAATTCCGCCAACATAGACCTTGCCATATCCATGAGAGTCCGGTTCTTCCTCTCAGCTACACCATTTTGTTGAGGGGTATACGCAGCGGAATATTAATGACGAATTCCCTCTTCACTCAGAAATTCATTTAAAGTGTACTTGAACTCAGAGCCATTGTCACTTCTAATGGCCAATATAGGGACATTGTGTTCATGTTGAACTTCATTGGAGAAGTCAATGACAGCTTGTTGGGTTTCACTTTTTGACTTGAAGAAATAAACCCATGTGAATCTTGAATAGTCATCAACAATCACCAAGCAATACTTCTTCCGACCAAGACTAGGTTGTGGAACTGCACTAAAGAGATCAACATGTAGCAGTTCCAATATTCTCTTTGATGAAATGATGGTCTTGCTTGAGTAGGGAGAATCATGCATCTTTCCTTCAACACAAGCCCTGCAAAGACGATCTCTAGAAAAAGAAACATTCTCTTTTAGTCCAAGAATGTGGCCACCCTTGTGAAGACTTTGCAAAGTTCTCATATTGACATGGGACAAGCGGCGATGCCACAACCACCCCACGTCAGCCTTTCCGAAAAGGCACATTGCTTGAGTGTTGGTTGACCCCAAAAAGTCTACCACAAACAACTCATTTTCAACGAACCCAACGAAAACGACCTTTAGAGTCTTGCTCCTCAAGAGTACCACCATATCAATAGTAAAATGGAGATCAAAATTCATCTTGTTAAGTGCACGAACTGACATTAAATTATAACCGAGTGACTCGACAGGCATGACATTCACAAGAGGGATATCCCTTGCTACTACCACCTTGCCAAGGCTCTTTACCTCAGCTTTTGATTAATCCCCATAAGTGACGGTTGACTAATTTGTATTTGGTCTCCGTCATGATCTCCCTGCTTCCGGTCATATGACTTGTGCATCCACTATCAACCATCCATTTTGACCCACCGGAAGCATAGTCCTGCAAGAGATCATTGCTTGATTTTAGGTACCCATTTTGCAATGGGTCCTCTTTGGTTAGCAACAAGGGTCTTCGGGACCCAACTAGCATGAGCAACATATCCATCATAAGGACCAACATATTTTGCATAAACATCACCATAATAATCAATATATAAAATGTAGTGAGGGTTAGCATTTCCCGCAAAGTCATTACGAGTGGTCTTGCCCCTAGTGGCATTACCACTCGCAATGGGAGTCTTGGCTTGTGCGGGTTTGGCCTTGTTCTCCTTGTTGTTGCTCTTCTTCTACTTTACCTTGGCTACATAACCAAGATCCTCCTTCCCCTTATGTTGCTTTTGCTCAACGACTTGAGCAACAAGTTTTTCTTTACCTTTGGGAATTGAGGTCTTGGCACTAGTGGTCTTGGCAAGCTCAACCTTCAACCTAGCATTTTCCTCAATAACATTTGTATGATCACAAGAGGAAGTATAAGTACTAGGAGAACAAGATTACGAAGTTGAGTTTGAAATTGCTCATGAGACTTGACAAGGGTAGAGTGTTCACTCTCCAAGGCCTTGTGAGCCTCATCAAGTTTCTCTATATCATCATGTAGTCTAGCATTAGCAACCACAAATTCGGCTTTCCCCTTTTTAATCACTTTATATTTAGCAATGGCATGGTCTCTTTCCATAATGATTTTAGCAATTATCTCATCATTTGTCTCATCAAGAGACTCAAGTCTCTCCTCAAGAGAAACCCTATATTCATTCTCTTCTTTAAGAGAAGCATTCAAGGATTCTATAGTGATAGACTCTTCTCTCTCAATTTGACCTTTGACCTCAAGGAGGTCTTCGGCCTTACCAAGTTGACTCATGAGAGCGTCAACATGCTTCTTGGCTTCACCTTGCAAGTTAGCCACAAAAATATGCAACAAGTTCTTTCTTAATTTCGACACTAGGGATATCATCCATTTCATGCATAGTCTTAGGGGTGGAAGATGATACCTCGGTGGCTTTAGCCATGAGACAACGAGCGGTGTTGTTGGAGATGTTCTCATTGGGGGATTCAAAGAGAGAAGGTGATGAAGTTGAGGTGATAGCCAAAGCAGCCACCTCATGAGTGGTTTCTTCTTCTTCCTCGGAATCATCGGAAGGATACTCTTCATGAGTCAACAACACAATTCTTGATGGCTTCTTGAATGGCCTCTTCTTGACAAAAGGCTTCTTTTGAACCATCTGACGAGGCGTTAACTCATCAATACCCATGGTTCGATACTGATGTAGGTTGGTCCCGATTTTCACGGATATGGGCGGAGTGATCGATGAACACGAAGAACAAGGGATGAACACAAGAACACAAAGAGGGGAAAACACCAAATCAAGGATAACTAGCAAGTAGCAACTCATCAAGATTCCACTGGTAACAAGCCCCAAGGGTAGCCCCCAATTCTCCTCTCCCAAGCACACATTACTCTTAGGATTGTTTGTCCAATTGGTCAATCCAAACCAACCCAATCTAGCCACTTCAAGAGGGAAGATTAGCAAGTAGCAAACTACAAGAGGAAGCCTTGGTATCCACGAAGGGATCTTCTCTCCAAGGGGAGGCCTTGGTTCATCTCCACAAGGGGAGGCCTTGATTCATCTCCATAGGAGGAAAGGACCACTTTGAGAAGAAGGAGCACAGCTCTACTCTAATCCCAAATCATAGTCTGCCCAGATCTGAGATGGGGAACTCCTATTTATAGTCTAGAGGCAAAAGGGAAAGGTAGGTGGGGTAGGTGGGGATTATAAGGCTCAAAAGCCTGGCTGGTTCCCGCAGCAGCGGTAGTACCGCTGTGGCGGGCCAGAGCATGCGTTGACTTCGCACGGGCGGTAGTACCGCTCGTCAGAGCGGTAGTACCGCTTGGGCGGGCGGTAGTACCGGCCGCACTGCAGCACATTGGCGCAGAGGAGGGTTTTCGGTGGCACTAGGGGCGGTAGTACTGCCGGCGCGGTAGTACCGCCTGGAGGGGCGGTAGTACCGCTGTGGCACTTTTTCCTGCTCTTCTTCTTCTTCTTCTTGGCCATCTTCTTGGGTCTTCTCTTGGTCATCTTCTCCATCATCTTGGACCTTCTCTTGCTCATCTTCTCCACTCCATTGTGGGTCGTCATCAAGGTGGTTCCTGAGTATGCACAAAGCATCCAAATGAAGTAGCAACCCATTCAAAAGAGTGTCGAGATCACACATAGATAGGAGTGAATTCACCTTATCATGGAGAGCTTTGACTCTTGCTCTTGTCATTGGGCCACTTGTTGTAGGAGTCGTAGGTTGGGCTACATCATCTCCCCCCCCCCCCCCCCCGGGAAAAGAGTCGTCCTCGACTCTTGGTCATTCTCATCGCTTGATGTTCCAAGGTATGGTGATAGGTCGGCGACATTGAAGGTGTCATGGACCAAGTGTTTGGAGTGGGAGATGTCGATCTTGTAGGCATTGTCGTTGATGAGCTTGATGACCTTGAAAGGTCCGTCTCCACGACGGTGAAGCTTGGACTTCCTTGCATCCGGGAAGCGATCTTTGCGAAGGTGTAGCCAAACAAGGTCTCCTTCTTCAAATATCATGGCGCGCTTGTATTTGTTCATCTTCGTAGCATGGTCTTCGTTGTGCTTTTCAAGCGTAGTTCTTGTTTCCTCATGGAGCTTTTTCATGTAAGCGGCTCGCTTGTCGAAGTCCATGTTAACTTGCTCACGGAGTGGAAGTGGTACATATTGAGCGCCGTGTAGGGGTTGGAGCCATAGACGATCTCGAAGGGTGTTCTCTTTGTTGCGCGATGTAGTGCTCGATTGTAGGCGAACTCGGCGTGTGGGATGCACTCTTCCCAATTCTTCAAGTTAGGCTTGATCAACACACGAAGGAGTGTGGATAGGCTTCGGTTCACCACTTCGGTTTTGCCATCGGTTTGAGGGTGGTATGCGGTGGAGAATACTTGTTTGATTCCCATCTTGGCCATCAAAGTCTTCCAAAAGTAGCTCACGAACTTGACGTCACGATCCGACACAATGGTCTTGGGCACGCCATGAAGACGGACGATTCCCTAAAAAACAAAGTAGCAATATGTGAAGCATCGTCGGTCTTGTTGCATGGTATAAAGTGTGCCATTTTAGAGAATCAATCAATGACGACAAAGATGGAATCCTTGTTTGTTTTGGTGCGTGGGAGTCCTAAGACAAAATCCATAGCAATATCGGACCATGGGCGATGTGGAATAGGCAAAGGTGTATATAAGCCATGAGAGTTTAGAGTAGACTTAGCTTTGAGACATGTAGAACATCGTCGAACTAGGCGTTCCACATCACGCTTCATTCTTGGCCAATAGTAGTTGGTGGCGAGCATGTCGTAGGTCTTGTCGCGTCCAAAGTGACCCATGAGTGATCCTCCATGCGATTCCTTCAAAAGGACCAAACAAAGTGAAGACTCGGGTATGCATAGTTTGTTAGCCTTAAACAAGAAACCTTGGTGCAAATAGAAATCACCAATTCCTTTGTGCTTCGAACATTGAGCGAAAATGTCTCCAAAGAAAGCATCGGTAGCATACAACTCCTTTATCTCATCCAAACCCAAGACACTAATGTCAAGACGTGTAAGTAGGTCGGCCTTGCGGAATAGAGCATCCGCGACCACATTGTCTTTTCCTTTCTTGTATTTGATTACAAAGGTAAAAGACTCAATGAACTCAACCCACTTTGCATGTTTTTTGTTCAAATTTGTTTGACTTTTCAAATATTTCAAGGATTCATGGTCGGAATGAATGACAAATTCCTTAGGACGAAGGTAATGTTGCCACACATCCAAAACATGAACCAAAGCAAATAACTCCTTGTCATAAATAGGGTAATTCAAACGAGCTCCATCTAGTTTCTCACTATGGTATGCAATGGGTCTACCATTTTGCATAAGCACTCCACCAATGCCCAATCCACTTGCATCGCATTCAATCTCAAATGTCTTAGAGAAATCCGGAAGGGCAAGGAGTGGTGCTTCGGTTAATAACCGTTTGAGCTCATTGAAAAGCAAAATCATGTGCATTGCCCCAAATGAAAGGTACATTTTTCTTTGTAAGTTCATGGAGGGGGCAAGCAATTGTGGAAAAATCCTTGATGAAACGGCGGTAAAATCCGGCAAAACCAAGAAAACGTCTCAACTCTTCAAGTGACATCGGAAAAGGCCAAGTCCGAATTGCTTGTATCTTTGCTTCATTCACTTCAACACCATCCGAAGAAACAACAAAACCCAATAAAACAAGTTTGTTGGTGGCAAATGTGCACTTAGAAAGATTGGCATAAAGCTTTTCATTGCGAAGAACCAACAAAACTTGAGCAAGATGAGAAGTGTGCTCTTCCAAAGATTTGCTATAAATAAGGATGTCGTCAAAGTAGACTACAACAAACTTGCCAATAAAAGGACGCAAAACATGATTCATGAGACGCATAAAAGTAGAAGGTGCATTGGAAAGACCAAATGGCATGACAAGCCATTCATAAAGACCAAGCTTTGTTTTAAATGCGGTCTTCCATTCATCACCTTTAAGATCAATTTTAAAGATCAATTTTAAGATCAATTTTGGAGAATATAGCGGAACCAAAAAGCTCATCAAGCATATCATCAAGCATATCATCAAGTATCATCAAGCATACACATTCTTATTTGGTGATATCCACTTTTAAGATCAATTTTGGAGAATATAGCGGAACCACAAACCTCATCAAGCATATCATCAAGTCGAGGGATAGGGTGGCGATACCTAACGGTGATGGCGTTGATGGGACGACAATCCATGCAAAGGCGAAGAGTGTTGTCGTTCTTTGGTACCAAGATGACGGGCACGGCGCATGGACTCAAGCTCTCGCGGATATGTCCCATGGCAAGAAGTTCTTGTATTTGCCGCTCAATCTCCTTTGTCTCCTCGGGGTTGGTGCGGTAAGGAGCGCGGTTTGGTAGTGGTGCACCGGGAACAAGGTTGATGCGATGCTCAATTCCGCGTAGAGGAGATAGTCCCGGTGGCACTTCTTGAGGAAAGACATCTTCAAAGTCCTTCAAAAGAGACAACAAGGAAGGAGAAAGGTTTGTGAAAGTGTTAGTCATAGAAACTTCACCCTTGCATATGAGCACATAGTGGAGGGTGGATGGGTTCTCTCTCAACTCCCTCATCTCTCTCTTGGTGGCAAATAGTGTAAGTTTTGTGGGAACTCTCTTTGAAGTGTCACTCTCATTTGGCTTGTGGCTCTCACTCACTTTATGGTGGATCTCTCGCTCACCACTCGTCTCATTTGACGAACGATCTTGTTATGCCTGTGCAATAGTCTTGGCGTTGTCAGCGATGACTTGACTTGGTGTCATGGGACGAAGGACGAAGGTCTTGTCATTGTACTTAAAGCTATAGTAATTTGTCCTTCCATCATGCATAGCACCCTTATCAAATTGCCAAGGACGTCCAAGAAGTAAGTGACAAACGGTCATAGGCACAACATCACAATCAGCCGTATCTTCATAAGCACCAATCGGAATCACTCAACCATTGGACATGGTATGGGTGTGGGTGCTTCTTGAACTTCAAGTTGAGCTTATCACAAAGTTCCTTGCTTGCTAAGTTGTGGCAACTTTCACCATCGATGATGACCTTGATGGACTTTCCATTGATTCCCGGCGAGATGATGATCTCGCAAGGGCTATGGTGGTTCGAGTATTGCCTGCCCTAGATCGGCGACCCTCCTAGCCTTTATATAGGAGGCTGGGTCTCGGGGATTCGCAACCGAGTAGATTTACAGGTAAGGTAGGTTTATACCGACTTAGGATTTACTAATCTTGGAGCATACGTCATCTTCTTGGGCCACCTTCGTGGGCTTTGGTCAAGGCCTGTCCATGGGCCTTAGCTCGTACGTGCACCAGGTATCCTCATAGCAGAACACCCGAAGGGTACATCCCCGTCACTAGCCCCCGAGTGCTTGGTCGATTCGAAGAGTCGGGCAGGGACTCCTCCGTAATGCACGTCATATTTTATTTACTTTGGTGTCTTCCTGGTAGATCAGGTATGCTGTAAGTATTCGATTGTTTTGTTTTGTATGTTATGGGTCGAGATCGCCTCGTATGTACATGTTGAGTTGGAAATTCATCGACTAATGCTTTGTTTTGTTCTGCCTAGGGATATTGGCATAGTAGGCCTGGTACACTCGACGGATCGGGACCAGTTAACTGCACTTTTGGGCAAAACCTTACTAGCCTACCTCAAGCTCGAGTCCCCGGACTCGAACCTGGAACAAGCTGGTCAGATTCGACTCATGTCGCGGAGGTCTTACAGAGTTCGGTCTGCAGCATAACTTTGCAACCTAACGCGTCCGCTAGGATTTTCTTCATGTCTGTTGACATGGAAAGTTGCAGGGGTTACACTGCTGGCAGTGGTCCCTGGCCCAACTCGACGGATCGGCGGGTCTCACATTTACACTGTGCGTGTAGCATCCGAGGTACACATGCGGCGGACGCAATCCCGGGAATTTGTGACAGAGGTAAGCAGCTAAGTCGAAATAAACTTCGACTGCTTGTTTTGAGTAACCTTATGTCGTTTTTCTTATCGGGTGCGCGACAGCGCTCCCGATGGGAGTAGCCCCCGAGATTATGCTTAACTGCTTGCAGTTGAGGATAATCTCAACTTTTTGAAACTTGTGTAATATTTGATTAAAAAAATTAATTCGCTCCTGATGGGAGTTATGCATGCTAAGTCGATGAAACGGTCGAGTGACCATATTTGCTCACTTTGAATTCCACCCTCGAAATGAACGAGGCGGTCGAGTGACCGGTTTTGCCTTAGTGTTGACTCGAATGCCTTTGAAGGATCTGCTTGCGGTGACGTCAGGGATGACACATTTGGCGACTGTGCCTTCTGACAGAGCGGTCGCGTACGCGATATGACCGATGGGACATGACATACGTGGGCCCAGTTTTGCAGTGCTGGCCGAAAAAATGGTGCCGTTTGAACTGGATTTGACCGCTGAAGCGCGGTTTTTACGGCGACGTGATGATGGTCTCCTAGATTCCCGTGCGTAGTGGGCGGAGTGGTCGGCGACGGTTGCCCTCCTTGACTGCCACGCGTACGGTTAGATGTGGATTACTACCCACGATCTGTCATCAACGGTTGGGATCTGCAGCCTGTACGAATAAGTATGGGACCGGCGTGGTAAATCAATTTTACTTGCCATTTGCTCCCCGCCGCCTCTGCTTCTACTTCTTCTTCCTCCTGCCTCGCGCTCTGCTTTCCTAGCCATCGTAGCCATGACCAAGACGGCGAAGAGGAAGGCTACCACGGGCGCCGCGGCCTCCACTTCGCCGTCATCACCGCCCCGGGCGCAGGTGGTGCGGCGCCGCTGAAGAAGAAGGCTGGGGGTTGGACGAGGTCCATTATGACAGCCTCAAAGCTGGATGGATATCGACGGGATGGGTGGCTGCCCTCCGCCGCACTACTGCCAGCGCGCATCCCCGGCGACGAGGTAAGCCCTCAACCCAGAGAGGGCGAGCGCGTGTGCTTCCATGATTTCGTGAACAGGGGCTTCTCTTTCCCTATTCACGACTTCGTGCGCGCACTGATGTATGCCTATAAGGTTCAGCTTCACGACATCACCCCCAACTCCATGCTGCACATTGTTGTGTTCTTTGTGCTTTGCGAGTGTTTTCTGGGGGTGCATCTGCATTGTGGTCTTTGGAAGAAGATCTTCAATGTGAAGAGGAACGCCGGCTCGGACGGCGTGTATGTCATTGGCGGCTTCAACATCCAGGCTCGCAAGGAGGTCGAGTACTTCGACATCCAACAGATCGAGTCAGCACAAAACTGGCGCAGGAAATGGTTCTACGTCAGCGCGCAGCAAGAAGGACTGCCTGCTTTTGATGCCAACGCGCCTCTGGTGAAGACTCGAGCCTGGTTGCACCAGACAACCGCTGCGGAAGAGGCTGAGGCGATGCCTTTGATGGAGAGGATGGCCAAACTCATGAAGACTGTCGGCCGCGAAGTGAGCGGCCTTCATCTGATTGCCACTTTCATCAAGCGGGGCGTGCAGCCTTTGCGGGTGCGAGCGCACCCGATGTGGGCGTTCCAGGGTGCGCACGACCCGACACGATTGGCGGGAGAAGAGGGCTTGCCCTCAGCAAGGGAGGTAGAGACCAGGGTGCGGTCGATCACCAAACTGACCGCCAAGGACAGTTGCCGCTCGACTGCCCATGCGACGCGTTCAACAGCGATCATCCACTGCCCACGTTACGGTTTTGACTCGTCTGTTGAAAATTCATGGGAAATATATGCTTGTTAGCTGATATGTGTTTCTGGTATGTGCAGAATTGGGCGCCTTCCAAGCGCTTCCCTTGTAACAGCCCATGTTTGTAATAAAGTATAATTGCATTCAGGAGCATCATATATTTTTCACTAATAAATTTTCGCATTTCAAATAAGGAGGAAATTGCCAAAACTGTCACAAACTTCCCCTATTTATAAATGTGGTTCAAAAATCCCCAAAAATTCAAACTAAAAATATGGCGAGCTTCCTTATATTAATAGGAGCCTCCATGATTTTTCTCCTTATTTTTGGGCTATTTAAATGTCCCTAAAAAATTCATAGAAAGTTCTGTTTTAAAATCTCCAGGGACTCTTTTGTATTTTCTAGAAAACCCAGGGACCTTTCTGCAAATTCATCTTTGTCTTCTTCCTCCCGAGCAGAGAAGCTTCTGCGTGTCGACGCCGCCGTGCTCGCCGTGCCACCTCCTCCCTACCTGCCTCCTCGCAGGGATAAGCCCTGGAGAGGCCGTAGCCGTGCCTCCCCTTCTCTCCTACCTCGCTCGTTCCTCTCCCTCTCTCTGTTTCTCGCACGCGCACGGCCGCGCTACGGCCGCCACTGACGACGCAAGCCGCCGCCGCTCCGCTCCCTCCCCAACGAATTGAAGGAAGCCCCGAGCTCCGCCGACGCTTCTTCTCCGTCCCCATCGAGTCACAGTTGCCGGGACGGCCGGAATCGAGCGAATCGAGTTCATCTCCTCCAACTCCGGCCGAATGCCGCCGGCGCTCGATTCGCGCTGCTCCGAGTTCCTCCGGCCTCCCCGACCCTTCCTTCATCTTCCTGGTGAGCAACTGGTCCCGTAGGACCATCTCTCTGTCCTCCTCCCGCCCTGGTTCGCCGTATTCGAGCTCGCCGTCCGCCGCCGCGTTTGAGGTCACCGCCGGCGAGTCCGGCAACCATTTCGTCACCAGTGCTGCTCCCTCGCCTCCCCTCGATCTCCTCCAGCGCACACGCGTGACCCCAGCCTCGCGTGCGCCCTGGTGCGAGCAGGGCATGCTCGCCGGAGCACGGCAGAGCAGGGCGCGCCGCCGTCGCGTGTCACACGCTGACGTGCGGGCCCCTCTCGTCAGTGCTCTATTCTTTTTGTAAATATTTTCCATAAATATTAAATCCCTGACACGTGGGTCCCTCTGTCAGAATTTTAATAATTACAGAAAATGCAGAAAATTGTAAAATTCATATCTTTTGTTTCGTAATTCAGAAAAATGCAAATAATATATCAAAATTTACAGAAAAATGAAACCTATATAACTAATGCATTTCCATGCATGATTGAACAACTTAAATTAAGTCTTGTCTAGAATCACTAAAATGCCACTTTCTTTAATTATAGGGTGTTTTCCAAATAATGCTTTTAACTACATTTGGACCCCATTTAATTTGTTATACATGTTATAGGACTTTAAGTTGAACCCATGAAACTTGCCATGCATACATTTGTGCGCATTGCATCGATGCCATGGTTGATTGTTATTTTCCTTTTCCGGTGTTTTTGTTCTCCTCGATAGAACGTAATTCTGAAGTGAAGATCAACAACAACAAAGACGAAGACGAATAATTTATCATCGACGATCAAGTCAAGAAGAAGCAACATATATTGCCAACTATTCATTATTGGTTATCAAAGCAAGGCAAGCATAACCTCTTATCTGCTCATATATGTGATTTCAAAGTATTTGATTCTTATATATTGCATACGATTCAAATGTGCTTTTGATCAACAGATAGAGTTCTCCTATCTAATGCATTGCCCAAATATCCTGATCCACTGCTCCTAGCAACCCTAGGTAGTGCTTGTGCGTGTGCATTGCCAGAGCCTTATATCTGATGTGCTTAGCCATGCTTAGATTTGTAAACTCGTTTCTTCGGATGACGGACCAGAGTTGATAGTGATTCTAGCATGACAGGATGATGTGGTAGGATGAGGTGAAGTGTGATAAACTTGCTTAAAGGCTTTGGTGGGAGGCCACATGTTTGGTGTTTTGTTCCACTAGCTGCCCCTAAGACCCGAGTTCTCGTACCTTGATCCAAGACTGAACGTACAACCACACGAGGCCCTACAATGGTTCCCTCTCGACTAACTAACTTGCTTAGATCTACCCATGAGCCACATAGTTCGGGTGTTCCATTTGCCCATACGCATTGAAAACATTTTTGAAGGAGGAGGTGGTGCATAGAGCATACAGGAGCAGCCAGGGTTGCTTGAGGACGAACTCTCTGGTAAACCAACCTTGCCATGCAACAAACGGTTCCGCGTCGGAGAACGGCCGTCTCATGATGGCGGGCTTAGACCTTTTGGGTGGCTCATGGAATAGGTCGACGTAAGGTAAAGGTCGTGGTCAACCACCCTCTGCCGGCACCTCTGAGGAATGGTGTTAATGATCTGGCATTAAGAGTTGGTTGGTACGTGTGGCAAACATTGTGCACCCCTGCAGGGTTTAATCTATTCGAATAGCCGTGTCCACGGTTACGGACAACTTGGAGTTAATGGGCGAGATCATAGATAACATGATCTTAAAAGTAAAAAATGCCAACCCGGTGTGTTGCTGGTGATGTCTCAGAAGGTGCTATTTGATCTATAGAGCTGTTGATACGCTCTCTCTTATCTCTTTTATAACTTCTGAGTAGACGACTCTTCTTATAACGGGTTTTAGAAAGAAAACTTGCTTTATGCAAAGAAACTGTCATATATGCTCTCTGGACAAGCAGATATATAATTGGTTAATTAAGTCTTGTTGAGTACATCCAGTACTCATCCTTGCTTTATTTGGTTCAGGTAAAGTTCATCGATCCGAAGGTCATTTCAACGTTGACATCGACGAGTAGTTTGGGTTCCCAGGTGGCAGCTTGGGACGTCTTGGAACAGTTGGCGCCGAGAATGTTTATCTAAAGGCCTCTTAGGCCATAATTTGGATCTTGTTGTTTAGAACAACATAATTTGCTTTCATTGTGTGATGTAATGTTGGGTCGTGCGACCTCTGTTTGTAATATCTTCTACTTCACTTAGTTATGAGTTGTAATATATGGACTTTGAGTCATAGAGTCTGTGATGTGCCAGATGTTCCGCAGTCTTGATCTCTCTATTATACATTGATAGTTGTGCCTGTGTTATGGCATCAATCGAGGTGTTGTGTTGCCAATGATCCATTCCGAGAAACGCATGCCAAAGGTTTTGGCCTGGGAGTGGTGTGCCCAGTAACCTTCGGTTGTATCACATGACCAGTGACACACAGCATCTTTGTATAGTTCCGGGGTCAGGGCGCTTACAAGTTTGGTATCAGAGCAGGACTGCCTGTAGGAAACCCTTGCTATTGGTCGATGTTGAGTCTAGTGGTTGTGAAAACTATGTTGAACCTAAAAATGAGTTGTGAAAATCTCATTAGGATTCTTTTTATTCCTTATCTGGTATCGCTCTAATTCTGAGTCACCTCACCTGATTTTGATTTGAAAAATGTTTCGTTATCTCTTCTGGTCATTCAAACTCTAGGTGCCTCGAGCACAGGTCGCTTCTTACCCAGTTGACCTAGTGTTGAGTTTTCTAAAGTAGGTGTGTTCTGAGTTCTTCCTTTATCTTGTTATAGCCGAGAGATTTCCTTCCGTCGTAATCTCCCTGCCATATTTGTGGATTCCACATTCTGCCATCCTAGGCTTCGAGGTTCCCTTTCACCTCGGATGTCTTGTTTCTGGTTTGCTTAGGTGCTTCTGAGGTTTTTATGTTGCTTTTGGAACCTAATTTGTGATTACTACCTCGTAGTGTCCTTTTTGTCACTCAGTTAGTAGTTACTTCTTTCTCTAGTCTTACCTCTGGACTTGAACCGAAGGTCCCGGATTGTGCTGGATTGTAGTGTTTACTGCAATCATTATCGTGCTACGTCAAAACCTTTGAAGAACACCAACCATTATCGTGCTATCGGTACATGATTTTGACCTTTAACCCAAGATTCATCCTGTTGTTTACTGAGAAACGTCTGCTACCTCAGGATGGCTAGTTGAATCGAAACTATCCTTTAAGCTTATGGTTGTAGTCGTGATTGAGTTGCGACAACCAATGTCTTTCTTTTCTACTACTTTTGGTAGAGGTTCTTTCATGGAACCAAATGGATCACGTCAAGTGTGCTCTTAGTGAGTATCACATCTATGCTCGTGATTGTGATATTCTTCTCTTTTCAGCATGGGTTTTACGAAAGAGTACTACTCTGTGCATCTACCATGATCTCAAGATTTCTTGAGCATGGTCTTCCTCTACAGTTGTTTTCTGACCCTCGTTTGCCATTTCGCAGCCAAGTAGCTAATGTGCGTTGGAGTCTTCCATTGCATGATGCTCTTGTGGTTCATCATAACATTCCACTTTGGGATGTATGGACCAACAAACTCCAATACCTAGTCTATCTCCCAGACCAGGTCAAAGTGTTGTAGTCCGCATAATCAAGAGGCATCATTAGTTTCTGTTGTGCTCTACCTTTGAGTATCACACTCTTCCGCATCAAGAGGTTGTACTGAGTCTCATGGCCTTATTGATGAAGTGATGCTTTTATCCATCTTTACCCACGCCTCCCTCCGAGCTGCTAGTGTCTGAGAATGATGTCTTCTCTAGGGTTTGAACAGGTTCATGTTGGACATCAAGCACTAGTGTTGGAAATTTGTAAGAACCAACTTTGTTTCATGACGAAGTATGTGTTCTGGATGTTGGAAGTAACTTTTTAGGTTCACGAGCATTTGTGGAAAGATGTCGCTGTGAGTCTGAGTAAAGGTCTCTTTGGTTCCTCGGGAATCATCTCAAGTCGGTCATGCATGTGCGGATCAATATTGAGATGGCAGGTTGTTACCTCCATCTAGTTGGAAGTCCTCTATGCACATCAAGTCACTGACTATTTGGTTCAAGCAAGAGATGTTTAAGAACTTCCTTATCTTCTTCGATGTTTCCCAACAAGGACTCAGTTGCGTCTTGTTGTAAGAAGTTCATGCTGGTGCAATTGTTTTTTTTTTGCAGTCGTGACCACATGGATCTTGCCATCCAGCTCAACTTTCGGAGCTTGACGTTGTAGTCCATATCTTGAGACTCTATCAACCTTATCTCGGTGGTATCCGTTGCAACAAAAAAAATCTGTTCAGACATGCTGAGTCTGAAGTATCTGTACACCTGACCAAATCTGAATCTCAAGCAGAAATAATGGTTGGTGTTCTTCAAAGGTTTTGACGTAGGTCTCTTGAAAATCCGGCAAGGTTGATGTGGTGGTTGACAAAGATTAGCCGGAAGGCCTAATGCCAAAATCCTTTGATTTAACAATAACAACCATTCTCCTTGAGGATCTTGTGCAACTTATTTCAGAAGTTTCTCCTTATGATCTGCTCCCAATCTTGAAGTATGGTTTTCACTTGATCACGTAGGAAGGCTATTCAGAAGCTCAAGATTGATATCTAGAATATCAAGGAGAACAATAGATGCGAAGTTTCAACATCTTTCTTGGTCAATCCTTCAACCTTATCCTGTGTTAACAACTACATCAGGAAGAAGTCAACTTCGTGGATGATCCTTGACATACCACGGATCACTGTTCCTTCGTTCTTGATCGTACCTGAAATTCCAATCAACTCACACGTTGTGTGAATTTGTCAATCACATCAGGGCTAAGGATTTTTAATCATGTGGCAAGCGTCTTGCTATGTCAAAAGGTTGAAGCCTGAGCAAGTGCCTTTCCTTGATATGGTGTTGAACCCATCGGTTCATCGTGGTGGCGTCAAGTGACAACATGACAGTCCGCAAGAATCTGATAGACTTGGATGAAAAGAGCTTCCTCCGTAGTTTGCAATCAGGTTCGATAAAGAAACTCTGGTTCTAGAGATCAAAGGTTTCTCTTCTTGCACCCTTCAAGTGTCGAACTTTCCAGGGTGTACCCCGTCAATGAATCACAACACCATCTTCTCATCTTGGTCCTCTAGCTATCAAAAGATTGGCCTTCAGTGTCAAGTAACTCAGCAGCTTGGCTTTGTCGGGTAGATCTACCGTAATGGGAATTACCCTCAAGCTGTTTATTTGAGGTTTATCTTTGAAAGTACTTGTCGCAACAGTGGAACATGGGGTTCCCCTAGTACTGCCAAAGTGGGTCCACCCCATGTGGGCCCAAGATGAAGATGGACAAGACCAAGACTCAAGTCAAGCTGGCGGGTTCACCGTCAAGACACACATGGCCTACGACGACTAAGGGCTCCGGTCCTGGGGACCTTCCGGGTCCCCGAATCAAGCGAGAAGGCCAGGAAGGACCCGTGATGCGGGTAGGTCCTGATTTTCACGGATTTGTACTTAGGGAAGGATGAACACGAAGAACACGCGAAGAACGAAGAACACCAAAAGAGGGGAAATCAAACACATAAGGGTAAATAGCAAGTAGCAACCCGGCAAGACTCGATTGGTAACAAATCCCCGAGGGCAGCCCCCAATCCTCCTCTCCCAAGCACACCTTACTCTTAGGATTGTTTGTCCAATTGGTCAATCCAACCAACCCGATAGAATCACCGTAAGATGAAAGATCGGCAAGTAATCGCAACTACAAGCGGAGCCTTGGTATCCACGCAGGGATCTTCTCCTCAAGAGGAGGCCTTGGTTCATCTCCACATGTGGAGGCCTTGATTCATCTCCATAGGAGGAAGGAGACACTTTGAGAAGAAGGAGCAAGGCTCTACTTTAGTTGCCAAATCATTGTCTAACCCTAGATCAAGTTCAAGGAGTCCTATTTATAGTGTTGACCAAAAGGGGGTAGGTGGGGGAGGTTACATGGGCCTCCAACCCGTGCTGGATCCCGCAGCGGCGGTACTACCGCTGGGTTAAGCGGTAGTACCGCTGGTGCGGGCTGGTTCGGCTCTTCCCACCTCAGCGGTACCGGCAGCGGTACCAGTTGGTACCGGACAACTGCTCCAGATGCTGGTTCTGGCGGTAGCGGCAGCGGTAGCGGTGGCGGCAGCTCTCGAGCGGTAGTACCGCTTAACCCAGCGGTACTACCGCCGCCTGGGTCTTTTCTTCTCTTCCTTCTTCTCTTCCACGTGTACGCCTTGGATGAACTTGAGTCTTGGGCTTCCTTGGCATCTTCCCGGTTGTCCGTACTCGTCGTATCAAACCTAGCATAACAAAAGGGTAGATGCTCAAGTAGTATACCATCCAAAGGGACACGAAGTGGGTTCTCGTAGAGGAATGAGTTCACCTTTGAGTTCGATGACGACATGGGATGTGTTGAGGGTCTTGACATGGTGATGGTCGTGACCAGGGCTACATCATCTCCCCCCCCCCCCTTTAAAAAGAGTCGTCCTCGACTCTTGCTCTTCATTATCATGCAAAGGAGGTAGATGTGTTGTCGAAGAATTTGAATTCACCATGCCTACAAACACTAAAGACCAAGCAAAACATGTGTGTGCAAGAAAGAGGAGCATATCAAAAATGACATGTCCTTTCTTTGTCATAGCACCGTTAGCACAACACAAGAATATGAAAATGTAGTGCAAGTGCAAGGTCAAAGTGCAAGCAATCCAATGCAACATCTTCAAAATGTGAGAACACAAAAACTCCATAAAAATATGAGGATGCCATCGAGGTATCTCATTTGGAATCATATGATCATTATTGCATACAAGGCATTGGAAAGAACAATTTGTCATCATCCTTGATGCAATAAGCGAAGAGTTTGGCAAAAACACACAATGAAGAATGTCCAAAATATCATAATGGGTGCAAACAAAGCACCTGAAAGAGCAAGTTTTCAACATATTTGTTGCAACACCAAATTGGTAGAAACCAATAAACTCATGACAAGACATGCTCAAAATGTCATTATGGTTGCACACAAGCCAAGTAAAAGAACAATTGTTCATCATATTTGTGGCAACGCATAAATCATTCATACGAAAGATGGAAAAATTCGTCTTGCCATAAGAGAAACCAACATCACAAACATGTTTGCAAACAAACCAAATGCAAGAGAAATTGGCCAACTTGTTTGATGCAAAACATGGGAAAGGTATTAGAGCCGGGTTCGATCCACGACTCAAGTGTATGCTCTCAAGAGCTCGCATTGTCAACTCATGCTCAGTTGCGGTTGACATTATCATGCATTGACCGGCACACACAAGACACCATATGAAGAAATGATGTGCATGGTATATGAACACGTCATCCATCATGACGCGTCTCTTCATTTGCACAACACCAACCACACCAAAATCAAATGGAAAATATGACATATGTGGATGGTCACTATGCAAAGTGAAGGATGGAACAAGGTCCATAAAAAAGAATGAAAAATCTCCACAAGGTGAGAAAGCTATGGGGGCAATCTCATAGGCCAATATATCAACATTATTGCAAACCAAGCATTTAAAAGAACAATTGTTCAATATTTTGGATGCAACAATGGGAAAGTAGCGCAAACATCGATTGCAAAACATGGGTATGGCAAAGTCATCACAAATAGGTTGTTCCACATGATCAACATTGGAAGTATCATATGGAAATAAAAATGCATCATATGATGGGGCAAGGAAATCATCCATATCATGTAAGCAATCATCATTCATCATGTCCATGGGAGGGAACATGGTCACATCAACACCCATACCTTGATAGTCCCTCTCATGTGAAGTAGGTGTTGAAGTAGTAGTCGCTTCCATGTAGCCGACTTGATCATTTTGAAATAAACATGGGGTGGCATCGACATCCTCCATGTACATCGTCTCCATGTGAGGCATCACTTTGTCGAAGAGGGGCGTCTCATCGTTCATGGAATCTAGCACACAATGAGCGAACACACTAGAGGTAGAGGGTAAGTTGTTAGCATTCGAAATGGTCTCACAAGACCTATCAACTACCTCTCTCAACTCATGTGGTGTATCACTCATTCCCTCAAAATAGAAACACTCAAACTCACATATGGTGGAGGCACTCAACTCACTCTCACACAAGTGGGCTAAGTGGCTCTCAAACTCACATGGAATTGGTGTTATCTCATCATTCAAGCACATGAGGGTAGGCTCGGTTTCCTCATCTCCACACGCTTCCAAGGTTGAAGGGCAACTCCCATGCTCAACCTTCTCGAGCTCATCGCCTCCAAAGATGCATGCCATAGTTTGGCCATCCTCATTCAACGCATCCACCAATGTGATAGCATTGCTCATGCTCGCCTCCGTGGTCGAAGGGAGAATCCCATTCTCGACCATCTTCTTGTCGCCCTCATCTCCATTTGGGCACTCCCACATCATGTGACCATTGCCATCGCATATTGGACACGAGAGATTGGGACATTCTCGTGGACCATGGTCTTGGCCTTGGCAATTGTCGCATATGCGTTCTTCCTCATGCCATATGGGATTCCAAGTGTCTCGGCGATCTCTAGGGTGAGGTGGTGGCGAAGGAGTGCGTTCATGGCGTCCACCATTTGAGCGATGAAGCTCTTGATATTCATTCTTTTGGTACGCTCGAGGTGAGTGTTGACGTTCTTGTCGAGGTTCATGACGTCCATGACGATCGCGTTGTTGTGGTGGTGGTGATGGTAGGCGGTCATGGTGTTCCCCATTTGGGCGTTGACGCTCTTGAGGCGCGTTGGCATTGTTCACGCTAGGAGAACGTGGATGTTCCACGTGAAGACGATGTCGTTCATGACCGTCGCGCCTTGGGTTATCTTGAAGATCTTGTTGTGGTTCACCTTGACGAGGACCATGACGCGTATGCCTTGATTGTGACGACCTTGAAGTGCTTCTTGTACGGCTTGAGCGTGAAGGAGCTCGTTGTCGCGCAAGGTTGTTGATAGCTTCGGTCAGCCGTTCCATGTTCGCATTGATTTCGTTGAAGTTGGCATCATGAGTTTGGAGACGGCGCTCGTAGCGGCCTAAGCCATCACGAAGAAGGTGTCCAATACCAACGAACTCGTCAAGTGTAACATAGGCATGATCACCTTGAACTTCACCATGGATTTCCTCTTCCAAGCTTGAGCTTCCGTTTGTACTTCCCCTAAACATTTTCTCAAGATCAAGTGAGATATGTGGTAAAGAAAAACCAAGACAAACTATATCCCAAGTATAATGTAGCTTGAGAGGAGAGTATCCGGTTCTAACACCCAACACACACACTTATGAGGATAGGAAGGTATGAAGTGGCAAACGAAACAAGCAAACCCGGCGAAAAGTATGTTGTTCAAGGTAGAGAAAATCTACAATGATCAAATTACCAAAGAAACTCCAACCACAAAGTATCACGAAACACACAAAAGCGAATAATGGGGTTGGGCGACCAAAGGGCGAGCACTCGAAGATAGATAACCTAACGAAGACTACGTGCTCAAATGTCACCCAACACAAGAAGGACGCTAGCTCAATTGCTTTTTGTGGGCAACGGATTTGCACAAGAGTTAACACTCACACTCACTTTGGCGGTCTTAGCTTTGTCGCAACCTACAAGAGATGAAACTTGGCACCACTTGATTCTTTTTCTTTTCTCTCTCTTTTTTTTTTTGATTTTTGCTTTTTGACGATGATTCCTTCTCTTTTGCTAGTGCCAAGCTCTCTAACGATACACACTCGCCAATACTTTGAAGACAAACACTCAACACGTGCAATGCCTCACAATATCACCGAGCTAGTCCAATAGGTTAAGTTGCGCGAAAGGAATAAGGGCTCACAACGGAAATGATGGTGGGGGAATGTCGAGTCCTTGGTGGCGTCGTCGCTTGGCGTTGAAGATCCGGTGCTGCGGAAGCTTGTCGATGTCGTAGACGTAGGGCACACCAAGAAAGGACTCAAACAACAAAGGAGAATTGCCAAAACGAACCGAGGAAAAGAAAAATTTCTGAAAAATTTGGCCCTGGCGGTAGTACCGCTTAAGCTAGAGGTAGTACCGCTGTCGACTTTTCTGCTCGAATTTTGTGCGATTTTGGGCTCCAAAACTTCCTCGAATCTGTGGGAAAATGGCAAAATTAAGGCTAGGGAATGCAAACAAAGGTGGAGGGGGTCCTAAAGCAACAGATCCATGGACAAAAACTACCAAAAACGCAACGAATCGACAGATCGGCTCGAATCAAGGCATGGCAATTTTGGTGGAAATTTTCGAATTTCTCAAAAACGAAGAAAAATTTGGTGGATTTTGGTGGAAACACAAATCAAATCCGTGTCAACCTAGAGCTCTGGTACCATATGATGCGGGTAGGTCCCGATTTTCACGGATTTGTACGGAGGGAAGGATAAACACGATGAACACGCGAAGAACGAAGAACACCAAAAGAGGGGAAATCAAACACACAAGGGTAAATAGCAAGTAGCAACCCGGCAAGACTCGATTGGTAACAAATCCCCGAGGGCAGCCCCCAATCCTCCTCTCCCAAGCACACCTTACTCTTAGGATTGTTTGTCCAATTGGTCAATCCAACCAACCCGATAGAATCACCGTAAGATGAAAGATCGGCAAGTAATCGCAACTACAAGCGGAGCCTTGGTATCCACGCAGGGATCTTCTCCTCAAGAGGAGGCCTTGGTTCATCTCCACATGTGGAGGCCTTGATTCATCTCCATAGGAGGAAGGAGACACTTTGAGAAGAAGGAGCAAGGCTCTACTTTAGTTGCCAAATCATTGTCTAACCCTAGATCTAGTTCAAGGAGTCCTATTTATAGTGTTGACCAAAAGGGGGTAGGTGGGGGAGGTTACATGGGCCTCCAACCCGTGCTGGATCCCGCAGCGGCGGTACTACCGCTGGGTTAAGCGGTAGTAGCACTGGTGCGGGCTGGTTCGGCTCTTCCCACCTCAGCGGTACCGGCAGCGGTACCAGTTGGTACCGGACAAGCGCTCCAGATGCTGGTTCTGGCGGTAGCGGCGGCGGTAGCAGTGGCGGCAGCTCTCGAGTGGTAGTACCGCTTAACCCAGCGGTACTACCGCCGCCTGGGTCTTTTCTTCTCTTCCTTCTTCTCTTCCACGCGTACGCCTTGGATGAACTTGAGTCTTGGGCTTCCTTGGCATCTTCCCGGTTGTCCGTACTCGTCGTATCAAACCTAGCATAACAAAAGGGTAGATGCTCAAGTAGTATACCATCCAAAGGGACACGAAGTGGGTTCTCGTAGAGGAATGAGTTCACCTTTTAGTTCGATGACGACATGGGATGTGTTGAGGGTCTTGACATGGTGATGGTCGTGACCAGGGCTACATCAACCCGAGAGCCCGAGTTCCCGGCAGGAGGCCAGGCTCCCTCCCGGGTACTTCCTACGTTCCTGTGGATAAGCAATCCACCTCACCACGGAAGACTTGGGAAGCAAGGCGAAGGCAGCGCGGGCGGGAAGCACGTCCCGTGGTGGTGTCAGCTCCTGTCCACCCCAAGGCGGACGCTCCCACCTAACCCAGAAGAGACGCTAGGATGAGGAGAGGCCACGTCTCCCCCAAAACTAGATGAGGAGGGTCCTTCACCCCGAAGGTCCCTCATGCTCCTCACATGACCCTGTGGCAACCCCTTAGCCTATAAAAGGAGGACCAAGGCATGGGAGGAGAGAGAGAAAGGAACAAGACAGGACGAAGCTAGAACCAGATCAAGACTAGACTAGGTCTGCGGAGGTAGAGAGGAAGGTGATCTCCTCCGGGTCAGGATCTGTCCTTCTTCTACCTCGGGCCAAAACCCTTCCGGGTACCCTGCCGGGAGGTTCCATTGTAAGCCACACTATGAAGAACTCATCAATCCAGACATGCAGGAGTAGGGCTTTTAGCCTCCGGGCGGCCTGGTAGCTCCTTGTGTCCCTTTGGTTGCATGCTTTGATCGTGGAGAGGAGAGTTTGATCTGGACTCCGCCCAAGAAGACGATTCTCAGCCTCCTTCGCGCCCCGTGCCGAACCTAAAAGGGGGTATCCTATACTCCCGGTGTCCGTGCAACGAGACACGACATCTGGCGCGCCAGGTAGGGGGCGCAAGTGCTGGATTCGTCTCCTTCATCAACATCAAGTTCATCATCAAGTTCATCGTCAAGTTCGTCGTCAAGTTCATCGTCAAGTTCAGCGTCAAGCTTTCAGTCCGTGTCAAGATCTGCTCCAGCGCCCTCGGGACGGCGCTAGTTTCGGCTCTCGTGAAGAGAGATTCCGAATCCGACATTCAAGATGACAAAGAAGAGAAAGGGAAAGGCAGCCTTCGAGTTCCTGCGGTATCCCGGCCTCGTCTTCGTTCTTGACGAATCCTCACCGGCACCTGCCGCTAAAGATCGCGCCTTTGGAGTCCACTTCGTCCCTCCAGCCGCTTATGTCAGCTCTCTGGTCAGCACGGGAAGACCTGAGGAAGGTGCCACGAACATTGATGTCCCTCTTTCCCCATGGACGCATGGAGCGAAGGAGGAACTCTGTTCCGACGCGCCGACCACAGTGCCGCTTCCGGAGGAGGAAAACCTCGACCAAGACACAAAAAGCGAGCCTCGGCAAGAAGATCCTCTCATCTACGTGCCCCAAGAACTCCAGATTCCTCTGCGCAAAGACGGCCAGCCTGGAGTGTGGTGTATGTACCACAGATCTGACCGGCACAGTCTGGAAGATTGCCGACAATTCAACGACATCCAGATACGCCAGAAGAACGGTGATTGCTATTCGTGCGGGGAACCAGGGCACATCAGTCAGATTGCCCCTCAACAAGAAGTCCAAGAAAGCCAAGAGGAGTGCCACAGCCGGGGTTCCTCAGAAGGGAAGATCTTTTCGGACCTTTGCCAATGCATCCACCCAGACTGAAGAACTCCCGGAACCTTGCTTACTACCGGAGCCCCCGCAGATACAAAGCAGTCAAGGGCAAGCTGCAGCTAGCTGGGATCAAACCTTCATTTGCGGAGACGTGGCCCACGGAGAATGGGATCTCCCGGGTCACATCGTCACGATTCAGCCTGGACCAAGTGGACCCCCTCAGAAGTACCGGATCGCTAAGTGGCTAGCATCAGGATCCCGCGGATAAAGCAAGCTTCAGGGTCTCCGGACCGGCATGAGCCAGCCAGATTGTCGGGTCATCGAACAAGGAACATCCGGGTCAAGGAACTAAGACAACCATGGGGTCTCCGGACCGGCGTCTCTGATACGCCAGCAAGCCGCCGGATCACCAGTTGGGTGGTCTCCGGGTAACTCGAGCAAGAAGCACAAATGGTCTCCGGACCGGCGCAAGCCAGCCAGTCATGCCCTTAGTCGGCATTGGAGGCTATCTCGGTTGGAAGCCTTGTCCCCGCCAAGAATTGCTGGGCAAGGCAGAATTATGTCTGAAACACGGCATAGAAGACCCGCCTTGGCGGCAGCGCGACAGAACGATTACCGAGGTAGCCAGAAGGAGTCAAAACGCGAGCTAAGTATAAACGTGCTTGCACGGGCTTGTTCCCGGGTATATCAGTTTTATGTGCTTGGCTTGCTTTGGCTAAGGCGAAAGTGGGCGTTCTCCTGGGGCAGCGCCTTCGCGATGACACTGTCAGTTTCCCTCGGGCAGTGGAATCGTGGGCTGAGGTCCGTGCGGTCAGGAAACGGTGGGTCCTTTGGGGGGTTGCGCCCTGTGTCCGCACTTCAGATCAGTCTGAGTGCCCACGGCTGGTTAGCGCTCACACCTTTGGATCCTTCCCGAGAGCGTAAAGCCCCCACGAGTACAATAAAACTTATATACTTTGGGAAGAAGTTATTTACATTCAAAAGCATGAGTTCATAAGCCAGTTGGCAATATCAGTACAAAAGCATGGTTCACGGCCCCTGGTATTGTCCTTTTCAGGACTTCACAGGTTCACGGGTCATCTTCTCGGGAAAGGTGCTTCAAGATCTCCTCCACCTGGCGGGTCACGTCTGGAGGAAGCGGCGTCCCGGGTTCAGGCGCCTCCAGCTCGGATAGCAAGGAGAGCTGCGGTGTCGCTGGCGAAGCGCTGTGACGAATCGGGTCGTCACCTGCCTCACTGCCTGTTCCCCAGCAAGGCGAGTGGCTCTGCTAACCTGCTCCTTGATGCCTTTGATGAGCGAGGCCACGTACTTCAAGAACCCGGGATAGCGGGCGAAGGAAGTGGAGTGATCGGCCATGAGGACGGGCGGAGAAGGCACTCCCAAATTCGTGAACTCCTGCACGATGTCCAAGGACCCGTGGTTCATCTGGAGCAAGACGTTGTGATCATCGCGGCGGTGTTGAGCAAATCGCCGTCGCTCTTTCTCAAGTGCATCCTTCGCCTCCGCCAGCTCCACCTGCACACCCGTCAGCTGGTTGGATACCTGCTCATGTTGGTGCCACGCAATCTGAGCTTGGGATTTGGACGCTTCCATGCCGCACGCCCATCAGCCAGCTCCTTTGTTTCCTTCTTGCGAAGGACAGTCATGCGCGCATCTTTGTCCTTCCAGAAGTCAATTGCATCGCCCAGTTCCCGGATCTTCCTTTCCATGGCGACGCGGCCAGCCGTAGCATCTTGCTTAAACTTCTCAGCTGTTTTGAGGGCCTGCTTCTGCGCCTCAATCGTGGCCGTCATTGCCTCAGCCCGGCGGACAAGCTATCTCTTTCGCCCCTGGCTCTTTGGAAATCCGAGTAGGCTTTTCCCGCTTTTCCCTCTCGCTCTTGAGCTCGCTCTGGAGTTTAGAGACCTGCTTGCTTAGCGACGAGGCGGCTCTGCTTTTGGCTCGAAGATCATTTTCAACCTCGCTGCGAGCCCAGCCAGCCACGTTCTCCAGGCCTTGTTCGAAGCGGTCCTCGTCCCGCTCCATCTTGATCTGGAGCTCCTCAATGGTGCCAAGGTAGTGGCGCTCTTCATCTTCCAGCTCGGCCTCTCGTCGCTCCAGCTCTTTCTCGCGGCTGGCCACTCGCTGTTCCCAAGCATAGAGCAGCTCTTCGTCCGCCGCCAGCTTCAGTTCACGGGCGCTGCGAGCTTCCTCCCCGGAGGGAAGCCGCAGCTCGCGAGCCTGCGAGTGCTCCCCGCTGTCGGAGGTCGGGGGCACCAGCCGCGCCAGTTCGGCGCGGGCAGAAGACAAGAACTCCGAGACGCTGGAGAACGTCTTGGAGAACCCGGGGCCTTCCTCGACTCTCCCGGGTTCAGGGCAGGGGTCAGCGTTCCTGGGGGAGGAGCCCCCGGGGATGTACCCGCCTGCTGCGAGTCCTCGCGGTCCAAGGGTCGCCTGGGGATCCACGTCGCGCCTCTCCCCAGGGCCTTCGCGCCGACAGCCTCCGCCTCGTCTGCGCGACCGGAGCCACCCCCTGGTCCTTGGGGCGGACTGGGGGCTCGGGGGCTCGGAGTTGCCTCCGCGGAGGTGCCGGTGGAGCTCGACGCTTCGACGTCCTCGCCTCTCCGGGGTCGCTTGCTTGGCCACTCCGGGGTCGGGCTCCTGTGCAAGAAATGAAAGTCAGAAGTCAGGACGGCGGCAGAAGAAAACAACTCCGCTTTCAAAGACAAGATGCCATCAAAACTTACCGGCGGGCTCTCTTCGATCCGGAGAAGCTCCACCTCTTCTGCACCAAGTCGTCAAAGAGGTCCGGCAAGGACAGGCTCTCATCCCTACCTCCATGTCAGCAAGGGGAGGAGGGATGGCCTCCGACACCTGATCGGACTCCTGCAACGACGGCGAGCTCGGCGGCACAGGCTGCTCTGGGAGTTCGTCACCCGGCGGGTTTGTCGCGCCCCGGAAGGAGCGCCGGGGCCTCCGCGCCCGCAAGTACTCCCGGAGGAGTCACTTCGTCGCCTTCGTCATCCGAAGTCCCAGGTTCTTCAGGGGAAACGTCCCCGTGGGCAAGGCTTTGCTCCCTTGGCCTACCTCCTTGAAGACTGCGTGTTTTGGGTGCTGGCGGGGGCTCGATCTTGGTAGTACCCGCCACCCCGTACTCATTGCACTCTGGCATCGAAGATCGGATACCGTCGGCGGCCGGATCTTCGAACAGCGGCAAGGTCTCGTCCTGGAACTCGAAGGGTACCCATGGCAATATGTAGCCCATGGACAGAGCCCAGGTGGTCTCTGTCAAGTGGAATCTAGATCGTGGAAGGCTGCTGCCCACCTGATTGAGTTCCCAGAGCGGGCGGCTCCGGAACTGCAGAGGGGCAATCCCCCTGTGAAGAAAGTCTGCCAGGATCATGGCACCCGTCACTCCCCTTGCGCGGAGCGCAGCCAACCTGTTGATGACTGGAGCCAGTGCTTCCCCTTGAGAGCTTCTCTCCTTCGAGTGTGCCAGTCGCTCCGCTGGATAATATGGAGTCATCAGATGGGGATTGGTCCCGTCAGCTTCGACAAAATACCAGTTGTGCCTCCATTCTCCAACCGAGGCCTTGGTGAATGTTTCCGGGTACTGGTGCGCCGCATCTCTCCGGAGGCAGAAAGAGACACCGCCAGCGATCCACTTGGACTTCCCCAGGCGTGGAACGAAGAAATGGCGGAACAGGGCCACCGAGGGCATGACACCCGCAAATGCCTCGCAGGCATAGGCAAAAGTAGCAAGCATCATCACGGCATTGGGGTGCAAGTGCAGCATATGCAATCCGTAAGCCTCCAAGATTGCTGCGAAGAACTCGGAGAACGGAGGAAGAAGGCCGACGACGGAGAAATCGTGGAAAGTAATCACCTCCCCTTCTCGTTGAGGACCGCTCCCAGGGCGCACCACCACTCCCTCAGTACCGCGGAAGCTCGCGGCCAGGGATTGGCGGACGCGTTGGATGGCTTCTCTGACGCATACTCACTGGGAGAAAAGAGGGCCTGAGTCACCCTCATCGAGGGCGGCGCTTCGGCCAGGGAAGCCTCCATCGCCATCTTCTCGGCGGGATTGCGACATCTTCCTCACTCCCGTCCTATCTCGCTTAGGCGGCATGGGCTGGGGGCAAAACAAGGAACGGCGGCGGCCAAGGCGGGAGGCGGCGATTGGCGAAGTCAGGGAGAAGGAGTCTCCTGGGCGGCGATTTGGGGATTTCGGCGAATCTGGAGAGGTAACGGCTACAGTGGAAGCCAGTCGTGGCTTATAAGGCATCCCACACGTCACGTCGCGGCCCCATTACTCCGACGGACGTGGGGATCGAGGGGGCGTGCCGATTTCTGCGCGTTTCGCCCGTTGGATTCCAGGATAAGCAAGGGGTCCGTATGAATCGCAACGTTCGCCGTGATTCAGTCAACAGGACCCGGGGGCTCGTCTCTACCTCGCCTCGGCGGGTCCCCAACGGAGCTGAGAAGACCAGGTACCCGGGACCCACTTTGACCTATCTTTAGGCCATGGCCCCGGCAGCTGGAGTAAGAGCCACCGGGACCATGCCCGGGGGCTACTGTCGCAACAGTGGAACATGGGGTTCCCCTAGTACTGCCAAAGTGGGTCCACCCCATGTGGGCCCAAGATGAAGATGGACAAGACCAAGACTCAAGTCAAGCTGGCGGGTTCACCGTCAAGACACACATGGCCTACGACGACTAAGGGCTCCGGTCCTGGGGACCTTCCGGGTCCCCGAATCAAGCAAGAAGGCCAGGAAGGACCCGAGAGCCCGAGTTCCCGGCAGGAGGCCAGGCTCCCTCCGGGTACTTCCTACGTTCCTGTGGATAAGCACTCCACCTCACCACGGAAGACTTGGGAAGCAAGGCGAAGGCAGCGCGGGCGGAAGCACGTCCCGTGGTGGTGTCAGCTCCTGTCCACCCCAAGGCGGACGCTCCCACCTAACCCAGAGGAGACGCTAGGCTGAGGAGAGGCCACGTCTCCCCCTAAACTAGATGAGGAGGGTCCTTCACCCCGAAGGTCCCTCATGCCCTCACGTGACCCTGTGGCAACCCCTTAGCCTATAAAAGGAGGACCAAGGCATGGGAGGAGAGAGAGAAAGGAACAAGACAGGACGAAGCTAGAACCAGAGCAAGACTAGACTAGGGCTGCGAGGTAGAGAGGAAGGTGATCTCCTCCGGGTCAGGATCTGTCCTTCTTCTACCTCGGGCCAAAACCCTTCCGGGTACCCTGCCCGGGAGGTTCCATTGTAAGCCACACTATGAAGAACTCATCAATCCAGACATGCAGGAGTAGGGCTTTTAGCCTCCGGGCGGCCTGAACCTGGGTAGCTCCTTGTGTCCCTTTGGTTGCATGCTTTGATCGTGGAGAGGAGAGCTTGATCTAGACTCCGCCCAAGAAGACGATTCTCAGCCTCCTTCGCGCCCCGTGCCGAACCTAAAAGGGGGTATCCTATACTCCCGGTGTCCGTGCAACGAGACACGACAGTACTCGACGAATCTCAACCTATTGAAAACCTTCTTCCTCTGAGGCTTAAAGTCTTGTCTAGTCCGTGGTCTCAATCTTTCCTTGAAATCGTTGTTTATCAACTTGAACCTTCTATTGTTTCCTCTGTTACCTTGACGTGTTTCATGCTTGTCAGCTCAAGAGTTGTTCATAAACACTCATTCCATGAGTTAACCATGAGATACTTGATCCTGTGAAGACCAATCTTTTTAGAGTGTTTCCCTCTTTCCTTCCGTACTGTTGGATGCAGATCCCGAAAGAAGGAAACGACGGATCTTCATGATGTTATGTGGAACTTCTTCGAGAGGATAACGACCCAATAAACAAAACCGTTGAAGTTTGTTTAACCCTTCCTTCTCTTTTCTTCTAGGAATCTCGGGACGAGATTCTTGTAAGGTGGGTAGAGTTGTAACAGCCCATGTTTGTAATAAAGTATAATTGCATTCATGAGCATCATATATTTTTCACTAAGAAATTTTCGCATTTCAAATAAGGAGGAAATTGCCAAAACTGTCACAAACTTCCCCTATTTATAAATGTGGTTCAAAAATCCCCAAAAATTCAAACTAAAAATATGGGGAGCTTCCTTATATTAATAGGAGCCTCCATGATTTTTCTCCTTATTTTTGGGCTACTTTAAATGTCCCTAAAAAATTCATAGAAAGTTCTGTTTTAAAATCTCCAGGGACTCTTTTGTATTTTCCGAAAACCCAGGGACCTTTCTGCAAAATCGTCTTTGTCTTCTTCCTCCCAAGCAGAGAAGCTTCTGCGTGTCGACGCCGCCGTGCTCGCCGTCCCACCTCCTCCCTGCCTGCCTCCTCGGAGGGATAAGCCCTGGAGAGGCCGTAGCCGTGCCTCCCCTTCTCTCCTCCCTCGCTCGTTCCTCTCCCTCTCTGTTTCTCACACGCGCACGGCCGCGCTACAGCCGCCGCCGCTCCACTCCCTCCCCAACGAATTCAAGGAAGCCCCGAGCTCCGCCGACGCTTCTTCTCTGTCCCCATCGAGTCACAGATGTCGGGATGGCCGGGATCGAGCGAATCGAGTTCATCTCCTCCAACTCCGGCCGAATGCCGCCGGCGCTCGATTCGCGCTGCTCCGAGTTCCTCCGGCCTCCCCGACCCTTCCTTCATCTTCCTGGTGAGCTACTGGTCCCGTAGGACCATCTCTCTGTCCTCCTCCCGCCCTGGTTCGCCGTATTCGAGCTCGTCGTCCGCCGCCGCGTTTGAGGTCGCCGTCGGCGAGTCCGGCAACCATTTGATCACCAGTGCCGCTCCCTCGCCTCCCCTCGATCTCCTCCAGCGCACACGCGTGACCCCGGCCTCGCGTCCGCCCTGGTGCGAGCAGGGCATGCTCGCCGGAGCACGGCAGAGCAGGGCGCGCCGCCGTCGCGTCACACGCTGACGTGCGGGCCCCTCTTGTCAGTGCTCTTTTCTTTTTGTAAATATTTTCCATAAATATTAAATCCCTGACACGTGGGTCCCTCTGTCAGAATTTTAATAATTACAAAAAATGCAGAAAATTGTAAAATTCATATCTTTTGTTTCGTAATTCAGAAAAATGCAAATAATATATCAAAATTTACAGAAAAATGAAACCTATATAACTAATGCATTTTCATGCATGATTGAACAACTTAAATTAAGACTTGTCTAGAATCACTAAAATGCCACTTTTTTTAATTATGGGGTGTTTTCCAAATAATGCTTTTAACTACATTTGGACCCCATTTAATTTGCTATACATGTTATAGGACTTTAAGTTGAACCCATGAAACTTGCCATGCATACATTTGTGCGCATTGCATGGATGCCATGGTTGATTGTTATTTTCCTTTTCCGGTGTTTTTGTTCTCCTTGATAGAACGTAATTCTGTAGTGAAGATGAACAACAACAAAGACAAAGACGAATAATTTATCATCGACGATCAAGTCATGAAGAAGCAACGTATATTCCCAACTATTCATTATTGGTTATCAAAGCAAGGCAAGCATAACCTCTTATTTGCTCATATATGTGATTTCAAAGTATTTGATTCTTATATATTGCATACGATTCAAATGTGCTTTTGGTCAACAGATAGAGTTCTCCTATCTAATGCATTGCCCAAATATCCTGATCCACTGCTCCTAGCAACCCTAGGTAGTGCTTGTGCGTGTGTATCGCCAGAGGCTTATATCTGCTGTGCTTAGCCATGCTTAGATTTGTAAACTCGTTTCATCGGATGACGGACCAGAGTTGATAATGATTCTAGCATGACAGGATGATGTGGTAGGATGAGGTGAAGTGTAATAAACTTGCTTAAAGGCTTTGGTGGGAGGCCACATGTGTGGTGTTTTGTTCCACTGGCCGCCCTTAAGACCCGAGTTCTCGTACCTTGATCCAAGACTGAGCGTACAACCACACGAGGCCCTACAATGGTTCCCTCTCGACTAACTAACTTGCTTAGATCTACCCATGAGCCACATAGTTCGAGTGTTCCATTTGCCCATACGCACTGAAAACGTTTTTGAAGGAGGAGGAGGAGGTGCATAGAGCATACAGGAGCAGCCAGGGTTGCTTGAGGACGAACTCTCTGGTAAACCAACCTTGCCATGCAACAAACGGTTCCGCGTCGGAGAACGGCCGTCTCACGATGGCGGACTTAGACCTTTTGGGTGGCTCATGGAATAGGTCGACGTAAGGTAAAGGTCGTGGTCAACCACCCTCTGCTGGCACCTCTGAGGAATGGTGTTAATGATCTGGCATTAAGAGTCGGTTGGTACGTGTGGCAAACATTGTGCACCCCTGCAGGGTTTAATCTATTCGAATAGCCGTGTCCACGGTTACAGACAACTTGGAGTTAATGGGCGAGATCATAGATAACATGATCTTAAAAGTAAAAAATGCCAACCCGGTGTGTTGCTGGTGATGTCTCAGAAGGTGCTATTTGATCTATAGAGCTGGTGATACGCTCTCTCTTATCTCTTTTATAACTTCTGAGTAGACGACTCTTCTTATCACGGGTTTTAGAAAGAAAACTTGCTTTATGCAAAGAAACCGTCATACATGCTCTCTGAACAAGCAGATATATAATAGGTTAATTAAGTCTTGTTGAGTACATCCAGTACTCATCCTTGCTTTATTTGGTTCAGGTAAAGTTCATCGATCCGAAGGTCATTTCAATGTTGACATCGACAAGTAGTTTGGGGTTCCCAGGTGGCAGCTTGGGACGTCTTGGAACAGTTGGCGCCGAGAATGTTTATCTAAAGGCCTCTTAGGCCATAATTTGGATCTTATTGTTTAGAACAACATAATTTGCTTTCACTGTGTGATGTAATGTTGGGTCGTGGGACCTCTGTTTGTAATATCTTCTACTTCACTTAGTTATGAGTTGTAATATATGTACTTTGAGTCGTAGAGTCTGTGATGTGCCAGATGTTCCGCAGTCTTGATCTCTGTATTATACATTGATAGTTGTGCCTGTGTTATGGCATCAATCGAGGTGTTGTGTTGCCGATGATCCAATCCGAGCAACGCCTGCCAAAGGTTTTGGCCTGGGAGTGGTGTGCCCAGTAACCTTCGGTTGTATCACATGACCAGTGACACACAGCATCTTTGTATAGTTCCGGGGTCAGGGCGCTTACATCCCTCCACTTCCCGAAGATGGGGAAACTGCGGAGGTGGAGAATTTGTTGGCCAAGAGCGAGGCCGATGATATTTCGCTCGCCTCTGCACACACCCCTACAGACAAGGTGGAGGAATCCAAACAGGAAGAAGAGGAAGAGCTTCCTCTCAAGCGACGATGCGTGAAAAAGACAGCGTCGACTGTAGCTAGCAGCCCTCTTCCTGCTGAACACGACGAGGATTCGGGTTCCTCGTCGCCTGATGCTAGAGATGTCAGGGTGGTGACTCCACTGCGCACGGCGCCTCCCGAAGATGCACCTGGGTTTACCGCGCACCTGGACTACGCGACCATGCTGATTTCTGACGATGAAGATGCAAGGTGAGCCTTTGCCTGCTATACTTGAGTTTTGTGACTGGTTCTGCCTTTGTCTTCGTAGTCTGATTGATGCTGTGCAGCCTGGCCAAGGACACTATGCCGAAGAAAGATGTGGCGCCCCTTGCTCCCGAGGTTACAACATCATCGGAAGATGCGGTTCGGGTTGAGAGGACCGCCCCGACGAGCATGCCCGCCGGTCCAAAGGGAGACGCAGCCAGAGCGCCGTGCTCATGTAAGTTCAGTGTGAGGCCTAATATGTTATCGGGTGCGCGACAACGCTCAGATGCTTATGTCTTGCCTGTTGCACTGCAGCCGTTCTATCGCACGATGCTAGAATCGGGTGAAGCCTATCTGCAACTGGAACAGGAGCGCGACCAGGTGCAGGCCAAGCTGGAGCAAGAGCGCGGCCAGATGCGAACCCAGCTGGAGCAATCGAACAGTGAGGACCTTCTCCCCATTCCCGCCGGTTTGTGGGCGAAGATTTTGACACAAGGCTCACATCATAACTTCTGCAGGCGAGCGAGCGGCTGCTCTGACTCGGGTGCAGGAGCTAGAAAAGGAGCTTGCAGCTGAGCGTGAAAGGCTCAAAGAGGTGTGCGACCGCGAGACGCTTCAGGAGGAGCGGCTCCGCTCGCTATCTCATGTGATGGGAGGTAAGTACCTTGTGTCGTGCGATATTTGACATGCAAATGGTGATCTGGTTCTGAACTTTTATGCTTTTGATATGTAACAGAGGCCGTTGGGGCTGCGCCTGCCATGGACGAAGGGTCCTTCGAGGATGTGGCGGGTGCCTTTGACAAGATATGTGCCCAGGCCAGAGAGGCTCTCAACAAGTCCGCGGGTGCGCTGACAGCTATTCATCGGCTGGCCTTTCTGAAAGGCACGCCACCCGCGATCGTACAGGGTCTGGCCGAAGTCTTCCGGCCTGGGACGTCCACATTGGCCAACTACGCCCGCGCCCAAATGGTAGGCGGCCCCGAGACCACCTTCCTTCTTCTGCTTGGCCATGGTATCGCAGGTGACTTCGAGAAAGCCGTAGATGGCTTTCCGAAGAGACCCGACGAAAAACTGCCGTGATTAGTGCGATGAAGGAGCAGGCGGGACCGCTATCGAGGAAGATGGTGGCGATGATGGAAGAACGTGCCGCCTTCCTTGCTGAGCGTGCCGCCCGCACCACTAGGTCTAGGTCGGAGTCGATGTCGTAGACGACAGGACTGTCCCCTTTTGTCTCGTGTAATGAATTTGAATGCCGTATGGGGCTTTTGATTAATGTGATATTCTGAATTGCACACCTTATGCCTTCAGTGTGTATGTGGAATTAAAAAAAGACAGCCCCCGAGCCTGCTGGTCGGGGTTTTTTGCGGGTGATATATGGAGCTTATGTTTGAACTTTGCTCTGATGTAGCCTCAGGCGCGTGGCGCGTCGACTGGTCGAGCTTCGGGGAGTTCTTCTTCCAAGCCACACACCCGAAGTGTCAATGACCAAAAGCTTATCGACTACCTTACGCAGAAGTTCACCACAATGGAGAGAGAGCTGAAGGAAACGAAATATGCCCTTGCTGACCTTCAGTCGAGACCGTCACGGGCGACAGAGCGAGAGTTATTTTTGCTGGCGGAGCTGGACAAAGTGAATCTTCAACTCGAATGTGAGTACACTCGATTCAAAACATTATCCTTGCCGAGCTCGTTGACGAAGTGTCACTGTGTTATGCTTGTGCAGGCGCGTGCTTTGATAAAGCGAAAGAGGAAACTCGACTGCGCGGACGCTTGGATGATCAAGCCAATAGACCGGAGTATTCGACCCACCCTTTCTGGTCAGATCGAGCAAGGAGTCGAGTGCTTGTCCAGCTTCAGGACCGCGCTTGGCGCGTGGCCATTGTGCTCGAGACCTGCAGGTTGGCTTTGTCTAGAGTGCATCAGGCGTTGTTTCCTTAAACACACCCCCGGAAGGTCTATCAGCTTTGTTGGAAAAAATTCGTAAAGGCAAGGCCATCAAGAGATTTGTGTGAGAGCAACTCATCGGCGGAGCAAACGTTGCACTCGCATTTGCGCGGACCCATTATCCAAACATTGACTTGAAGAAAATTGCTCGGGGACCCGCACCCGTGCCTGGTGGCGGTCCTGTGCCTATGCAGGAGCACTACCAAGAGACTCGCATGGACGCGCTGGTCTTGATCCATCAAGTGTTGAAAGAGGAGGTGAAATGGGCCGCACCAAAGGATGAACCTGCAGAATAGGCTAGGCATGTATTTTGTAGAAACTTGTGTAAAGTTACCTAATGAATTTGCTCGATCTGCGTGTATGTAACATATGTATGGGGCTCAGCCCCCGAGTATAAGTTATGTATAGTTTGATTGTCGCGCAGCCCCCGAGTGTTCGGGTGAGTGCGAAAGGTTTTGTTTTTGCGACGCAGCCCCCGAGCATTCGAGTGTGGCTACAGAGCGTTATGCTTTTTTGCTTGAACATTGTGCGGCGCAGCCCCCGAGTCTTCGGGTGCGCCGGTATTTGTGTTTACGTTTGATCTGTTGGAGCCACCAAGTGTTCGGGTGCGGCCAAGGTTTTGTTTGTAGTTAACCTGCTAAGGCACAGCCCCCGAGTGTTCGGGTGCGGCCAAGGTGTTTTTTGAGAGCGCAGCCCCCGAGTGTGGGGTGTGGCTGTTTTTTGTTTGTGCATAGTTTGTGCGAATAGTAAATAGAGAGGGATAGAGGAACACTGATTATATTCCTTTTGATTGTTAAGCTGCAGGCCGCCTCATTAAAAACCTTCCAGTCCCCTTAGGTACCCTGGTAAGGAAAAGAGCGCGTCTGAAACCTGCAGCTATCTGACATAGAGCCTATTACATTTGATGACTGAGCAGTCTAACCATAGAAACGGCGCAGGTGCGCAACGTTCCAAGGATTGTGCGAAGGTTCGCCTGTCTTCGCGTGCTTCAGTCTGTAAGCGCCGCCATCGATGACCTCGGTGATGATGAAGGGTCCCTCCCATGGAGAGACGAGCTTGTGCACCTTCTTCTGCTTCAGTCGCAGCACCAAATCACCGACCATGAAGGACCTGGTGCGCAGTCGACGGCCATGATAATTGCGGAGGTTTTGCTGGTAAACAGTTGTACGAGTGAGCGCAATGTCTCGCACTTCATCCAGCGTGTCGACGCTACCCTCGAGTGCTTCCTCCGCGTCTTCTTCTTCGTATGTCGTGACCCTGGGTGCGTCGAACTGCACGTCGAAGGGTAGGACGGCCTCTGCGCCATACACCATGAAGAATGGCGTGTACTGTGTCGATCTGTTTGGAGTAGTGCGCAGACTCCAAAGTACGGACGGGAGTTCTTCCACCCAGGCACCCGCAGCTCATTTGAGTGGCACGAATAGCCGCTTCTTGAGCACACTGCATACAAGTCCATTGGCCTTTTCCACCTGGCCGTTCGACTGCGGTGCGCCACCGAGGCGTAGTTCAGCTTGATCCCCTGGGCTTTGCAGAAGTCTCAAAACTCTTCGGCTATGAAGTTTGTACCGTTGTCGGTTATTATACTGTTAGGGACCCGAAGCGGTAGATGATGGACCTGATGAAGTTCACCGCCGTCGTAGCAGTCGAATTTGTGATAGGGACCGCTTCGATCCACTTGGTGAATTTGTCGACTGCCACCAAGAGATGTGTGTGGCCTCCACGCGAGGATTTTCTGAGCGGCCCAACCATGTCGAGTCCCCATTGGGCGAAGGGCCATGCCAATGGTATGGTTTTGAGCTCGATGCAGCGCTAGTGGCCTTTTTGCGAACTTCTGGCAACCGATGCACCTTTGTACTATGTCCTCTGCATCCCTGAGTGCAGTTGGCCAGTAGAACCCCGCTCGGAAGGCTTTGGCTACGAGCACCCGACTGCTCGCATGGTGTCCACAGGTTCCTGCGTGGATGTCTCGAAGAATGGTCTTGCCAACTTCGAGTGTGATGCATCGCTGAAAGATCCCTGATATGCTGCGCTTGTATAGTTCTCCTTTGATAAATGTGTAGGCCTTGGCTATTCGAGTCATCCGACGTGACTCGGTTGCATCATCGGGTAGCTCATCTCGTAGGAGGTATGCGAGGAAGGGATGTGTCCAAGTCGGTTCAATCAAAAGAATTTCGACTGGCGGATCCGTTGGGCTTGGCGGGATGTCCTTGTCGGCTGCGGCCGGAGTCGAAGGTGCTGCAGGCTTCTTCACCTTGATAGATCTCTGCGCGATACGCTCGAGGAAGACGCCAGGTGGTACTGGTGCTTTGGTGGAGCTAAGGTTAGCTAGCATATCTGCTTCCCGTTGCTTTCACGCCCGATGTGGCGTAACTCGCAGCCGTCAAAGTTGCCCTCCATGGTGTTATATAACTCGCGATAAGCGATCATGTTGTCTGCAGTGGCGTCGCAAGCTTTCATCGTTTGCTGCACCACGAGATTTGAGTCGCCATAGATCATGAGGCGTGTGCACCCGCAAGCTTTTGCCATCTTCATGCCGTGCAGGAGGGCCTCGTACTCAGCCTCGTTGTTAGAGGGTTTGGAGAAATTCATCTGCAAGACATAGCGAAGCTTATCCCCTCGTGGGGATATGAGTACGACACATGCGCCCGTGCCTTCATTTTTCTTCGACCCATCGAAGAACATAGTCCATGAGTTGGACACATCTGGAACTCCTGGTAGCTGAGCTTCGATCCACTCGGTGGTGAAGTCAGGTAAGACTTGAGCTTTGATGGCTTTCGGGTGTTCATACTTTATATCTCGAGGTCCAAGCTCGATGACCCACTTAGCGACCCGCCCGGTCGCGTCAGGGTTGGTGAGGATATCACGTATGCCTGCCGCACTGGCGACAGTGATCGGATGCTCGACGAAGTAGTGCTCGACTTTGCGTGATGTCATGAATACGGCGTAAGCCAGCTTTTGGTAGTGCGGGTACCGCTGTTTTGATATGGAGAGGACCTCGCTGAGGTAGTACACGGGTCTCTGTATGCTATGATTGTGCCCTTCTTCCATATGCTCGACGACGAGGACGGTACTGACCACCCGATTGGTGGCGGAGACATATAAGAACAATGACTCATGCTCCCGAGGCGCGACCAAGATTGGAGGAGTTGTGAGTGTGCGCTTCAGGTCGACGAAGGCTGCTTGAGCCTCTGGCGTCCACTCGAAGCTGTCTGACTTCTTCATCAGCTGATAGAAAGGGAGCGCTTTCTCGCCGAGCTTGCTGATGAATCGACTGAGAGCGGCCACTCGACCCGCTAGTCTTTGCACCTCACGAAGTTTGGTCGGCTGTTCCATAGTCAGTATGGCCTGTATCTTCTCTGGGTCCGCCTAAATGCCTCGAGCTGAGACAAGGTAGCCCAAGAGCTGTCCGACTGGTACGCCGAAAACGCACTTCTTGGGGTTGAGTTTGATATTGTATCGGTTGAGATTGGCGAATGTCTCGCGCAGGTCGTCGAGGAGGGTATCCTCCTGTTTGGTTTTGATGACGATGTCGTCGACATAGACTTGGACGTTGCGCCCAATCTGTTTGCTGAGGCAATTTTGCATCATGCGCTGGTACATAGCACCTGCGTTCTTGAGCCCGAAGGGCATTGTGGTGTAGCAGTAGACGCCATGTGGCGTTATGAAGGCTGTTTTGTCCTCGTCTTCGGCCTTCATCTTTATCTGGTTATAGCCTGAGTAGGCATCCAGGAAGGATAGGCGTGCGCAGCCCGCAGTCGAATCAACTATCTGGTCGATGCGAGGTAGCGGGAAGTGGTCCTTGTGGCAGCACTTGTTAAGGGCGGTGAAGTCGACACACATGCGGAGGATCTCTGTATGCTTTTTTGGCACAAGGACTGGGTTGGCGACCCAGTCAAATTTCTTGATCTCGTGGATGAACTTGGCTGCAAGTAGCCTGTCGACTTCTTCACCTATGGCCTTCCGCTTCGGCTCAGAGAAGCGGCGCATCGTTTGCTTCACGGGTCTCGTATCTGGAAACAATTGAAGAGAGTGCTCGGCAAATTCCCTGGGAATACCTGGCATGTCGGCTGGACACCAGGCAAAAATTTCCCAGTTCTCACAGAGGAACTTGACGAGAGCGCCTTCCTATGCGGGAGTTAAGCTCGATGACACGTTGACTGTCTTGGACGGATCCGTCGGGTGCACCTGATGCGACCGTGTGTCGTTTGTTGCGCTGAAGGCGGCATCGGGTGCCGGTTTTTTGGCTTCAGGGAATAATGTGCGGTCATTGGTGAGAGAGAGCTCTGCGAGCTGCTCCTGCATGCCGAAGAACTCGGATATTTTGCTGAACTCCCTGTCGCAACTGTCCGAGCGTTGGAAGTTCCCGTTCACTGTGATGACACCGTTTGGTCCTGGCATCTTCAATTTGAGGTATGCGTAATGCGGGACCGCCATAAACCGGGCGAATGTCGGGCGTCCCAATATAGCATGGTATTGTGATTTCCAGTCGACGACCTCGAAGTCGATCTTCTCCGTCCTGAAGTTTCCTGGCCCGCCGAAGACGACCGGGAACTGGACTGTGCCGAGCGGGTAGACCGCTTTGCCTGGGACGATACCGTGGAAGGTGTTGCTTGACTTGGGCAAGTTCTCCGTCGAGTGGTTCATCTTGCGGAGCGTATTTGCAAATAGGATGTTGATTCCACTTCCTCCATCCATGAACACCTTGGACATGGCGTAGCCACCGATTTGAGCGTCGAGTACCAAAGCAGCGTGCCCTGGGCGAGCTATGGCAGGTGGATGATCCTCGCGGGAGAAGGTGATGCTGGTCTCCGACCCCTTCAAGTACTCAGGAACGGCGGGTGGCGCTATTACAGCCAGATTGACTTGTCGGGTTATCACCTGTTAGAGGGACGCCCTTTTTGTATCATGTTCATCTGCCCGCATGCCTCGGGATATGGTGCTGCTGCTACTGGAGTTTCTATGAGGCTGGTGATGGATAGCGCCTGCTATGTTCGTGACTGCTGGCGCCGGAGGGGGCGGCGGAGCCGGTAGCGCCGCCACAGCCGGCCTCGGGTGATAGCGTTTGACGTAGCCCACCGCTAGCCTTGTGAATTTTTGCAGTCTTTCAGCAGATGTTTCGAGTGAAGCTTACCATCTTCACCTTTGAACATATGGAATCGGCATTCTTCCTCGAGTTCGCGTTCATTTTGCGGGTCTTCTCGGGGTTTTCTCCACTCCCGTTTGCGGTATCCATCATTGCGCGGGGAGTAATCGCGACTGTGATCGTCATATCGGCCGCCGTCGCGATCGTCATGTCGGTTTCTGCCGCGGTCGCGCTCATCGCGTGTGTCGACAGCTGCGACAAGGCCAGCGCCTTCCTCATCATCATAATTACGAGATTTGCGCCTCTTTCTACGGTCGTTGCTACGGCCGTCCTTGCGACTCCAGTCTTTGCTATCGCGGCGTGGTGACCCGCTTTGCTTATCTCGTATCGAGTCTTCGCCGTCCGCCCATTCATTGGCGACCTTCAAGAGGGCGGCAACGGACTTCGGCTTCTCGCGCCCGAGTGCTTCCTGGAAGTCGAGTCTGGCGAGGCCTGCCGTGAAAGCATCGATAGCTCTGTCCTCCGAGACAGTGCCTATGGAGTTGTGTATGGTGGTCCAGCGTCGGATGTATGATCGCAGCGTCTCGTCCGAACGCTGCTTACAGGCTCGCAGTTCTTCGAACGTGGCCGGTCGGTCGCATGTCACGTTGAAGTTCTTGACGAAGTCCTCCTCGAAGTTGTCCCATGAAACGTATGCATGACGGGGTAAGTTTCTGAGCCAAGCACGGGCCGCGCCCTCGAGCATCAGCTGTATGTACTGCATGGCAGTTGTGAGAGTGCCGCGTTGACATGTGACTGTTATCTTGTAGTCCTCGAGCCAAGATGCTGGCTCCTGTCTACCGTTGAATTTGGGTGTTTCAGATGAATTTGAACCCTTTGGGCATCTTGGTCTCACGGATGCGTCGACTGAAGCACAAGGACCCACATGGCTCGAACTCATCGTCTGAGCGTGACTCACTGCCCGAGGAGCGAGTCCTCCCAGAGCGACTTTTGCTTACTCGATGATGAGTTACGACTCCGTGTACACCGCTATCCTCCGCACGGTGTCGAGTGCTCCTATCACTGTCGCGACGTCCACGATCTCGTTCCTCACGCATTGTGACGGTGCGGTCGCGATTGTTGTGGGTTTGCAGTGCTCTTTGTGGGCTTTCCGCGTGGCGGGTTCTGCTTCCACCATGTGGCGTGCTTCCTTCCACACCGTCGACTACCGGAGCCAATGCCGCAGCAGCTAGATTGAGGGATCTGATTTGCTGTCGGTGCATTGCCCAGCTTGGATCGTTTGCAGCTGGCTGCATTGTTCTGAGATATGCGGATACTGACATCAAGGCTCCCTCGGCTGTCTTGGGGACAGGGATTCCCTCCTCGTCGACTGTCATGAACGACACATCCAGATTGCGGGTAAGATCCGCTTTGTCCCTCTCGGAGAGGCGGGGTATCCTTGAACGATGTCGTGCGGACGTTTGCCCTGTCGAGTAGAGGGATGACAGCTGTGCTCGCCGCGCACTCGACACGCTGGCCTGTCTCCTCCACTCATCGAGTGTCGCTTTGTAGTTCTTCAGTCGAAGAATTTCTTGCCACATGAAATATTGGTATCTCGCGAGTTCTTCGCGAGTCGAACCTTCGGGCATTAGGAGGCATTCTTCAATGACCTTTTTTGCTTTTGCTGCCATCTCCTCCGTGATGGTGAGTTGCGTCTGACCGTCCGACATGGTTACCGTGGCAGGATATACTGGTGGTGCGCGACGAGCTGCGGCTTCAGATGTCTCGCCTTCTGTGCCGTTGTTTCCCAAAGCCATATAGACTTGAAAAGGGATGGCGTTTGAGATTATGCCTTTTTCACCACCGCCGCCATCGGTGGAGTAGTCGAAGTCGCTGCAGTCCTCATACTGTATGCGTGGTTCGTCGCTGTCGTATTGGAAGACCGACTCGACATCCTCTTCGACTTCGCCGTGGAGGTTGAAAGATGCCGATGCAGAGCTTGGTGAAACGGTCGATGAAGACGCGTTTTTTGCCGACGAAAGAATCGTGAATTGTGCAGTCGACGCATGTGCAGCCGATGGAGACCTCGGCAGCGGCCACAGGTGATGCAGATGCGATCGATGGAGATGCGGGCGCGATTGCCGCGAGTTGACGTGGATCTGTCAAGTTTTGCGTTCCCAACGACTAACATTGAAATTGAAGTTACCAAAAGTCATATCCGCACCTGAGTGGAGATCCGCAAACACCGGGCGCGCGATCGGATGGTGCGGGTCGAACCCGAAGGGACCGACCATGTTCTCTATTCTCATAAGGACAATCCTTGACAAAATGATACTTGTTATGGCAGTTGAAGCATGTCTTTGTTTTTGTTGCAAACTCCTTCTTCTCACTTGAATTGTTGCTTTGATCAACTTGAGCCATTGCCCTTGTCGGGTTCTTCCAAAAGGATCTAGAAGCGAGGGTCAAATGCTCATTGTAGGCTTCTTGGAGATCTTCGGGATTCAAGATGATGAGGCCATCCCAGCTATAGACGCAACCACACCAACTACACCATCTCAAATACAAGGACCTATGACTAGAGCTCGTGCACGTCAACTAAATCAAAAGGTACTTTCGTTTCTACAAGCTACTCCTAATATACATGAGAATATGATGTTGCCTAAAGTAGATGTGTTTGTTTCTCTTAGGAACGATGGACCTAGCATGGATGAGAGGGACAAGCTTTGGAGCATGTACGCGCATGGAGATGGCAGCAGGAGTGCACATGATGATGTTGATGCTATGGATGGAGATTTCGGGACTTTGAAGCCACCGTAATGACGAACGAAGCCTTGGACGAATTATTCAGATACCACTCTATTATTTCCATCCAAAGTCTTCCATAGGTGCTGCGCCACCTTGTTTTTGGGCCAGGCCCATGTATTTTCGTCATCTCCCTTCATGGGCAGTTTTTAGAGTCCGTATTAATAGGAGAAAATGACTTAGGAAGGTTTTTGGCCCAGCCCACCAAGGCTGGACGAAAATCCCCTCGTTTCTCCTATAAATACTGCCCCTAGGGCATCGTTTAGACTCGGGTTTTGTTTAGTTAAAAGTTAGCCGTCGCAGCAACTTCGCCGTACTTCGTCTGTGTTAGATCGACCAGATTAAGACCGCTTTCGGAACCCCACTTTCATCTATATTCATTCATTTGCAGTATTCAGATTGCCAATTCTTAGTTCTTGCTTGTTCTTCGATTGCCTGCAGGAATTAGACCTTAGTTGGTTTGGTCGATTGTGCTTCGGCGCTGTCATAAACCTCCAGGAGTTTGTGTAGCGATTGTCAAGGCGCAGCGTCCTCGCACGTTTGTAGTCGGATCGTCAACGTCGACGCCTACCCAGATCGATAGTTATCATCTCATCGAAAGATCGGACACCTTTGCCTCTATCAAGTGGTATCAGATTTCAGGTTGATCGGTGAGATTTACTGTTTTACTAGATTAGATTGCATCTTCATACCTACAGTCCACGAAAAAGCCAAAAATACAATTAGGGTTAGTTCATCCTGTCCTAGAACCAATCTAAACCACTGCATTTTCTTTTCAGTACATTGCATCGTTGAGTCTTCGTCTGCATCCTCGTGTCGAGTTGCTGGTCTTAGAGTCTAGCCCCGTAGAGTTTCGAGTTCTGTTCACGCTTGTCATCGCCGCTGCCGCATCACCTTACACGCTCGAAGATCTTCGCCGCCATCCACTTCCGCCGCCATCATCAACCACCGCCTCCACTTCAGCCGCCGCCAGAAATTAGGGTTAGGGTTTTGGTCTTGCTGTTTTCTTTCCTTCCTAGTGTTTTTCCTTGTAAACAAAGCAATCTTTCCCTACCTTACGTGAGTTTGTTAAGAGTTCTGTTCGTTTTGGTCTTCTCAATTCGCGATCTACTGTAGCAAAAAAGCAAAAAAAAAATCCAAAAAAAATTTGCTTGCGCCTGACCTTAGACATTGTCTGTGGTCTAGCGTTTGTGATTTTGCAAAAAAAAATTGAGCTACAGTACTCGCCCGACCTCAGACATAGTCTGCCCTCTATCGAGAGCTATTTTTCAAAACAAAAAAAATCGGCAAAGTCCATCTCTACTCTCTCTCTCCTGACCCTAGACATCGTCTGTCCTCCTGCGAAATCGTTTCATCCACACACAAAAAAAAACGTCCTCAGTTTCCCTTCTAAAGTTGATTCTCCTTTTTTTGCCTGTTGTTCCCGCGCCGTGACTTCATTGGTGTTCTAGGCTCGCGTCTCTAGTACGGTCTAGCCTAGGACCAGCACAGTACCGTCGTTGAGCGTTCATTCAACTTGCATTCCTGATTTGATTATTGCTAATCCTTGCTAAGCCTTCCCAAAGCTCCACAGAATTCTACACTGTGTGTTGTGACGTTCACCTGGCAATCGCTTCATCTAATCTTCAGCGAGTTGACGCCGTTGTTGCCAGTCACCTACTGCTGCTTGGTAAGAACTTGTAAGAGCTTTGTTTTTGGTTTGACGGATTACGCACCCTTTCCATGACCACCTAGTAGTTGATAGGAACATATACTTGTGATTTGTTTCTTGTTTTCTACTAACCATGATAGGATCCGAGGATGAATGGGAGAACTTGACGAACAAAGAGATGCACACTAAGTTCACCACGCTTGTCATGGATAACATGCAAGATATCGACAAAAGACTTGGCGAGGCGCTGGACAAGATTGCTGGTCTCGAGCAAGCGTTTGATACCAAGCTCGACACCAAGTTCAATGAGTTGCTCGCCCATCTACCACGGCCACCTGTTGCACCTCGACGGCCCAGGTATGTTGGACGTGCACAACGAGTTCCACTCGAGCCTGGCCAAAACTCTGGAGTTGCCGCAGCTGTCGAAGAGAACTATGATTACTATGAGGGTGAGGACGAAAACGAGGGGGACGACGTGCTGCGACAAGCCGCTGGTCGTCCACGCCCCCACATTCGCAATGCTCATGCTGCACCACGCCCTCAGGTATTGCACGATGATGATCATGTCGCCAAACTGAAATTGCATCTTTCACCATTTGAGGGTAGATATGATCCGGATGCTTATCTTACATGGGAATTAGAAACTGAACAATGTTTTGCATGCTTACATTATCCTGACGATAGACGTGTTAAAGCTGTTGTTTGTGAATTTACTGGTTTTGCGTCTATTTGGTGGTCCGAATATTGTCGAGTGAACCCTAATGATATTCCCACCACTTGGACTGTTTTAAAAGCTGATATGCGTACTCGTTGGGTGCCTCCATATTATCAACGTGATTTACTTCAAAAATTGCAGCACCTAAAACAAGGCAAAAATTCGGTCGAAGAATATTATCAGGAATTGCAAACTGGGTTAATTAGATGTGGTGTTATTGAAGATACTGAACCTATGCTTGCACGTTTTAGGGGTGGGTTAAACAAAGAAATTCAAACAATTTTGGAGTATAAGGAGTATCACACCATCACCCGTTTGTTCCATCTTGCTTGTATTGCTGAACGTGAAGTGCAGGATCGGCAAGCTTCGCGAAAAAAAAATCTGCAGGTCGGTCTACATCATGGACTACTCGTGCACGTTCTACACGCACCACGGGACCCCCTGCTACCCCCGCTGTCACGCCCAGCAAGGACATGACAAGCAAGACACCACCACCAGCTTCTCGGAATGTCCCTCCTATTTCCACGCAGTCTTCACCTTCCACGGATTCCACGGGAAACACGAGTAAAATTCAATGTCGACGTTGTGATGGTTGGGGTCATTATGCACGTGAGTGCACAAACAAGCGTGTGATGGTAGCTCGTGAAGATGGCGGGTATGATTCTGCTAGTGACTATGATGAGGAGACTTTGGCTCTTCTTGCACAAGATGAACAAGACGCCCATGCATGTGAAGAAGACGTACAATGCATGGCTGCTGATGATGCGGATAGGTATGCTTCATTAATTGTTCAACGAGTTTTGAGTGTGCAGGTAACCAAGTCCGAACATGACCAGCGACATAATTTGTTCCACACAAAGGGAGTGGTGAAAGAACGGTCTATACGCATCATTATTGATGGAGGAAGCTGCAACAATTTGGCGAGTGTAGAGATGGTGGAGAAGCTCGCTCTCACCACACGACAACATCCTCGTCCTTACTACATCCAATGGTTCAACAATAGCGGCAAGGTTAAGATCACTCGTACTGTTCGTGTGCATTTTAGTATTGCTGCATATGCTGATTTTGTTGATTGTGACGTTGTGCCTATGCAAGCATGTTCTCTTTTATTGGGTAGACCTTGGCAATTTGATAAAAAATCTGTACATCATGGTAGCACCAACCAGTACACTTTTGTTCATAACGATAAGAAAATTGCTTTGCTACCCATGTCTCCTGAACAAATTTTGAAAGATGATCTTGCTAGAGCTAGTAAAGCAAAAAAACAGGAGCAGCAAAAGAGTGAAAATCAGGTTGTGGCAAAAGAATTTTCGCAGCACCATAAGACTAATGATACATCCACATCCCATGGTGCTAACGAAATTAAATTGACCAATCCATTTTTTTAGCCAGCAAGTCTGATATTTCTGATTTGGATGTTAATGAAACTGTATGCTATGCTATTGTTTGCAAAGAGGTATTGTTTTCTTTTGAGGATATGCCCCCCTCTTTGCCCCCTGCTGTTGCTGACGTTTTGTAGGAGTTTGCGGACGTTTTTCCAAGTGCTGTACCACCGGGATTACCACGTATTCGAGGAATAGAGCACCAGATTGACTTAATTACCGGTGCATCCTTACCGAACCGTGCACCATACCGTACCAATCCTGAGGAGACCAAAGAGATTCAACGCCAAATTCAAAAACTCCTCGATAAAGGTCATATTCGTGAGTCTCTTAGTCCATGTGCTGTGCCTATTATTTTGGTACCCAAAAAAGATGGTTCTTCCTGCATGTGTACTGATTGTAGGGCTATCAATAATATTACAATTCGTTATAGACACCCTATACCTCGATTGGGTGATATGCTTGATGAGTTGAGTGGCTCTATCATGTTCTCTAAGGTTGATTTGCGTAGTGGTTACCACCAAATTCGCATGAAATTAGGAGATGAATGGAAAACAGCATTTAAAACTAAGTTCGGTTTGTATGAGTGGTTAGTCATGCCTTTCGGTTTAACTAATGCTCCTAGTACCTTCATGAGATTAATGAATGAAGTTTTGCGTGCTTTCATTGGGCGATTTGTAGTGGTTTATTTTGATGATATTCTCATATACAGCAAATCTTTGGAGGATCATTTGACACATTTGCGTGCTGTTTTTGATGCTTTGCGTGCTGCACGTTTATTTGGTAACCTTGAGAAGTGCACCTTTTGCACCGATCGCGTTGCGTTTCTTGGCTATGTTGTTACATCGCAGGGCATTGAAGTTGATCCAGCCAAGATTGAGGCAATTTGGAGTTGGACAACTCCTCTTACGGTCACCCAAGTGAAGAGCTTCCTTGGCCTTGCTGGGTTCTATAGGCGCTTTGTCAAAGATTTTGGTTCCATTGAAGCGCCATTAAATTAGCTTACAAATAAGGATGTGCCCTTTGTTTGGGGCGATGCACAATAGGACGCGTTCATGATGTTGAAAGATAAGTTAACACATGCTCCTTTGCTCCAACTTCCTGATTTTAATAAGACTTTTGAGCTTGAATGTGATGCTAGTGGAATTGGTTTGGCAGGTGTGTTGTTACAAGAAGGCAAACCTGTTGCATATTTTAGTGAAAAATTGAGTAGGCCTAGTTTGAACTATTCTACTTATGATAAGGAATTATATGCTCTTGTTCGGACATTAGAAACATGGCAGCATTATTTATGGCCCAAAGAATTTGTTATACATTCGGATCATGAATCTTTGAAGCATATTCGTAGTCAAGCGAAACTGAATCGTCGGCATGCTAAGTGGGTTGAGTTTATTGAGTCTTTTCCTTATGTCATTAAACACAAAAAGGGTAAAGACAATGTTATTGCTGATGCTTTGTCACGTCGTTATACTATGTTATCTCAGCTTGACTTCAAAAAATTTGAATTGGAAACCATAAAAGAACAATATATGCATGATGCTGAATTTAGAGATGTATTGCAGAACTGTAAGGAAGGACGAACATGGAACAAATTCGTCCTTAGTGATGGATTTGTGTTCCGTGCTAACAAGCTATGCATCCCAGATAGCTCCGTTCGTCTTTTGTTGTTGCAGGAGGCGCATGGAGGAGGATTGATGGGCCACTTTGGCGTGAAGAAGACGGAGGACGTACTTGCTACACACTTTTTCTGGCCACGCATGAGACGCGATGTAGAGAGATTTGTTGGCCGCTGCACTACATGTCAAAAAGCTAAGTCACGCTTGAATCCACATGGTTTATATATGCCTCTTCCTGTTCCTAGTGTGCCATGGGAGGATATTTCTATGGACTTTGTTTTGGGATTGCCTCGCACACAGAAGGGGAGGGATAGTATTTTTGTTGTCGTGGACCGATTTTCAAAGATGGCACACTTTATTCCTTGCCACAAAACTGATGATGCTACACATGTTGCTGATTTATTCTTTCGTGATATTGTTCGTTTGCATGGTGTGCCAAATACTATAGTTTCAGATCGTGACACTAAATTTCTTAGCCACTTTTGGAGAAGTTTATGGGCTAAGTTGGGGACCAAATTATTATTTAGTACTACATGTCATCCCCAAACCGACGGACAAACTGAAGTAGTAAATAGAACCTTGTCTACAATGCTAAGGGTTGTGTTGAAAAAGAATTTTAAAAAGTGGGAAGAATGCTTGCCTCATATAGAATTTTCTTATAATCGTTCACTGCATTCTACTACTAAGTTGTGCCCTTTTGAGATTGTGTATGGTTTTGTTCCTCGTGCACCTATTGATTTATTGCCTCTTCCATCTACGGTGCAAACTAATTTTGATGCTACACAACGTGCTGAATTGATTTTGAAGTTGCATGAAACTACTAAAGCAAACATTGAACGCATGAATGCTAAATATAAAATTTATGGTGATAAAGGAAGAAAGCATGTTGTGTTTGAACCTGGAGATCTTGTTTGGTTGCATTTACGTAAAGATCGTTTTCCTGATTTGCGCAAGTCCAAACTAATGCCACGGGCTGATGGTCCTTTTAAGGTCTTAACGAAAATAAATGATAATGCATATAAACTTGAGCTACCTGCAGAGTTTGGGGTTAGTCCCGCATTTAACATTGCAGATTTGAAGCCATACTTGGGAGAAAATGATGAAATGGCGTCGAGGATGACTTCAATTCAAGAAGGGGAGGATGATGAGGCCATCCCAGCTATAGACGCAACCACACCAACTACACCATCTCAAATACAAGGACCTATGACTAGAACTCGTGCACGTCAACTAAATCAAAAGGTACTTTCGTTTCTACAAGCTACTCCTAATATACATGAGAATATGATGCTGCCTAAAGTAGATGTGTTTGTTTCTCTTAGGAACGTTGGACCTAGCATGGATGAGAGGGACAAGCTTTGGAGCATGTACGCGCATGGAGATGGCAGCAGGAGTGCACATGATGATGTTGATGCTACGGATGAAGATTTCGGGACTTTGAAGCCACCGTAATGACGAACGAAGCCTTGGACGAATTATTCAAGATACCACTCTATTATTTTCGTCCAAAGTCTTCCATAGGTGCTGCGCCACCTCTTTTTGGGCCAGGCCCATGTATTTTCGTCATCCCCCTTCATGGGCAGTTTTTAGAGTCCGTATTAATAGGAGAAAATGACTTAGGAAGGTTTTTGGCCCAGCCCACCAAGGCTGGACGAAAATCCCCTCGTTTCTCCTATAAATACAGCCCCTAGGGTATCGTTTAGACTCGGTTTTGTTTAGTTAAAAGTTAGCCGTCGCTGCAACTTCGCTGTACTTCGTTTGTGTCAGATCGACCAGATTAAGACCGCTTTCGGAACCCCACTTTCATCTATATTCATTCATATTTGCAATATTCAGATTGCCAATTCTTAGTTCTTGCTTGTTCTTTGATTGCCTGCAGGAATTAGACCTTAGTTGGTTTGGTCGATTGTGCTTCGGCGCTGTCATAAACCTCCAGGAGTTGGTGTAGCGACTGTCAAGGCGCAGCGTCCTCGCACGTTTGTAGTCGATCGTCAACGTCGACGCCTACCCAGATCGATAGTTATCATCTCATCGAAAGATCGGACACCTTTCCTCTATCACAAGCTAGTTGTGCTCTCAACGAATGCTTCTTCTTGTTCATGATGCACCACCTTGCCTTTGATGAGGGTTAACCTCTAGGGTTGGCCCAATCTTCACGAACTTGACGGGGAAACACGAAGAACACGTTGCGGGGAATCGGTGGCAAACGAGGGGGAAACAAACACAAACACAAACACAAACACAAACACAAACACAAGGGGATAACTATCTACTCCTGCAAGAAAGATTCAACAGGCAACAAACCCCCGAGAGTAGCCTCCGGTTCTCCAAATCCAAGCCAAAGCAAATCTAATTGAAACCGCTTTCTCTTACCGGCTGGTCCACCGATCCAATAGAATCCACTAGGTGGAGAGATTGGCAAGTAATCGCAATTACACGAAGAGATCTTGGTTACCCCACGAAGGAGGGATTCATGGCCACAAAGGGGCAAAGAGGAGCATAGCTTAATCTCAAGGTTTAGTTTAATCTTAGTCTAACCCTAGAACTGAAGTGAGGAGGTCTATTTATAGCCAAGGGAAGTTGGGGAAAGGGATACAAGGCCTCAGCCCGAGTTGACTCGCAGGTCAAAGAATTTCGGTTGGAAAGTTGGCTGAAAAGCTGGTTGACCGGTTCTGGAACCGGTCTGTGACCGGTCTGTGACCCGGAAACCCCCTCTGTAGTTCCGGTTTCCCAACCGGTTTGCCAACCGACATTTTCTGGTTCAGCCGGTTTTGTAGCCGGCCTAGTAGCCGGAAACGCCCTCTGTATCGCCGGTCTGAAACCAGTCTTGGAACCGGTTCTGGGTTGGTTCAACCGGTTCTGGAGCCGGCTTTTGCTGGTTCAACCGGTCCTGGAACCGACTTTCTGAAACTTCATCTTCAGCTTTGTCTCCGGTCCCTTCTTCTTGTCCAGCTTCTCCATCATCCTCGACCATCTCCTTGCGATCCTTGTAGACTTCGTTCCTGAGTATACATAACACACTAGTTTGAGGTAGCAACCCATTCATGGAATCATCTCGGTCAAGAGTATTTAGGAGCGTGACCTTATCTTGTAAAGCCTTGACTCGATATCTTGTCATTGGACCATTTGGAGTGTCATGCTTGGTCACGTTGGTAGGTTGGGCTACATCATCTCCCCCTCCCCCTGGGAAAGAGTCGTCTTCGACTCTTTGTCTTCCTCATCACTTGGATAGCCATGGAATGGTGATAAGTCAGTGACGTTGAAGGTGTCATGAACCAAGTACTTGGACTTGGGGATGTCGATCTTGTATGCGTTGTCGTTTACGCGCTTGAGGACCTTGAATGGCCCATCTCCTCTAGGTGCTAGCTTGGACTTTCTCTCATCGGGGAAGCGGTCCTTGCGTAGATGTTGCCAAACTAGATCACCTTGATGTGCATAGTGGCTCTCAAGTCTTGCTCTTGTGGATTCATGAAGGTTCTTGATGTAGGTGATGCGCTTGTCGAAGTCCATGTTGACGCGCTCATGTAGTGGTAGCGGAAGGATGTCAAGGGCGGTCTTGGGGTTGAAGCCATAGACGGTCTCGAATGGACTCTGTTTTGTTGCTCGATGTTGTGCGCGGTTGTAGGCGAACTCGGCGTGTGGGATGCACTCCTCCCAATTCTTCAAGTTGGGCTTGATCAACGTACGAAGGAGAGTGGAAAGACTTCTATTGACCATTTCGGTTTGGCCATCCGTTTGAGGGTGGTAGGCGATGGAGAAGAGTTGCTTGATTCTTCAAGTTGGGTTTGATCAACATACGAAGGAGAGTGGAAAGTAACTCACAAACTTGATGTCACGGTCGGAGACAATTGAACTTGGCACTCCATGAAGACGGATGATTTCCCTAAAGAACAAAGAAGCGATATGTGAAGCATCGTTGGTCTTATTGCAAGGAATAAAGTGTGCCATTTTTGAGAATCTATCCACCACCACAAACATAGAATCTTTGTTATCTTTAGTGCGTGGAAGTCCCAACACAAAGTCCATAGAGATATCCGACCATGGCGCATAAGGAACTGGCAAAGGTGTGTAAACGCCATGAGAGTTTAGGGACGACTTAGCTTTGAGGCATGTGGAACATCGGCGCACTAGGCGGTTGACGTCTCTATTCATCTTTGGCCAATAGTAGTGAGTGTTGAGCATGGCGTATGTCTTGTCGCACCCAAAGTGTCCCATGAGGGAACCTCCGTGTGATTCCTTCAAAAGCAACAAGCGAAGCAAAGACTCGGGAACGCAAAGTTTGTTAGCTTTAAACAAGAATCCTTTGTGCAAATAGAAATCAGCAACTCCTTTGTTTTCGAAACACTTGTCGAAAATTTCTCCAAAGGAAGCGTCTGAAGCATATAGCTCCTTGATCTCATCCAAACCCAAAACACTAATGTCAAGACGTGCAAGTAGGTTGGTCTTGCGGGAAAGAGCATCCGCAACCACATTCTCTTTACCCTTTTTGTATTTGATAACATAGGGAAGGATTCCATAAATTCAACCCACTTAGCATGTCTTTTGTTCAAATTTGTTTGGCTTTTCAAATACTTCAAAGACTCATGGTCGGAGTGTATGACAAATTCCTTAGGACGAAGGTAATGTTGCCACACATTGTTGTATTATTTCTTCTTGGCCTTGTCTTTGTATTTATTTTGCAATTGTACGGTTACACTGTAATGTCTGGTTGCAAATTTGGTTATGCTTGTGTTCGACGTTGCTTGTGTTGATGTCTTATATTTGAATCTAACCCTGTGTAACCGGATAGTTAGCACCTGTGTGAATTAGGTACAGTGAGGTTTGTATCCAACAGGGATTAGAGTGATGCAACAGGATCCACTCAAACCCATGGTGAGCAGTCACTTGTGGGGAATGATTCCCCCACAACCGAATGATGCTTGGTTACCTGTATCGTTTTAGTGTCAGTTTCTGGAAAAACAAGTTCTGAGTCACATTGTACTACCCATTTGTTTGCCCACAAAGTGCTAGCCAGTCCAGCTCTACAGGAAATGAGTTTTTAAGCACAGGAGATTGGTGTTGAGTTTTTAAGCACAGGAGATTGGTGTATATTTTTGTTTCGTGTACTCTCACATCTTTTCTACGTGGTGAACTTACCTCATACTACCTTTGCTGCCGGTGATAAGGAGGACAACAGTACAGCGCGGTAGCCGTGCGGAGGCAGAGGTTGCGGTGGAGGTTAAAAACGCAAGTATAACTAGCACAACTGAATAGCCGCTGTGACGACGACAAAGTTCACGGCTACGAGCGACAACAGCTGAGCCAAGACGACGAAGAGGTTAAAAAATTCGCATACACCAAGCATAGTAGCATCTGCTGCGACGGCGGAGCTCACGATGGCGAGCATCAATGATAGAGGTCGAAAAACACATGTACACTGACCGACCGCACTGACTGCGATCTAGATACATATACATACCTCAATATAATCTCTACTTGACTCGTAAAGACGGCTCAAACGGAAAAACAAACACAAAGTTGTACAAAACATCAAGATTGACCAAACGGAAAAACTAAAACACAAAGTTGTACAAAACATCAAGATTGACCGGCTCGTCAAGAATATTTCAAACGGTCAAGCAAGTGCGACAAATTTTTGAAGTTATATAGTCTACGAAAATCAAAACCGATCACAGGAATGAAACCTACTCGTCGACGCGAATATTTTTCGTGTACATTTCATCTTGAATCGAATTAGAGACACTAAGTGGAGCAACAGTGCAAGGAATCCACGAAGCTACTCCTAGAGAAACGGCCGACTTGCCGGGCCCAACGTTAGCTTTAAAGTTCGTGCCATACAAGATTTAGATTAATCAGCCGTCTTCTCAGCCAGTCAAGCCCAACACTGCTTTAAAGTTCATGCCATACGAGATTTAAATAAAAGACAGGTAACCAAAAGGGGCAAAACTTGCATCAAAGGTCAAACAATGCAAAACCAAGCCCTCCGGGCAACCAAAACACGCCCTTGAAGATCGGGCAACCCCCTCGTGTCACCCTTCCTGTTGAATAGATGAACCGAACCATATCGGTTCCATTTCACCACTCCAACCAAGAATACCTTATTGTCTCACCACTCCAGCCATATCGGTTCCACTGGAATAGAACTAGCCATTACATTCCACTCTGTTCCCCAGCTGAACACCCTCTCACCTAGCTATATAATTTAGCTGTCATTTTCATTTCTTACAGTTGAGTGCTGAGGCTGACCCTATAGATTTTTGGTCTTGCAAAATATAACTATTGGGTATTCTACACGATATATATATAGCTTCAACTTAAGGTTCAATAATCAGTAACCACATGCTTTTATACTATCCCACTGGTAAATGAACCTACTAGAAGCAGTAAATGATACCATTATACTGCATTCCTGATGGGACTAACATAGTATAAGTTAGCTAATCGTTGCAACAGTTCGCTTGGCTAATAGCAACATGTTCAGGTTCCAGCCTCGACAAGGACCATCCAACCTCAAAGACCCCCTTCAACTTTTTTCTTAAATTCAAGAGCAGCTCTGACCATGTTTCCTCTTGTAATGATGCCAACCTTTCAAATAGAAAGTTTTCTCAAGAGTCAAGACAACTCGACTAACAACAAAAATAGAAGGAAATAACAAGGTTTGGCCCACTCACCAATTTGCCTGAACTGTCAACTACTGGCAGCCTGCGGTATTTAGTTACAAGGAGTAACCTGCATGAAAAAATATCACCACCTCCATTTAATAAAAGGAAATCAAATTTTACGAGACAGTAACATATAAGTTTGTCCAGAAGTCATATGCATCGGTTCGATGCAGAGGCCAGGTCTGCCACCATTTCTAAACAAAAATAAGTTGGTCCAAATAATTTAGGAAATTACACGCTGTGTTCATTACATACCTTGCAGCATCTTCAAGGTTAGTAGTTTCACGCACCACAAGAGGTGCAGAAGTCATAACATCATTAACTACTTTCCCATTGGTTTTGCTCAAGAGCTTTTGTATCTCGCGGAATGTCTACAGCAGGCAGGCATGGATTTCAGTATAATCAGAAACAGGCAATAAGAAAAATAAGAAAAAAAACATGCAGGACACACATGTTTGGAGAGCTCGTCTCATTCCGAATCACATCAATGTCATGTACTCTTTCTCTAACTAGCTATAAGTGATTGGTGATATTCTAGCCTCTGATTTAAGATAGTGCAAATAACCCCTGATGGTTTGTTTTGTGTGTCCATTCTTCGTCTCCCTAGTCGAAGTCTTCTTGCTGGCCCAACCCAACATGCATTTTAGAGTGCCGTGCCAGGGCGATAGGCGCTCCGCAGTCATGTGCATGTGTGTGATATGGCAATAACTGTGGAGCAGGGGAACTCTTGGGCAGTGAGTCGCTTCCAAATTCACAATCAATTCTCATCCATGCCCTTCGGTAGCTTCTACAAAGGAAGGCAAAATTAACCAAGTAGATCCAATCCAATAAAATTGCTCTATGTGTTCTGATTATCTCGCAGGATCATGTAGCTGAAGAGCACCATGCTGCTCGTCGCCCTGACTTGCATGGGAAGAACTCAGGCTAGCCACTCATCTCCCCAATTTTGGGTTGCAGTTGTTAGCTAGATTTGACCCACGTGCAAAGATTGCTGTTGGTGCGGTAACTCACCACAGGAGCGGTTGCCCAACCCATCGACAGTGCTGTGAGGGCTCGGGACAAGGTCTAGCCATCCCTGCTGTGATAGGTCGAGATCAAGCCCAAGTCCGTGCTGCTCCCCTCCCACGCTTTTTTCTTCTCCCCATGTTGTAACATAAACAACTAGGTGACCGTGGATGCTCTATGTAGAATGAGGGAAAAGTAAAGTAGACCAACTCATGATAGCACATGGTCATAGAATAATAAAATATTGTGCTAGTTGTTAATAAAACTTGAGCACGCTGCATGTAGCCTGCAAACCTTCCTTACAGACAACCTGACTTTGACGAAGACAGCAGCAAACAGGACTTTTTATTCAGGTCATATTCACTGGGCCATTGCAGACTACCTCATCACCACAGCAGATCTTCATCCAGGAGTCTATCACATTCCCAGAGATCTCAATGGAATACTACTGCAGTTCCAAAATAATTGAAGTTCTAGGTTTGTCCTAATTCAAACTTCTCGAAGTTTGACCGAGTTTATAGAAATATATTAATATCTACAACATCAAATCTATAGAGTACGAAAATATAGTATATGCTGAATCTAAATAAACTAAATTGGTGTTGTAAATGTTGATATTTTTTTCTACAAACTTGGTCAAACTTAAACCTGAGCCAACCTGTCTTCAGTTGTGTAAATTCAGCTCATAGGATCAGTTCATGCCCAGTAGCTTCGCTGTTTCAAGATTGCGTCTTGGCATGTCAATGTAATTCATGATGTACTTGCACTTGAGCTGAAATGAATGGCGCCGCCTTGTGAAAAAGCCAATGTGACTATCGAGCTCAAGTAAATTTCTACCGTCACCGGTACGATTTCACCTTTCAAGCCCAAGCCTGCACCCTCTTATGTTCAGTTCCCATTCACAAGATTTTTTTTCCACATTACAGCAGGCAATTGCAAGTCGTTTTTATTTGACCAGTGAGTGAGGTGGGGTGGGGTGGGGTGGGGGTTATTTTCTCAAAATGTGGAAGCTGAGAGGGTAGAATATTAATTATCACAATTCATTTGTTCAAGTTGTAACTAACCATGGTACAGTAAAACATAGTTTAACAGGGTAAACTGGAGCTGTGTTTTCTAGTAGATGCATAACCTATCATTCCAAGCCTTTCAAATGGTACCTTCCAAGTGCTGTCCACCTCAGGAAATATGTCTGCTTCACCTTGTCCATTTCCTGGAGAAGAAATTCAAAACATTAATCAATACAAGATAACTGATAACATGGAGAAGATATACAACCAGGTGTGAAACTTCAACATCAATTCCAAAAATTACCTGATATCGAGTCCAGTGCTAACAGATCATAATCTGAGACAACACCAACCTGTCGTGGGAAATACATTGCAGCACAACTGAATATTCTGCTTAAAAAAATATATGGATACTGTGCACAGTGACATCATGATAGTGAAGATCTACAACAATCTAAAGGTTAATTACAGGGATAACTTGTATTTAAACAAATTGGTTACTGGATGTGCATGCTTTCAAAGGTTATATTCATTCAACAGAACATGAACTAGATATCTAATGGAACATACATTTTCTGTAAAAATAATGTGTGTTGAATATCAATATTATAACTTCTTAGAACATACTTTATTTACCAACAATTCAGAATCAGAAATTAACATGAAGATATCAATCCTATAAAACTACTTTGTTGCAGCAATATATCTGGTAATAACCACCAAGAACATGAAATCTGCCACTGACAACATAAGAAGAGCCAACGAAACAAAAAAGTTTAATCTACGCTTCCTTCTATAAATTATTTCCAGCCACATCCATGTAGCTTAGAGCACAAGGTTGTGGTTGTTCAGGAGGTCACTGTCGCGTCTCGATGCACGGACACCGGGAGTATATGATACCCCCATTTAGGTTCGGCACGGGGCGCGAAGGAGGCTGAGAATCGTCTTCTCGGGCGGAGTCTAGATCAAGCTCTCCTCTCCACGATCAAAGCATGCAACCAAAGGGACACAAGGAGCTACCCAGGTTCAGGCCGCCCGGAGGCTAAAAGCCCTACTCCTGCATGTCTGGATTGATGGATTCTTCATAGTGTGGCTTACAATGGAACCTCCCGGATGGGGTACCCGGAAGGGTTTTGGCTGGAGGTAGAAGAAGCACAGATCCTGACCCGGAGGAGATCACCTTCCCTTCTACCTTCGCAGCCCTAGTCTAGTCTTGCTCTGGTTGGACTTGTGCCTTCCTTCCACCTCTCTTCCTCCGTGCCTTGGTCCCCTTTTATAGGCTAAGGGGTTGCCACAGGGTCACGTGAGGGGCATGAGGGACCTTCGGGGTGAAGGACCCTCCTCATCTAGTTTAGGGGGAGACGTGGCCTCTCCTCAGCCTAGCGTCTCCTTTGGGTTAGGTGGGAGCGTCCGCCTTGGGGTGGACAGGGGCTGACACCACCACGGGTTGTGCTTCCAGCCCGCGCTGCCTTCGCCTTGCTTCCCAAGTCTTCTGAGGTCTTCCAGCGTGATGTGGAGAGCTTATCCACAGTGACGTGGGGAAGTACCCGAGAGGGAGCCTGGCCTCCTGCCGGGAACTCGGGCTCTCGGGTCCTTCCTGGCCTTCTTGCTTGATTCGGGGACCCGGCAGGCCCCCAGGACCGGAGCCCTTTGTCAACGTAGGCCTTGCGTGTCCTGACGGTGAACCCGCCAACTTGACTTGAGTCTTGGTCTTGTCCATCTTCATCTTGGGCCCACATAGGGTGGACCTACTTTGGCAGCACTAGGGGAACCCCGTGTTCCACTGCTGCGACAGTAGCCCCCGGGCATGGTCCCGGCGGCTCTTGCTCCAGCTGCCGGGGCTATGGCCTAAAGATAGGTCAAAGTGGGTCCCCGGGCACCTGGTCTTCCTTGCCCTGCTCCGTTGGGGACCCGCCGAGGCGAGGTAGAGACGAGCCCCCGGGTCCTGTTGACTGAATCACGGCGAACGTTGCGATTCATACGGACTCCGTGCTAATGTTGCAATCCAACGGGCAAAACGCGCAGAAACCGGCACGCCCCCTCGATCCCCACGTCCGTCGGAGTAATAAGGCCGCGACGCGACGTGTGGGATGCCTTATAAGCCACGACTGGCTTCCACTGTGGCCGTTACCTCTCCAGATTCGCCGAAATCCCCAAATCGCCGCCTCCGCCTTCGTCCTCCTGACTCTGCTCCGCTACCTCCTCCTGATGCCATTGCACCAACCTCCCTTCTACTCCAATGGCTCGACTGAAAGTGTAACATCCCAAATTCTTGAACCTAGAAAAACATAGTTTACCAGACTCCCAAATTTCAGAACCAACAAAAAACTTTTTGAAATGCTTTGCTAATGATTGTGTTTTCCTTCCCATTGCTATGTCTGAACGGGTGTGACTTGTTGTTTGAGTTGTTTGACTAGTAAATCTAAGACCCAACCAATATAAATATATATCAAACTTGGTGATCATGTTATGACAAGAACAAAATGTTCCATACATCTTCTCTACTCTTATTTGACCAACTTATTTTCAAGGGATGCTTTGTTTAGCAGCAACCAAAATATCTACTCTTTGAGAAAACAAAAGTACCTTCAAAATTAATTGTTTCCAAAAATATGGAGATCTATATACTACCTCCAACCTTGCTATTCCCCTTGTTTTGGGTAGCCCTATTTTAAACTCATACTTTTTGGAAAAACAATAAAGGTGGGAAGTGTGTTGCCCATATATTTTAGAAACCCTTTTGAAAAATATCAAATTATGAAGTTGAGTTTTTCCCACCTTACTCCTGTCAGGGTGACACTGGATCACCACCCCACCACTGGTCTGAGTAGTTAAAACTTGGCTGGAATTTATAAATGGTTGCCTAGTGTTGGTTGTTATTCCCTGCTAAATCGATTGCTTGCGTGATTAATTATTCACTGTGCTGGAAACTTTAAAACACCCCTGTCAACAATTTGGGAGGGGACTTGATTATTCATACACTCCAAATAAAATCCTAAAGAAATAGTCTTATTTAATTTCCCTCTCTACCTCTTTCCCTATTTTGCTATAACAATTATCATATCTTATAAAATCCAGTAATGAGGTGAAATAATAACCATCTCATTATCATATCACTCTCTCCTCAAATATCTAATTTCCCAAATTACAAAGTTATTTCAATTTGTCAAATTCCAAAAATCCCTTCTTTAACCTTTAGGGGTTATTAAGATTATGACACAAAAATATTTCAAAGTGGAAAAATATATTTTCCTTTCAAACAAAATTCAGGGAGGTGGTGATATGCCCCCTCTCATTTCATCCCTATTACTTTCCCCTCTCTCTATTTAATTATATTCAAAATTCTATTTTTTTTAAGTTTCCAAATGTTTCTTTAACATTGGAAATCATCAAATGCACCAAGCTACATCTACCAAATAAACTCCACCACAGCACCACAAATCTTGACAAATAAGTGTGAAACAAATTATGGAAGTAAATTAGAAAAAATTCAAATTCAAAGCTGGTTGAAGCATTTTGTCGAGCACGTGGAGAGGATCTCTCTGTTCTTCCCAAAACCGAAAGGTGATCGGGAATTTGGAACTCGATTCGGTGCAATCCGGCACCACCCCAGCCCCCTCTCACTCCTCTCACCCCACTCACTCGAAAGACGATGAGGAGACAAGCTCATGGACCCCAGAGGAGGCAAGCCGGTGGCGCCACGCCCCTGCCGTCCTTGGCGAGCTGCCGCTCCGGTCACCTCCGTGGAGGAGGCAGACGCCATCTCGACGCGATGCCGCACCGTGTCCACCGCACTCCACGCCTCCCTCTGCCCCTGCTCGAAGTGACCCAAGCGCCGCAGAGCTTCCCCTTGCGTGCGCACGGTCCGTGCCAGAGCACGCCGCGCGTCGTGGCGACACCGAGGTCAACGGGAAGCACCACACGCCTCCACACTGCCCCACCCTGCCTCTCTTGTTCCATCAGCTCCACCGCGTCGTACACGAGCACCATTGCCTCTCTGGTGAACTCTAACGCACCCTACCCGTCCCCGGCGCACGCGCCCGTGCTCGCCGTACGCCATGGCGAGCAGAGCACGGCACCGAAGCTCATGCGCCACCTTTGTCTCCCCCCGACCAACCGACCGCCCCTGCATCACCCCCTAGCTTCCAGTGACCTCCCAGACACCTCCAGCCGGACCCCGCACCTCTCCTCCCCTCTCTGCACCGCCGTGCCATGGAGCACCGCAAGCTCCCTTCGCTATAAAAACCACCCCCGCACCCCCTCTCTTCCCCACACATCGCCACAACCCCTCCCTCACCGCCACTCACTCCCGTGCATCGCCAGGAGGGCAAACACGCCGCTGAAATCGCCGTGAGCAACCCCGGCGGTGCGCTGCCGCGCCGAAGAAGAGGTCGATCACGGCCGCGCCGTGCTACTCTCCCCTTTCTTCTTCTCTGGCCCGTGCCCTCCTCTCCATTACCACCGCACCCTCATGCACCCTTTTCTCCTCTGTTTCATGCACAGACGCATCGCAGAGAGCCCGCCGGAGTTGGAGCACGGCCGAGGCAAAGGAGGAGGTCGCCGCCGACGCCAGGAGCTTCCCCACCAAGCTCCGTTCACCTCCCTAGCTTCCCCACGACCTCCGTCGTCGAACGCCGCCCTCTCCACCGTCCCCAGGCCACCCAGGTAACCCCACTGGCTACCCTCGCCGTCGCCGGAACACCGGCGCCGCCAGGAAAAAGGTCATCGACGTTGTCCTTGATCCCTAGCCGTAGGATTAGAAATCCACGGTTGCGTACCGTTTCGGTGGATGACACGCTGACGTGTGGACCCCACACATCAGACTTTTAAACTTTCCAGCGCGGGAACAGTTTCCCGTTGAGTCACCGACGTGTAGGCCCCACATGTCAGGTTTTTCAACATTATCCAGAGAAGAGGAATTTTCTAATTCTTTCTCTCTGGAAAAATCAGTACTGGACCTAGTTTATAAATTCAATATCTCGAGTTCTATAAATCCAAATAAATCAAACTCAAATGTTCTGGGAAGCTTATGAAAATATTTAACTCACCAAAGTGGTCTCATCTCATTTAAGTAAATAATAAAAATGTATTATTAAAAATGCTCCAGAAGGTTTGAAACACCAAACCATTTGTTTCTCGAGTTATATTAGTCCAAAAGACTTGAAACCAATTTTGCTAGCTTTGTATTAGGATCCTTTAGCTCCCCAAATTTTGGTAGAATTTTTGGAACAGTTTAGAATCTTTAGCATTTGATTGAACTTTAGTAAACCCTTCTGCACTAAATCAATTAGTGTGAATTAATGATAGATCCTTTTGAGCTGAAACCAATTTTATTAGGTCACATTCAACCAATGTTAGCTACCCCTAAAAGGGTTTAATTTTTGAAGCAATATAAATTAATCAGTGGCTAAACCTTGATTAGTGAGTTTCTGGTTTAAAGCAAATGTGTAGGGAGTTTGATAACTCCAAAAGACCTCAATCCAATTGAGTTGTCTCTACACATCAGTAGCTATCCATAGAAATTTAGTTTGAATTTTTGTGACCAACATAGAATAAATGGTGAATTAAATGGGGTACAACTAGATCCTGCCATAGTTTAAAAATAATTAAATAAAGGTTATTTCAATTAAATTGAAACCCCCTTGTGTTGCTTAATGTCTGCAGTAGCTATTTATAGCATTTGTGATTGTAATGTGATGATGATGCTGGAGTTAGTGTAGTGATTGTTTGTTTTGCTTGTTTAACGTTTAGACGATACCGTTGACGGATTTATCGAGGAAGGAGGTTTTGCTAAACCAGAAGATCAGGATCAGTACCACTTTGTGGAGCAAGGCAAGCTACTTCACTGAGCTTGCATCTATATACATCTATTTTGATTTATCTATTTTACTTATAAATAACGTAAAGGACTTATGTGGTGTTTGCCACGAAAGCCATGCTTTTGAAAACCCTTTTCCAAAATACAAGTATACTTATTGAGAAACCCGACATAGAGGTGTCAGTGGTTTACTAGGTTTTCGAAGTGAATTTGTTTTACTCCAAATCCTTCTACAAAAATCTTTTGGTGGGATTACGAACCACCCAAGTTTTGGTTAAAAATATTTTGCTAAGAAAATTGGAAATGATTGTGAAAACCTTTTCAAAAGTTTATGAAAAACTATTTTGTCACTCTAGGCAGAGATATCAGTTGTTTATATAAAACTATAGGATGGGAAAAACATTGTTTATTCAAAACTCCTTTGAAAATCCTTGGATGAATTAGGGTGTACCGAGATGTCGGTATGGAAGGGGAGAAGTGAAGTGTGGTGATGTTTATGAAAAATGCACATTGTGTCTTTGTACCATGACTACCAGCCGAAACCTGTGCGACCACATTTACCCACATATGGGCAAGGGCGTAGTCATATAATTTGCTCGTGTTAGTACTGGATGCCTCAATAACGAGGATAACCTCGTTCCATGAGGGGATGGTCTGAGGACCTACCCCCTGACCTGGGTCCTCTTAATTGAAGTCTACCGGAAGCCGGTATGAGCGTATCGGAGAGAGAGGATTGAAGGGCTCCCTTGGGTCCGCCGGACAGAACTACGAGTCCTCACACTTAGTTTCTGAGGATTTAAGTGTCGATGGAAAGTGTCGTAGAGGCAGGGTCCTATACTAGCATGAGCAAAGGAGAGGCTATGGCCGGGAAACCGGATGGATGTGGGAAAAGCGTGCTACCTCTGCAGAGGGTAAAACTATTCGAATAGCCGAGTCCTCGGATATGGACAGTTGGAAGGCTGTCCTAAGACCATGTGCAGGTTTTACAAAGTTTTGGGTTTGAAAGGAAAATGAGTGGAAATTGTTTTATGCAACTATACCAAGGGTATGGTATGAGGTTGCTGGTAAAATAAGTAACCATGAAGGGGTATGACCAGAAACCAGGAGGGTCGGAGAAAGGGACAAGAGGGTGATTTTCGAGGAAAAAGTTCTAAAGGATTTTCTCACCTTTTTAAACGAAGGTATATTTTCGTGAAAAAGGTTTAAAAAGACGTCTTACCTTTTTCAACAAAGATAGGTGAGAAAACTACTTTCCAAATTTTTGTCTTCAACAGGATTACAAATCTACTCTTCCTTTTTTTTTAAATAAAGATATAGTGATGTCTTTCTAAAAATAAAAGTCTTTTAAAATTAAAAACTAGTGCCTGCTCCTGTTGGGGTAGTTTTGCGAGTACAATCAAATGTACTCATATTGGTTTCGTCCCTGGCTATTGTCTTAGCCAGATTTTGGGAAGAAGAAGAGCAGTTCGAAGAAGAGGAGTTCACTGACGTCCTTGCGAACTAGGGCGCTTCCCAGTCAGCTGCCTGTAGGGTTAAGGCGAATGACTTGGGCTCCACGTTGTTTGGTGATTCCGCTGCAAGTACCTGTTGAAGCTTATGACTTCAACCACGTAAGTATATTTATTCGGTATTTTTGGGGTGTTCTGTGATATCAATTCGAGTTATGTGCAGCAACATACTGATCACGGGATTGTTGCAGGAAACATAACGAGTATCTCGGGTACTTAATCCGGGGTCCTCACAGACTTGGTATCAGAGCCATCCTGACTGTAACAGACCTTAGTTAGCATGGACGTTAGTTATGAAGGAAAATATTTTGCTAAAAATATATTAATACCAAAAATATATCTTTATCTAGGGAAGTCCAAAAATGACTCCCACTCTTCTCATCTTCTCAAATATTTCCGAGTCTTACCCTTCTATTTTAAGATTTTCCAAGAATTTTTCTACTCTCTTGTACCTGTTCAAAATACTTGACGATGAACCCAAAGGAGACCTAATTAGCTAACACCTACGAGAAGAAGCCCCCATTTTGAATATTCAACATTCAACATCAAGGTGGTTGATCTACAAATGCCAATCTCATCGATATCAACAAAGCAAGAGACTTCTGAAGACTTTCATTCAACGTCAACCATTCTACTCCAGTGGCAACCCCAATCCCAAGTATTCCAGCTGAAGCCCGAGGTGATGAAATGGAGACTTCGTCAACTATTTATAACCAAGGCCCCTAGGGAACTTTAGTATACTACCCACTACCACGAGTATTAGGCGTACACCGATACTACATATACCTTGTGTGTTTATTGTTTGTTTGTGACGTTCCCCTACAGTGAGTCAACGGATTTGACCCATCCCTGCCTAACCGGCATGGCCAGGCGTCAGTTCACAGTAGAGTACAGTAAGACTTGTCCCCACTACCTGAGAGACGCTCACCAGGTTCTTCCAATAGAAAGGAGCCGACACAACCTAGCCTATATAAGGTCCCGTTCCATCTGCCATCTATACCCACCCTCACTCACCGTCCATAGCAACCCAACTCTCCTGAGGCAGGAATCCCGTGTTCTTATCCTTTCTCCCGAGCCAAAGCCACCCAATGGCAAACCCCAGGGTCATTCTGGAAACCACTGCCGAAGATCATGGCGGGTTTCCACTGATGCTTTGGAAGGCCGTCTGCCATTTTCTTGCTAACCCTGCTCGCCCCCGATATGTGGTGTTAGAGAACTCCCTCCCGCCTGCTGGGCGTGAATTCCAAGTCGACGTGCACATCAACTCGTGTCCGTTGGGCACAAGTCAGGCCTACTTGATCCATGGTAGGAGCATGCCTACTCTAGATCAAGCCCTCCAGGTAGCAGCCTGGGAAGGCCTTGTCCGTCTCCGGTATGCAGAACCGGCGATGGCGCAGAGTCGAGCTTTCCAACTTCTTCCCGTCACTCCTCCGCTTGGAGTGGAGCCTGCTCAAATTCCCATCGGTAGGGAAGTCGACCCTGCCGTAATCACCCTGGTTACTTACGGAGCCTCAATGACAAGATTTTTCCACTCCCTGATGGCGGAACTCATAATTACAAGGCGCCACCTTGGTCGAGCCCACCTGGAACTAAGTCGAGCGAGGAACCTACCCACCTCCCACCGTGGGCAAGCTCAGGAAGCAAGACAGTCGATCCTAGATGATTTGCTGGACCACAGTGTTGATGCATCTGTGACGCAAGCCCTAGCCCGAGTTCAGCAGCCACCCCAGGAGCAAGGTGTAGTCTCCGAAGGCGTGCCTGTAGTTCCCCACCCCGTGGAAGATGGAGATGTGGACACCACTCTTTGTCTCGGCCACGCTTCACCGACTCCTAGAACCTCTCAGGCAGAATAGACCCCAGGTTTAGTCAGCCTGACCAGCGCTTGTATGTTTGTGCGTATGGAGCAACAAAGTTGTTAGCCTGTTGTTTATTTGTTGTTTGTTTTCTCGTGTTTCTTGTAATGCAAGGTTGTTGTCTGTTCCCTGGCTGATGTCAGTTCAGCCGAAATAAAAACTTGGTGTTCTTATCCTCTTGTTAACCACTTGGTTGACACCTGATGGAATGGCATGCTCTTTCTTCCGTTAAAGGTTTTAAAAGAAACAACAGATCACTTAAACCAGGAACCGTATATGTGACCCCAGACGCATATACCCCTGTGAATTAATACAGACTTTTGAATGGGACTATTTTGTAGTATGCAAGTTATGTTGTGTGTGGTCTCCTACATGCCTTCTTCGCAAGGTTCCTCACCCAATATGAACCTTGTGTGCTTCGCATGTTACAGAAAGGGCCTGAGCCCTCCACGAGATATAACTCTCACAAGCCGTAGAATGCTTGCTGAGTGTCAATGCTCGCTGGAACACAGAAGGATTTCTTGTAGGGTGTTTTTAGTTGTTGTGTTCAACCTATATGGTTGAAAGGTTATGCCACCACTGCAAATGGTTAGTCCCATATAATGCAGTGTTATTCCCTAAAACTATATTTTCTCACTAAGCAAGATTATTCTAGTACCTCTGCATCCTATCTGTGCTGCAAGATCAGATCTACTACGGCTGAGGAAAATTCAGAGATCCGAGTCTCATTTAAAAATTCATCCAAGGAGGCAACGTGGATACATCAACCAAGTTCAGTACAGAAGCGAGAAACAGAGGATACAAATTCTACCCCTACGAAGAACACTGCCAGTACTCGGCACGGATGCAACGGCACCCCAGAGATTCCTACTCCCTCTCGAGCTCCAGAACGCCCCCGGAGGAGGAGCCTGGCTCACCCGAAGCCGAGTCGCGAGTCGCGCGACGGCGATAGACGACTCGAGCAGCCGGCTCACCTCCAGCGGGAAGATCTGCCACCTCATCCACCGGCACTGCAGCTGGTTCCTCCACCACAGCTTGCTCCTCCGCCGCAACCTGCTCCTCCGTCGCAGCACTAGCCCCAGCGCCAGACCACAGATTGCACAAGGCCACGGCTAGGAGGACCACTGCCATGAACAGCATGGCATACACCATCGAAATGAAGAACACGAAGAGCACGAAGATGATAAAGCCCTCGATGAAGCCCGCATCCTCCATCATATCGACATAGGCTCTGAAGAAATCACTAGTGAAGCCCATGGAGGCGATGCGATAGGAGGAATGTTTTTCGAAGGCTACTAATTTATAACCAGAGCTCGGATGCCGCTCCTCAACACCGCTTCGCGAGGGAAAGAAGAGGAATCCCGAGCAGTACTCGCCTTAATGGCGTGAAACCATCTAGGCGTCGTGTCCCGAAGCCGTGTCTGCCGCTGCATCGACGGACCGCACGCGCAGCAGTACCGCAGGAGAGTGCTTTGCGCACTGAAAGCTGGGCGAGTGCGAAGCCAGGAAGAGCAAGGAGGAAGAAGAGAAGAAAAGGAAGGAGAGACTGACAGGTGGACCCTGGTCCTACATGCCAGTGAGTAAGCAGACAACCCCCGTGTTCCTCTATCCTTTATTTCGAGACCATATCCCCGCTTTTACCAAAGGTGCTGTTTGTAGATGTTCCCGTCCTACTGTGTCTATAAACCAATTATTGGTGGCACAGATATCTTTGTATAAAAAGAACCCTGCATTTCCCCAAAAACCCGTGCCCTCGTATTCCCCTGTACCCCCGGGCAAATCTCGAGGACGAGATTTATTTTAAGGGGGGAAGGATCTGTAACATCCCAAATTCTTAAACCAAGAAAAACATAGTTTACCAGACTCCCAAATTTCAGAACCAACAAAAAACTTTTTGAAATGCTTTGCTAATGATTGTGTTTTCCTTCCCATTGCTATGTCTGAACGGGTGTGACTTGTTGTTTGAGTTGTTTGACTAGTAAATCTAAGACCCAACCAATATAAATATATATCAAACTTGGTGATCATGTTATGACAAGAACAAAATGTTCCATACATCTTCTCTACTCTTATTTGACCAACTTATTTTCAAGGGATGCTTTGTTTAGCAACAACCAAAATATCTACTCTTTGAGAAAACAAAAGTACCTTCAAAATTAATTGTTTCCAAAAATATGGAGATCTATATACTACCTCCAACCTTGCTATTCCCCTTGTTTTGGGTAGCCCTATTTTAAACTCATACTTTTTGGAAAAACAATAAAGGTGGGAAGTGTGTTGCCCATATATTTTAGAAACCCTTTTGAAAAATATCAAATTATGAAGTTGAGTTTTTCCCACCTTACTCCTGTCAGGGTGACACTGGATCACCACCCCACCACTGGTCTGAGTAGTTAAAACTTGGTTGGAATTTTAAATGGTTGCCTAGTGTTGGTTGTTATTCCCTGCCAAATCGATTGCTTGCGTGATTAATTATTCACTGTGCTGGAAACTTTAAAACACCCCTGTCAACAATTTGGGAGGGGACTTGATTATTCATACACTCCAAATAAAATCCTAAAGAAATAGTCTTATTTAATTTCCCTCTCTACCTCTTTCCCTATTTTGCTATAACAATTATCATATCTTATAAAATCCAGTAATGAGGTGAAATAATAACCATCTCATTATCATATCACTCTCTCCTCAAATATCTAATTTCCCAAATTACAAAGTTATTTCAATTTGTCAAATTCCAAAAATCCCTTCTTTAACCTTTAGGGGTTATTAAGATTATGACACAAAAATATTTCAAAGTGGAAAAATATATTTTCCTTTCAAACAAAATTCAGGGAGGTGGTGATATGCCCCCTCTCATTTCATCCCTATTACTTTCCCCTCTCTCTATTTAATTATATTCAAAATTCTATTTTTTTAAGTTTCCAAATGTTTCTTTAACATTGGAAATCATCAAATGCACCAAGCTACATCTACCAAATAAACTCCACCACAGCACCACAAATCTTGACAAATAAGTGTGAAACAAATTATGGAAGTAAATTAGAAAAAATTCAAATTCAAAGCTGGTTGAAGCATTTTGTCGAGCACGTGGAGAGGATCTCTCTGTTCTTCCCAAAACCGAAAGGTGATCGGGAATTTGGAACTCGATTCGGTGCAATCCGGCACCACCCAGCCCCCTCTCACTCCTCTCACCCCACTCACTCGAAAGACGATGAGGAGACAAGCTCATGGACCCCAGAGGAGGCAAGCCGGTGGCGCCACGCCCCTGCCGTCCTTGGCGAGCTGCCGCTCCGGTCACCTCCGTGGAGGAGGCAGACGCCATCTCGACGCGATGCCGCACCGTGTCCACCGCACTCCACGCCTCCCTCTGCCCTGCTCGAAGTGACCCAAGCGCCGCAGAGCTTCCCCTTGCGTGCGCACGGTCCGTGCCAGAGCACGCCGCGCGTCGTGGCGACGCCGAGGTCAACGGGAAGCACCACACGCCTCCACACTGCCCCACCCTGCCTCTCTTGTTCCATCAGCTCCACCGCGTCGTACACGAGCACCATTGCCTCTCTGGTGAACTCTAACGCACCCTACCCGTCCCCGGCGCACGCGCCCGTGCTCGCCGTACGCCATGGCGAGCAGAGCACGGCACCGAAGCTCACGCGCCACCTTTGTCTCCCCCCGACCAACCGACCGCCCCTGCATCACCCCCTAGCTTCCAGCGACCTCCCAGACACCTCCAGCCGGACCCCGCACCTCTCTCCCCTCTCTGCACCGCCGCGCCATGGAGCACCGCAAGCTCCCTTCGCTATAAAAACCACCCCCGCACCCCCTCTCTTCCCCACACATCGCCACAACCCCTCCCTCACCGCCACTCACTCCCGTGCATCGCCAGGAGGGCAAACACGCCGCTGAAATCGCCGTGAGCAACCCCGGCGGTGCGCTGCCGCGCCGAAGAAGAGGTCGATCACGGCCGCGCCGTGCTACTCTCCCCTTTCTTCTTCTCTGGCCCGTGCCCTCCTCTCCATTACCACCGCACCCTCATGCACCCTTTTCTCCTCTGTTTCATGCACAGACGCATCGCAGAGAGCCCGCCGGAGTTGGAGCACGGCCGAGGCAAAGGAGGAGGTCGCCGCCGACGCCAGGAGCTTCCCCACCAAGCTCCGTTGACCTCCCTAGCTTCCCACGACCTCCGCCGTCGAACGCCGCCCTCTCCACCGTCCCCAGGCCACCCAGGTAACCCCACTGGCTACCCTCGCCGTCGCCGGAACACCGGCGCCGCCAGGAAAAAGGTCATCGACGTTGTCCTTGATCCCTAGCCGTAGGATTAGAAATCCACGGTTGCGTACCGTTTCGGTGGATGACACGCTGACGTGTGGACCCCACACATCAGACTTTTAAACTTTCCAGCGCGGGAACAGTTTCCCGTTGAGTCACCGACGTGTAGGCCCCACATGTCAGGTTTTTCAACATTATCCAGAGAAGAGGAATTTTCTAATTCTTTCTCTCTGGAAAAATCAGTACTGGACCTAGTTTATAAATTCAATATCTCGAGTTCTATAAATCCAAATAAATCAAACTCAAATGTTCTGGGAAGCTTATGAAAATCTTTAACTCACCAAAGTGGCCTCATCTCATTTAAGTAAATAATAAAAATGTATTATTAAAAATGCTCCAGAAGGTTTGAAACACCAAACCATTTGTTTCTCGAGTTATATTAGTCCAAAAGACTTGAAACCAATTTTGCTAGCTTTGTATTAGGATCCTTTAGCTCCCCAAATTTTGGTAGAATTTTTGGAACAGTTTAGAATCTTTAGCATTTGATTGAACTTTAGTAAACCCTTCTGCACTAAATCAATTAGTGTGAATTAATGATAGATCCTTTTGAGCTGAAACCAATTTTATTAGGTCACATTCAACCAATGTTAGCTACCCCTAAAAGGGTTTAATTTTTGAAGCAATATAAATTAATCAGTGGCTAAACTTGATTAGTGAGTTTCTGGTTTAAAGCAAATGTGTAGGGAGTTTGATAACTCCAAAAGACCTCAATCCAATTGAGTTGTCCTCTACACATCAGTAGCTATCCATAGAAATTTAGTTTGAATTTTTGTGACCAACATAGAATAAATGGTGAATTAAATGGGGTACAACTAGATCCTGCCATAGTTTAAAAATAATTAAATAAAGGTTATTTCAATTAAATTGAAACCCCCTTGTGTTGCTTAATGTCTGCAGTAGCTATTTATAGCATTTGTGATTGTAATGTGATGATGATGCTGGAGTTAGTGTAGTGATTGTTTGTTTTGCTTGTTTAACGTTTAGACGATACCGTTGACGGATTTATCGAGGAAGGAGGTTTTGGTAAACCAGAAGATCAGGATCAGTACCACTTTGTGGAGCAAGGCAAGCTACTTCACTGAGCTTGCATCTATATACATCTATTTTGATTTATCTGTTTTACTTATAAATAACGTAAAGGACTTATGTGGTGTTTGCCACGAAAGCCATGCTTTTGAAAACCCTTTTCCAAAATACAAGTATACTTATTGAGAAACCCGACATAGAGGTGTCAGTGGTTTACTAGGTTTTCGAAGTGAATTTGTTTTACTCCAAATCCTTCTACAAAAATCTTTTGGTGGGATTACGAACCACCCAAGTTTTGGTTAAAAATATTTTGCTAAGAAAATTGGAAATGATTGTGAAAACCTTTTCAAAAGTTTATGAAAAACTATTTTGTCACTCTAGGCAGAGATATCAGTTGTTTATATAAAACTATAGGATGGGAAAAACATTGTTTATTCAAAACTCCTTTGAAAATCCTTGGATGAATTAGGGTGTACCGAGATGTCGGTATGGAAGGGGAGAAGTGAAGTGTGGTGATGTTTATGAAAAATGCACATTGTGTCTTTGTACCATGACTACCAGCCGAAACCTGTGCGACCACATTTACCCACATATGGGCAAGGGCGTAGTCATATAATTTGCTCGTGTTAGTACTGGATGCCTCAATAACGAGGATAACCTCGTTCCATGAGGGGATGGTCTGAGGACCTACCCCTGACCTGGGTCCTCTTAATTGAAGTCTACCGGACGCCGGTATGAGCGTATCGGAGAGAGAGGATTGAAGGGCTCCCTTGGGTCCGCCGGACAGAACTACGAGTCCTCACACTTAGTTTCTGAGGATTTAAGTGTCGATGGAAAGTGTCGTAGAGGCAGGGTCCTATACTAGCATGAGCAAAGGAGAGGCTATGGCCGGGAAACCGGATGGATGTGGGAAAAGCGTGCTACCTCTGCAGAGGGTAAAACTATTCGAATAGCCGAGTCCTCGGATATGGACAGTTGGAAGGCTGTCCTAAGACCATGTGCAGGTTTTACAAAGTTTTGGGTTTGAAAGGAAAATGAGTGGAATTGTTTTATGCAACTATACCAAGGGTATGGTATGAGGTTGCTGGTAAAATAAGTAACCATGAAGGGGTATGACCAGAAACCAGGAGGTTCGGAGAAAGGGACAAGAGGGTGATTTTCGAGGAAAAAGTTCTAAAGGATTTTCTCACCTTTTTAAACGAAGGTATATTTTCGTGAAAAAGGTTTAAAAAGACGTCTTACCTTTTACAACAAAGATAGGTGAGAAAACTACTTTCCAAAATGTTTTGTCTTCAACAGGATTACAAATCTACTCTTCCTTTTTTTTTAAATAAAGATATAGTGATGTCTTTCTAAAAATAAAAGTCTTTTAAAATTAAAAACTAGTGCCTGCTCCTGTTGGGGTAGTTTTGCGAGTACAATCAAATGTACTCATATTGGTTTCGTCCCTGGCTATTGTCTTAGCCAGATTTTGGGAAGAAGAAGAGCAGTTCGAAGAAGAGGAGTTCACTGACGTCCTTGCGAACTAGGGCGCTTCCCAGTCAGCTGCCTGTAGGGTTAAGGCGAATGACTTGGGCTCCACGTTGTTTGGTGATTCCGCTGCAAGTACCTGTTGAAGCTTATGACTTCAACCACGTAAGTATATTTATTCGGTATTTTTGGGGTGTTCTGTGATATCAATTCGAGTTATGTGCAGCAAGATACTGATCACGGGATTGTTGCAAGAAACATAACGAGTATCTCGGGTACTTAATCCGGGTCCTCACAGAAAGCCCTCGCCCGGAGGAAGAAGAGCACGGGGGCCTCGCCCACCGAGAAGCCGCTGTCCCCAAAAACCAAGAGATCGCGGCGGAGATCGGCGCGCAACGCCAAGTGGGCTGAACTCAAGAAGCAGACGGCCTTGTTCCCCAGCTGCTTCGCCGGCGATGCGGAGATGATGCGGAAGGCGGGGCACTTCGGGGTGATGGAGTCTGTCGGCGCCGATGGTGTCCCAGCCAGGAAAGCGTCGGAGATTTCTGCCGTCGGCGACCAGGACACCCACGCAGATCCCATTTTCGACAGCTTCATGTTGATGGGGCTTGTCCCCCCTTTCTCTGATTTCTTCATGGAGATCTTGCGCGCGTACAAGCTGAAGCTCTTGCATCTGACGCCAGGCGCAATTCTCGACTTGTCGGTCTTCGCTTACGCCTGCGAGGCGTTCGTCGGGGTGATGCCGTCCGTGGCGCTGTTCCGCCACTTCTTCTACCCTCGCATTGGGGGCAAAGGCTGGATGGGAGGCAGCGTCACGTTCTGCTTCCGCCGAAGATCAAGTGGGCCTACCCCCTTATGGAGAAAATCCAAATGGGATGAGTGGAGGGATCACTGGTTCCTGGTCGGGGTGCCGGAAGCCGATGTTCAACTTGAGGAGCCGATGGAGCGCCCAGTGGATCTGGACACTTGGAGAAGCGTCAGCTTGCAGGATGAACAATTCTCGGCGGTCGTGGCGCGCTTCGGACTTCTTCGCGAGAAAGGAGTTTCCGGGGCCGCCATCGTTGCTCATTTCCTCCGCAACCGCCTTGCGCGCTGCAGAAGCGCCCACACCCGGCCTGGAACTTCCAGGGCCCCAGGGATCCATCTCGCCTGAGGTGTCCCGATATGGAAGAAATCCTTGTCCGGGATAACGTGAGAGGGACCTTCACTCCGGGGGTCAAGTACCAGCTGCCCAAAGGATTTCTGCCTCTGTGTGACGACCCGGAGAAGGACAAGATTCTGGCGCAGATGCCGGTCTGCAACGCCTTTGGTATTGTAGGCCGGGCTGACCACGGGCCCAAACCTCCTGCGGTGAAGACCCGCAGGCCAAGGCACCTTCCAGCCCGAAGAAGGAGAACTCTGGGAGTCCAACGACGAGAGCGAGGAGGAATCCGAAGAGGAATTCTCCGGCTCTGATGATGACGAAGGTGGCGACGGGCACGAGACCGACGCCTCCAACAGAGATGGAGTTGCTGGCGACGACCCGGTTGCCAGCGATGACGACGATGAAGATGACGACGACGATGATGACGACGACGACGAGGAGAAGGCTGCTCCGCCCCCGCATTCTGCCCGCGGGGTCGATGCTGCCCCAGACCCGAGTGTCCGCAGCCGTTCCCCGCCAGTTGTGGTGGTGGGGAATGATGACGACCATGTGGATGAGGAAGCGAGCGCCGCAGACTTCGTCCGAGCCCCCCGCCAGAAAGCTTCCACCTGCCGCCTGTCGCCCGTGATGGAGCCGCCTGCTGCCTTGGGAGAGCCGCCGGCGAGCCCCCAAGCTTCTTCCGCTGCGTCGGTAGATGTTCCCCCGTCAATGGGCAACAAACGCACCCGGGAGTAAGCCTCTTCTTCGCTTCTTTCTTATGTTTTGCATTTCCCGCCTTCCCCAAGGAAAATGACCGAATGTTGGTGCAGGGGTACTCCTTCCTTGGGTACTGGCAAGAGGCGGCGTGACACGGCGGAGGACGACACCGCCACTAGCTTCGGAGCCGGTGGAGGGGGGATGCTTCCTCCTCCCATAGCAGAACTTGAAGGCCGTCGGGGGAGCGGAGTGGGGAGCGTGACGGCGACCTCCCTAGCTCACCCGGGAAAGGCGCTCGACGTCCTGACGCCCGAGCAAGCAGGTAACCCAGAGCTTGCGGGTAACATCGCTTTTTGACGCACCAATGCTTTTCCTGACATCCTTTCGCTTCCAGATGCTTCAGTGGCCAATGTTTTTCACCCGGTGGCCCTCTCGGTGGAGCTAGCCAGGAGAAACCACCTTCCCTCTCGCCTTCAGAGGGTCAAGAGGTGACCAAGGGCGTCCCGAGTTCGCGGGCTGCGGGGACGCAGACCGCGAACCCTGTTCCGGGTCCAAGCCCTGACTTGATGGAAAGCTCCTTGATGACTGGGGCAGTGTTAACAACTTTTGCCGCCTTTTCCACTGACTCCGGCGCCAGTGAGGAGATGGCGGCGCTGATGAAGATCAAAGAGAGCCTGGCTGCCAACCGCACGAAAAGTGTGCCTGCCCCGGGAGGTCCCCCGGCAGCTACTCCAGGGTTCACCATTAGTGGTGACAACGCGATGGATGCCATCCTCCGCGGGATAGCTCAACTGGACAAAGATCTGTGCGACCGGAGGCCGCCGTCGTGGGGACCATCGAGAGTGCCGAGGACCTGATCCAGAAGGGGATGACAAGCTGAACCGCTTGGCAACCCAGATCACCATCTGCACCAGGCTCTTGAGAAGAAAGATGCAGACCGGACGGCCGAAAGTGCGCGCCAAGGACAGGCCATCTTGGCGAAAGAGCAGCAGCTGGCATCCCGGGAGGCAGAGCTGGCTGAGAAGGAGAAGACCTTGGAGCTCCAGAAACACCAGCAGGAGCAGCAGACTGAGAAACGCCTAAGGGAGGCAGAGGACCGCCACCGTGAAGAGCTCGAGGCCAGGGATAAGGACATCCAACTCTGGAAATCCAAGGAGAAAGAGGCCGTCCAAACCATCGAAGATATCAAGAACGTCCTCCACCAGGAGCAGGAGTCCGCCCAAGCTTTGCAGCAGCAGGCCAAGAGTGACGGCCAGAAGATGTCAGAGCTGAAGGAGTCCTTGGAGGCGCAGTGCAAAGAGCTCGCAGCACTGAGAGAAGGCAATCAAAAGCTGATCCAGGCCAACTCCCAGGCATCCACTGAGCTGTCTGAGCTTCGCCGTCTTAACCAGGAAGGTTTCGCCGAGGTTGAGGCTGCCTGCGAGTTGGCGACGACGCGAGTGAGGCGGCTGAATCTGCCCACCGAAGCTCCGGTGCTGGAATCACAGCGTCAGAGTCTGCCCTCGTCGCGAGATTCATCAGAGAAGTGGCCGCTGATCTCCGGTCTTTCAAGAACAAGATGGTCACCCAGCTTGTGAATGACAAGCATGAGACAAGCAAGGCGACGGCGGCCTTGGTGATGGCGTCCTTCAGGGAGGCCAATCCTGGCGTTGCCTTGCCAGATTTCTCGACCTCGTCTCCTTCCAGGGCTTCTCTCCACGCGGTGTCGGCTCCCGCGACTGCACTTGCCATGAGGAAATTTCCGCCTCTCTAGTTGTCCTGCACCATGTTTGGGCACTTCGTGCCCCAAATAAACTTTGCGTCAGATCTCATGTACCAGCTTATTAAAACTTGCTTGTAATAGGCTAGAACTTGCTATGCTACTCTAGTTCTCGGGTTACTTTTACTTGTCTTTAGCATGTCTTTACTTTTCTCCACGTCCTTGAGGGACCTTCTGGGATGTAAGCTTACCCGCGAGGCCCTGACTGGTCAGGCATGCGCTCGCGAGCCCTACCGATTCCCAAAAAGCCGCTCACTCTGTTGGCACGCACGTCCCCGGGGTGTATCAGGTCTGTGCACCGCTTTTTACCCCCGGGAGAGTCGATACCCCATGAGTGCTCGCACGACGGTCGAGCCTTGCCTTTCTAGTTCCGCACATGTTCTGTTACCCGAGAAGTAGATAGCACGTACGACAGAAACAGGTTTGAGGGTAACTTATCTTTTATTCATCATGGAAGTTCTTGAACGACAACGGGCCACTTCAGGGTACATCTTGCGGCAACACAGTTCTTTCGGGTACACAGCACGACTTGCTTCAACGACTCTTGCGGGGTGGAAGGTTAGCAGCTTCTTCCATCATGGCACATCGGTCAGCTATGTCCCACAAGTCCTCCAGGGTGTCCACAACGCGGATACTCATCTTTTGCGCATCTTGGGTTGCGGACGTTGACGTGGAAGCGGCGATGACGGAAGCCTCGCAGAGGTACTTCGGGTAATGCGGTCGACGACGCCCCGGAACCTCCAGATGTAGTGGCGCAGCGTCTCCTCAGCTTCTTGCTCTAAGTGATAGAGGTCGGAGACGGTTGCCGGGTACGGCGTGCAGCAGGTCTTGAGGTGCTGGCTGGCCTGGCCTTCCATGTCCTCCCGTGAGCGACGCCTGGGGTTGGAGCTCTGGCCAGCACCTTCTTAGGAAGTTCCATGGGCCGTTTGCCATGGGGGTCCTCAGGCTGTTCCTCTGCTGGAAGTAGTGGCTCGGGGACGGCAGCGCCGTGGTCGATGGTCGGGGCAGGAGCGTGGCATTGGAGAGCGTAGTCCAGCAGGTTTTCCAAGCTGTTGATCCATGCCTTCGCACGGGGATCATTCTTGCACTGATCTGGGGGAAAGAGAGAAGCGCCCGGGCCACGCCCAGAGCTTCCTCTAGCCCCCAGCCCTTCCGCGATGCCTGGCACGCTTGCTCTCCAAGACCTCCCGAGTTCCCGACATGACTCTTGCTTGTGACTGAGGCAGCTGCTCGCCTTGCCCCGAGGAGACGGCGGTTCCTGGAGCGGATCCGGTCGCAGATGAGGAGCTAGAAGCAGTTCTTGACGATCTTGCCGTAGATCGCGAGCCAGAAGAACTTGACGACGAGCTTGTTTCCGAAGAAGAGGAGCCTGACGTAGACTCCGAGGTTGTCGACGATGAGCTTGCCGTCGCGGCTGATGTAGGCGAATCCAGCGCTTGCGCCCCCTACCTGGCGCGCCAGATGTCGTGTCTCGATGCACGGACACCGGGAGTATAGGATACCCCCTTTTAGGTTCGGCACGGGGCGCGAAGGAGGCTGAGAATCGTCTTCTCGGGCGGAGTCTAGATCAAGCTCTCCTCTCCACGATCAAAGCATGCAACCAAAGGGACACAAGGAGCTACCCAGGTTCAGGCCGCCCGGAGGCTAAAAGCCCTACTCCTGCATGTCTGGATTGATGGGTTCTTCATAGTGTGGCTTACAATGGAACCTCCCGGATGGGGTACCCGGAAGGGTTTTGGCTGGAGGTAGAAGAAGGACAGATCCTGACCCGGAGGAGATCACCTTCCCTCTACCTTCGCAGCCCTAGTCTAGTCTTGCTCTGGTTGGACTTGTGCCTTCCTTCCACCTCTCTTCCTCCGTGCCTTGGTCCTCCTTTTATAGGCTAAGGGGTTGCCACAGGGTCACGTGAGGGGCATGAGGGACCTTCGGGGTGAAGGACCCTCCTCATCTAGTTTAGGGGAGACGTGGCCTCTCCTCAGCCTAGCGTCTCCTTTGGGTTAGGTGGGAGCGTCCGCCTTGGGGTGGACAGGGCTGACACCACCACGGGCTGTGCTTCCCCCCGCGCTGCCTTCGCCTTGCTTCCCAAGTCTTCTGAGGTCTTCCAGCGTGAGGTGGAGAGCTTATCCACAGTGACGTGGGGAAGTACCCGAGAGGGAGCCTGGCCTCCTGCCGGGAACTCGGGCTCTCGGGTCCTTCCTGGCCTTCTTGCTTGATTCGGGGACCCGGCAGGCCCCCGGACCGGAGCCCTTTGTCGACGTAGGCCTTGCGTGTCCTGACGGTGAACCCGCCAGCTTGACTTGAGTCTTGGTCTTGTCCATCTTCATCTTGGGCCCACATGGGGTGGACCCACTTTGGCAGCACTAGGGGAACCCCGTGTTCCACTGCTGCGACAGTCACAACATAAAAAAAATTACCCTCTTAACTGATAATCCGTACTCGTTCACAATTATCACCATGGTGTATACTGAAGGTTATGGGGCATTTGTTACAGTTTACCTCCATGGTGAAGACAAATTGTGCTACTGACGAATTTAATAAAGTTCCTCGTTTTTTAGTTTTGTAAGCACCTTCAAAGTACATTTTGTCCTCGCTTGATGTAGTTGTACAAAAGTTTGTTGTAAAAATTTTTCTAACCATGAATTATTTCGTTTATCATTCAGGTATTTCTAGAGAAAGCTTCATGGTCGTTGTGAATGCTCAGGAATTTGGTTTGGGTCCATTTAATCTCCATGAACTGATTGATCAGCAAGTCTTTTTGCCCCTACGTTTTCTTGCTGCTATATTCATTACATATTTTATATTCCAGTAATTTCCAACCAAATATGTATGTTACCTATTTGATACTGTTAAATCTTTGTGTTTGTGTGTGTCATCCATAATCACTGTAGGAGGTGCATTAACTGACCTTGCATAGTTGTTATTTCTGCATATTGTATCCATCTCCAAACTCAAAAAGGTAATCCAAAACTTGGAGCTGGGTTTGGCAGCACTGGGTGGAAAGGAAGGGCCAGCCTATGACCAAATTACCCCTTTAAAAGCTAGTTCGGTACTCATCTCCTCAGCCATCCTCAGTGACAGGCTAACCTCGGCCGTTGGATTTACCTCTCATATTATTTTCACCGTTCGTTTCTACTGCCCTGTTTCACCACAGGTTCACACTTCGGTTACTTCCTTAGGTTACTGACGACCGGGACCATATCTTGTTGGACCCGCTTCGCAGCCACGGTGCCACGCCTTGTTAGCATAATCTTGCCTCTAATGCGTGAGTTAGCGTTTAAAGTGTTTTCTATTTAGGTAGGGTTCTATAGTAGGCATGCATGTGGTACGTGAGCTTCTAGTACTAGTTTTGGCAGGGATTAGCTAGGTAATGCTTAGCCGTATGGTACTAGGAGTAGTAGGAGATATGTACATGTCGGTTAGTTTGGTTTAGGAAAGACTTGTGTCCGTGTAGGTTTGGACGTTGGATCAGGTCGGTTAGCTAGCGCATATATATATGCAAGGTCCTGTAACCACAAGTTGTACCGTGTGATTTGAGAAGCAATAAAGAAAAAAGAATGGGCGTGACAAGCACCCTTGGCAAAAGTTTTTAGTGTGCGCGAGTTCGTCTAGTTTCATGTGATCGATCCGTGGGCAAATCCCAACAATTGGTATCAGAGCGAGGTCGAAGATTTGAAGCCACGCTTGCCCCGGGGAGGCGACCTGGACTAGCGCCTCGGGGCGGGCGATCGTCGCTCGGCGGAGCGACACGGAGGAGGCGACATAGGGCTGTCATCGGCAAGTTGGTGGAGGTGGATGATCGTTGATGGAGCGGTGGTGCCGAGGTGCGGTGCCGGAAGTCTCGTCAAGTTCGTCTTCGGGAGAGTTGAGTCCGAGAGTCATGGGCGTGTGAGTTGGCACGTTAAGTCGGCGTTGTCTATGTGAGTCGTCGTCGTTTCCAAGTGCTCGTCTCTGTGAAGATCCGTTGCAGTTGAAGCGCATCATGATTGAGGTGTGCACGGTGTTCCGTGAGTTGTGTCCATGTCCTCGTGGAGCGCCCTGGTTGCGGCCAGCGTGGGTTCGGTGCGATGCCGAAGGCGGACGGTGGTAGTATGCTACCGTAAAGCGAGGATGTGTGCGGACAGTAGAAGGAGAAGCTATTGGATGCACAAAATGGCTGATCAAAACGCGGAGTGGCCGTCTCTTGAAAAGAGGCTCACTTTTTCCCTATATCTATAATGGAAAGAACTACTATTTTAGAGACAAGCAATGACTGGACTCTTAGGCTCAACAGGAAGGGGGGGGGGTAGAGGTGGAAGCACTCACCACCATAAATAGGCATGAATATGGAACAAAGAAATGTCAATGCTATCGGTTTTTTCTCATGATTCGGTTTCTCTTGGATTTCGTGTTTCTTTTCCACACAGTCTGTATGGTGCGAACCGAGTGTGAGGACCGCAATAGCGGTGGCACTGATGTGCGAACCGAGTGCGGGAGGCCGATCAATGGCGGTGGCAAAGCATAGCAGAGCAAAGATGCACTGCATGTTTCCTGCGTGGTCATACTTAATGTACGGACATGGCGATTAAGATGTGGCGTGATGCTGTGACGAGTCAAGACAAGGAGGAGCACGAGGATCCGACAAGTCAAGATTAGGGGGAGATTGTTAGCATAATCTTGCCTCTAATGCGTGAGTTAGCGTTTAAAGTGTTTTCTATTTAGGTAGGGTTCTATAGTAGGCATGCATGTGGTACGTGAGCTTCTAGTACTAGTTTTGGCAGGGATTAGCTAGGTAATGCTTAGCCGTATGGTACTAGGAGTAGTAGGAGATCATGTACATGTCGGTTAGTTTGGTTTAGGAAAGACTTGTGTCCGTGTAGGTTTGGACGTTGGATCAGGTCGGTTAGCTAGCGCATATATATATGCAAGGTCCTGTAACCACAAGTTGTACCGTGTGATTTGAGAAGCAATAAAGAAAAAAGAATGGGCGTGACAAGCACCCTTGGCAAAAGTTTTTAGTGTGCGCGAGTTCGTCTAGTTTCATGTGATCGATCCGTGGGCAAATCCCAACACGCCTTGTGTAAGTGCAGAAGGCTTTCAAGGACGGGTAAACCCTAGCGGGCCTGCGGGCCTGCACGTACGGTGAAAGTCTCCCGATTCTATCTATCTACTTCTCTAATTTCCCAATCTCCTGCTTCATACTGCCTCGACCATGGCGACTACCAGACACCGCCGGCCACGGCCCACAGCCTCCGGTTACCCATGCAACCTCAGGAGTAAAGGACATAACATCTTGATATCAGAGCCGATCGACCACCATGTCTTCTGATGCCAACAAAAAGAAAGCAACCGTTGGTGGCATGGCTACACTATCCTCAAGAAGATGGAAGGGGGCTTTGCAGTTCTTGATATAAGCATCAAAGCCTTGAAGGATAAGGCAATTTGGCGACGGCCTCGTGATAAAACCAGCAGCGTCTAGCCGCTCGCCTCATCTGGTGTTGCAAGGACTCACAGCCGCAGAGCTTGCAGACACCCTCACCACCTCAATGGGGCTGCCACTGACGAATCTGCCGCAGTAGTTGCAGTGTTTCCTTCACTGTCACAACGGCGGCCATGGTTTGCTGAGGGCCATCAACCTCGACAAGGGGTTTCCGTCGTTTGCAAAACAACAACAACAACAACAACAACAACTGAGCTTTCCAAATATCTGGCCTGCCCTCCCACTCCCCAACATCACAGAGACGACAAGTCCCCTGCTACCATAAATTGGATTTCCCAAGTTTGATGGCTCTCACCTGGCTAAGTCACTGCGAGCATATCACATGGTTGGCGTAGCTCAAGAGTAGTATATGCAGCTGGAGCGAGATGAGGGTATGCCATCATGGCCCAGGTTACTAGAATGCTGCAACCTGGACACTAGGCCACCAATCCAAAACAATCCTCTAGGCAAGATCGCAAGGATGCGGCAAGATTGCAAGGATGACAGAATATGTGGAGAAATTTCTGTCCAAGCTTGCTCACAATGATCCTCTTTCGACAAAGCAGCAGGTTAAACAGTTTACGTCAGGACTTAGTGACTTGCTCTGTGTAGATGTTGCGCATGAGGATGGCAAGGGCTTACGACCAGCGCACAACTATCATAGCAGCAGCCTCTAAGGAGAATTCATCCACAGCCATCAGACAGCCGCAAGGTATGTCCTTGAAGGGTGCAGTTCTAGTTGGGGAAGAACAGATGATTCACAGATTGAAAGACGCAGAGATGGCAGACAGAAGGGAAAAGGGACTGTGTTTCAACTGTGATAAAAAATCTTGTGAGGCCATCGTTGGCAACACCTATTCCACCTTGAAGCTATCAATGGCGTCGAGAAAGAACCACCATGAATTACAGCTCGAAGACGAGCTGTACCTGCAGGAGGGGAGTAGTGTTGTGGCGTCAAGTTAGTTCAGATAGGAGAGTCATATGTAAGGAGTCCAGTAACAGGGTTGCGGCCGGCTGGTAAGACAGTATCAGACACAGAGTCCAACTCGAGCACTCGAGGCTTGAGGAGTAGCCCAGCCATAGGGAATATAGGTTAAGTTAGGAAGTACAATCCATGTCCTTGTCAAGTTGTCCCAGTACTACTAGTTAACCAAGTTATAGGCAATGCTATAAAAGCATGTCCATTGATAGTTCTGATGAACCAGTATATGAAAAAGTCTCTCGGTAGAGAGAGAGATAAGGGGAGGGAGGATGGTTTGAAGATAGCCAAGATCTCGATCTCATTTGTCACAGAACAGAAACTAGATGTCTACTGGAACATACTTTTTCTGGATAAATATTGCCTGCTGAATATCAAAATTTATAACTTCCATAGGCCTAAACATACTTTTTTTAACCATGTACCTTAACATGCATTTACCAGCAATTCAGAGTCAGAACTGAACATGAAGATACTGATCCTGTGAAACTTTGTTTTGTTACAGCAAGAAGAAAGTTTTGTTACATGAAATCTGCCACTGCCAACATAGGAGGAGCCAACGAAGAAGAAAGTTTAATCTATGTATGCTCACTTCTATAAATTATTTTCAGGCACATCCATGTAGCCTAGAGTTAAGCACAAGGTTGTGGTTGTAAAGGAGGTTGCCAATCTCCTTTATAAGAAGATAGGTAGCTCATCCTACTGATTTTCATTCATTTTACAAATAGAATTTTAGGGGAGTTAACAGTTTGCACAGTTCAAATTAAAATCACCAGTACAAGAGTATGGTGATTTGCACATCAGGAAATGTAGATGACAGAGAAACTAGAGTCCCTTCCATATATGTTCTACATACATGTTTGACTACAGAATGCATATCACTAGGTGACCCAGTTGCATATTGCAAACAGTCTGTTTGCCACAATAGAATAATAGCATTACCTACCAAATTCCAATCATTGTCGATAACAGGAAAGCCAGTTATCCTATGCGCCACCAACCTCTCAAGAGCTGCTCAATTAAAAAATGATGTCATAACATTCTATTGAAAGAAACCAAGGCACAACATCAAGGCAAACAAAGCACCTTCATCAACTGAAGTGGTTGGTTTCACGACATGGAGTTCTTCCCTTTTGGTCATAAACTCGCCAACAGTGTAAGCTCCACCGTTCTCCTGAAAGAAAGAAGAGGTCAATGAATATTTGGAACAATAGTACATAAAATTACTTTCATGCGGAGACGCAAATTCGTATTGTTTATGGCATTATGCCAAAGCTACATTACAAAAATGTCAAGATCTTGCACAAAAGGTTAAAACCAGCTATATCATGATGCAAAGATATTTGTTGAAATATTTCCCATTTCGATAAATGTGATGTTGCTTGTTCCCTGCATAAAATCAGCAAACATTATATCTATGTATCTATCGGACATATACTTATATTACTTTGTAATGTGTAGCAACACAAGAACATCGCAATATAGAAGGTAAACAAATAGTAGTAGGACCAATACTCACCCAAAACTGTTATGAAATAACATTGCATTACATACTTTCAAGGAAAAGGAAAGTACCAACAACTTTGCTCCATAGATGAAATGAAGCAACTTTATTGTAAAAAGATATGGTCATGTATAAAGTAAGAACCCAGTAAAAGTTACAGCTTTCCTAACAGTAAGTTAATCCTTCAAGAGACATATTTGCCCCAAACGACATATGTAATTGTAGGCGAGAATCCTCCTTAAGATAAATTATTTTATTAGAAACATGAATTTAGTCATCAACAAAGCAGCGCATGTGATTAAATGGAAAATTTGGCATACATCTATGCAAATCTCAAATGTCATGCATATTGCAGATGAATATGCATAAAAACAGTAACTAAAGAAGTAGTAAGTCACATAAAGCCTCTCAGCCGAGATAAGAAAAATGGCCATATAATTCCCAGTTTCTCCTTAACAACTTTAATTAGCTCTGGCAGATATTAAGATGCGGACAGCTAAAATGGTATAGTAAATTCCGACCACAACAGTTGAAACCTATAATGCACGTATGCGCACGTCACCCTCTGATCTAAATCTAATAGATGTCTCCTGTAAACCAAGTATTATGCACCAATCCCCCATTTCAGGCAACATCGGTATCCAATTGCGAATACGGAAAAAACAATAAATGATAAAAGCAAGGAAAGCAGCTGGACTCACCCCAGCCTCTGAAGTGTGGTGAGGGAGGTGGCCTCTAGCGGCGGTGGCCGCGGACGCGCGGATGGAGGAGGCCAGGGGACGCGTGCGGGGGGCAGCGGGAGCCATCCGTGGCACTGCAGGCAGACGAGAACCACGCCCGCTGGCGACCGCCGGGCAGTCGAGGCACAGGAGCAGCAGCCTGGTGTCCATGGACCATGGTACTAGTCCCCCCTTCTCTCTCCCTCACAGGCTCGCACCTCACTCTCGTTAGGTTCGTCGTGGGTGTGAAGTTGTGAGGGCATCTCCAGCCATGCCCCCCAGGAGCCCCCCAGGAGCCCTTTTTAGCGCCGGCGATACCAAAAAGTGCAAAAAAACCACCTAGTCGTGCCCCCAGGAGCTCAAATAGCGCCGGCAGTAGCCGAATTAGCGCCGGCGCCCCCAGGCCAAACCCAAGCCGCTGGGTTCGGCCTGGGGGGGGCGATTACATGCAGCAGGCCCGCAGGTCAGCCTCTCAGCTCCTTCTCTCTCCTCTCTCTCTCCTCACTTTTGTCCAGGCCCACCATGTGCAACCGAGCTTCCTCTCTCTTCTTTTCTCCCACGGTGCTCGCCTTTCGCCGCCGAGCTCACCCCTCGCCGCCGTGCCCACGAGCTGCCGCCCCTCCGCCCAGCTCCGCCGCCGGGAGATCCGTGTTTTTTTTCTGCTTCTTCTCCACCTCGCCGCGCTCCTCCTCACGCCGGATCGATCCCGACGGCGGCGCCATGCTCGATCTGGGCGAGCTCCCTCGAGCCGTCGTCTTCCTCGAACTCGCGCGGATGGGAGCAGCTGCGGCTGCGCCTTGATGGGGTCGTGGGTCGCGTGGCCGGTCCGGGGCGGAGCGCCACCGCCGCATCCGCTACCCCACCACCGCCGTCGTCCTTCAAATCGGGAGCGCGGGGCCTGGGGGGGCCGATTCCTCTTCACCCACCGCCGTTCATCCACCAGGACCCTCCCGGTGAGGCTGCGGCTCCATTCCCGCCGTCCCCTCTCGATTTCATGATGTATACAACGTCGGCCTCTGTTCTTCTTCCTCTGTCCGCCATGGCGACAGCTCGAGTTCCGCCTGTGTCCGTTTTTTTTTGTTGGACTTGCTCGTCTGGGGTTGGATGCGACTGGAAAATTCATCTCCCCAGGATCTCGTTTTACGCCGGCGGAAGAAATTTGCCCCCCAAAAAGTCTCTTTTTTCATCCTGGGGGCTCCAACGGCTGGAGATGCCCTGAACTGGGAGGGGAGGAAGCCAGGCAGGGTGGGGTGTGGAGGAGGAACCTGTGGCTCGGCCTGCGCGTTTGGTTGGAGCGTGTGTTTGGTTCTTGAGCAAAGGGGCGATGGGATCTACGCGAAAAGAAAAAGGAAGTGATAGGATGGGATCATCCACACGGAACAACGTTGTATCTCACAACCTTGCAACAAATCAGCTTCAAATACTTTATATTACTAGTTGGCATATAACGTACGTCTTTACAATTAAACGGGACAATTTATAAGTAACAGTGAGTAAACATGCAATCCTGGTTCCCGTCATCCTTGATCTATAAGTTCAAAATACAAATAGAAAATAGAAGAGCGTGAATAACAAATCAAGATCCATATAGAAAAATAATATGAAAATAATTGCTCGGCTTATAGTACTTGAGAACACAGAAGTAAGACCAGCACATGGATCTGGGCTTCATATATATTATCATCTTCACTTAATATGAGAATATATATACCTTTAACATTACAAACAGGAAAAACGAGATGATTCTCATGGACAAATGAGATGATTTTCATGGAAATATACCAATAAAATACATTACTTGTCTTTCATACCTATGAGAGAGAACAAAAATGTCAAATATTATTTCAAAATTGACATGAAATTAAATTTAAAATACATATATTCAATATTCATTTTTCACAATAAACTACAACATTGTGTGTCAGGCTGAAAGTTCTTCACCAATATCAATGTTGGAATAAACCATATTTGTACTCCAATCAAGTACAAGTAAGAAATAAATACATTAGACTCCAATCAAGTACATTCTCCAGCTAACAATGGAAGAGAGAATCGCTGACCGGCTGTCGAAAACATGGGTCAAAAACTCATGTACATGCGGCTGAGTACATCCAATCCAATGGTGTGTTTGGTTCGGAACGAAGTGGAATATAATGTCATGGTTCCATTTTACTAGAATGGGTTGGTTCCATTCTTTTGTTTGGTTGGGACCAAAATGATGGAATGTAACGGTTCCACCCAGTGTTTGGTTGGGACCAAAAAGGTGGAATGGAATGGTCACCATGTGGAGTGTATTGTTCTAATTAGTAATTAGTAACACCATGAAATAAAATTTTCAGCAGCATACAACACCATATATGACAAGGATAATCGTGAATTTCAGTTAAATATTGTTTTTGGTCCTCAAAATCGAACTGTGTATATGGACATAGGAACTAAACTGGACTTTGCAGAGGAATGGATCGATAGCTTGCTCCAAATCCACTGCTTGCTGGTCAAATCGGTCGCTGCTCTCCGGCTAAACTCGTCCTCTCCTCCCATGCCACCGCTGTTGGATGTATGCCCAAAAGTGTATTTGTACATCTGATTCATTCATTATGTTTTGTGTTTACTATGCTATAACTGGTATGGTTTCTAAATACGTGATTCAGGAGAAAGCACATACGCACGTGTAGAAAACACAATCAGTAAAATGTACCCTAGTCTTTTCTACAGACTAATTTGTTGTATACTTGATGACTAAGCTTTCATGGTCATGGATATTGTATATGTCAGAATCAATGAGTGGCATATTGTTGGAGAACAATATGGCCGGGTAGACCCAAGTTTTGGTATGCTAAGAGATTTCGTTTGTTTTATCCTTAGCTTTATCTCAGAAAGATTATTATACGACATGTCCTGGAACCATGAAGTTATTAGGGTTGTACCAACCACACAAACGATTAAGAAACGCACACAAAAGCGAAGGATGGGGTTGGGCGACCAAAGGGCGAGCACACGAAGATATGCAACCTATCTAAGACTACGTGCTCAAATGTCACACCAACACACGAAGGACGCTAGCTCAATTGCCTTTGTGGGGGCAACGGATTTGCACAAGTGTCAATCTCTCACACTTACTTGGCGGTCAAAAACGTTGGCGCAACCTACAAAGGATGATACTTGGCACTAGTCATTTTTTTTCTTTTCTCTTCTCTTTTTTTTATTTTTGACGATGATTCCTTCTTCTCTTGCTAGTGCCAAGACCTTTACACGATACACACTCGCCAATACTTGAAGACAATCACTCGAGTCAACACAAGTGCAATGCCTCGCAATATTAAAGAGCTAGTCCGGTAGGACAAGGTACACGAAAGGAAGAAGGGCTCACAACGGATTACGGTGACGGGGGTATGTCGATTCCTCGGTGTCATTGTTGCTTGGCGTTGATGAAGTTGCTTCGGAATCTTGTCGATGTCGTAGACGTTGATCACCTCAGCAAAGGACTCAAACAACAGAGGAAATGCCAAAACGAAATGAGGAAAAGAAAAATTTCTGCAAAAATCGGCCCTAGCGGTAGTACCGCTTCGTGCCCGGCAGTACTGCTGCTCTAGTTATGACGGTAGTACCGCTGGTCAAATTCTTGGTGTTCTTCGTTTCGCGATTTGGGCGGAAAAGGGCTCGAAAATTCCTCGATTTCGTTGGAAATTGGCAAAATTGAGGCTTGGCAACGCAAACAAATGTGGTGGGGGTTTTAAAGCAACAGATCTGTGGATCAAAACTACCAAAAACGCAACAAATCGACAGATCGGCTCAAATCCAAGAAAGCCTATTTTTTGTGGAAATTTTCGAATTTCTCAAAATCAAATAAAAATTGGGTGGATTTCGGTGGAAACAAAGGGTAAATCTGTGGCAACGGTGGCTTCTGATACTAGATGATGCGGGTTAGGTCCCGATCTTCACGGATTTGGGGCGGAGGGACGATGAGCACGATGAACACGAGGCACAAAAGCGTGGGGAAAACTCAAGGGAGGTAAATAGCAAAGCAAACACGGACGAAATCAACCGGTTACAAATCCCCTAGGGCAGCCCTCGATTCTCAATCTCCAAGACAACCTTACTCTAAGGATTGTTCCTCTTACCGGTCAATCCAACCGGTCCAATATAATCCCCCAAAGAGGAAAGATTGGCAAGTAATCTCAACTACAAGAAGAAGGTCTTAAATCCACAAGGGGATCGTCTCCGCAAGGGGAGGTCTTGATTCATCTCCACAAGGGGAGGCCTTGATTCATCTCCATAGGAGGCAACACCATCATGGGTGGAAAAGGAGCTAAGCTCAACTCAAGTCTAATCTATGTCTGACCCTAACCCTAGGCAGAGGAAAGCTTTTTATAGTCTAGTGGGCGAAGAGGTAAGTTGGTGGGCGTTACATGGGCTTCAGCCCGAATTCCTGGTAGCCGCAGCGGTAGTACCGCTACCGTAGCGGTAGCACCGTTCCTGGGCAGGGGCGGTAGTACCGCTGGCAGCTGGCGATAGTACCGCTGTACTCGCGAAGTGACTTCCTTCAGCAGCTGGCGGTAGAACGTGGCGGGTATCGGCGGGTACCGAACACGACATCAGAAAGATTTTTGGGCTTGTCGGTAGCTTCAGCGGTAGCCCGGGCAGTCGTACCGGTTCTTGGAGTGGGCGGCAGTACCGCTGGCGCAGCGTTAGTACCATCGCGTGGAGCTTCAGTTTCGTCAGGTTGACCGCCTGGGCCTTGGCGGTAGTACCGCTGTTCAGTTTCTTCATCTTCCTCTTGGCCCGCCTCTTGGCTATCTTCAGCACTTGGTTGGTTATCATCTTGATGGTTGTTCATGAGTATTGTAACAGCCCCAAGTTTGTGAACTGAAATTTTGTGAGTAAAATTTCCACTTTTGCATTTCATTCATGCATCATGGCATTAATTGCTTAAGTGCTCAAGTTGAAACAAAGATTTGGAAAACAAATTAAAAACAAATGGAAACAAAAGCAACAATTGTTTCCAAACAATTTAAATCCAAATGAGTTGTTGTGACAAAACCAATTCGAATAAACTTCCATATTTGTCAAGAAAGTTCCAAGGGTTCAAATTAATATTTTTCACTTGCTTAAAAATTTCTAAAATAATGGCAAATGAAATTAACCAAAAATGCCATAAACCAACATGTAAAACAAATGTGGTTCAAAACATTTTTGTTTGACACCCCAAATTTTGTGGAGCTTCAATATGTTGTGGGGAGGCTACCTGATTTTTCTCATATTTTTCTAAAAAGTTCAAGTGCCTCAATTAATTCAAATACAGTACTGTTTATTTTAAAACAGAGCTGAAAAGGACCTATTTGTAAATGGGAAAAGAAGTACAGGGGGTGCTTTGCAAAAACGTGGTCGTCTTCCCTGTAGCGACCGCCCATGCCCGAGCCGCACCAGCTCGCTCGACGTCGACGAAGCTCAGCCGCGCGATGCCGCCTCCTCCCTGCTGTCGACCATCCCCGCGTCGCTGCCTGGTACAAGGAGGTGCCCAGGAACCCTAGCCCTGCCCACCAGCTCTCTCTCTCCCTCGTTTTCTCCCGCACCATGGCCGACGCCCTAGGTACGGCCGCCGCTCGCCGCCGGCGATTGAAGCCCTCCCGGATGGATCGAAGAGGAGCACCGGCACCGCCGCGACCTCCTCTCCCTGCTCATCGAAGGAATCGGGCTGAGGCGCCCCGAATCGACGCCGCCATCTTCGTCTTCCCCGCGGCCGTCCGAGCACCGCCGAGCTTCGCGCCGCCGCTGTGGTCTACCTCCGGCCTCGAGGTCTTCTCCATTGTACGCGTGGTGAGAACGCCGTCCTCCAGGACATTCTTTTCCCCCTCATCCCCCTCTAGAACGCCGTAGCGCCCTCGCCGCCTCTCGGCCGCCGTTAGTCGAGCTCGCTGTCGCCGTCTCCGGCGACCTTTTGGTCCGCCCCGCCGTCAGTAACTAGACCGCGCCGCGTAGGTTCGTTAGCGACCTTCCTCGCGAGCGCGCGCGCACCGTAGAGCCGCCGCCGTGCGCGTGGTCACCGCCGGTGAGCGCGTCGGTCCGCGCCTCCCGTGGTCAAACAAGCCACTGGGCCCTGCTCGCTCGCGTGGACGCCAGCGTGGCAGCCTGGCCCACGGGTCAGTGTCTGTGGCTGGCTTGCCTCTGCGTGGAAAATGTTTCGGTTAGTTTTTCTGGAAAAGAAAAGAAAAGACAGAAAATCATTTAAACTTCTAAAATCAATAACTTTGGGAATACTTGTCCAAAATTCACAAACAAGGTATCAAAATGCTCAGAAAAGTGAAACCTGTCTAATGGTACAACTCACACATCCAAATGAATTAGTTTAATTGATGTTTTATTAAATTGAAGAAAAGGGCAGAAAAGAAATGAATCTTGGAAAATCCTTATCTCTTTATTGCTAGATCAGAAAAATGCAAACTTGGTCTCTAAATGACCAGGGGAAGAAACTTTACATTTTTCATGTCAATTTCATGTTGAAATAAAATTTTGGAAATAATTGTTTCTTGCCTTTTTGTAAAATGGCAGAAATGAATTGGATTTTGTAAAATTCATAACTTTATAAAAGTTGATCCAAAAATTAAGTGTGATATACCAAAATGTTCAGCAACAAAAGTACTTCAAGTTTCACTTCATTTTCAAGTATGGATAAATAGTTTTAGTGTTGTTTAAAATGAACTACTAAAATGGCAGCACTAAATCTAATATTAAAAATGCAATAACTTTTTATTGGATAATCAGAAAAATGTGTTTAATATGTCAAAATGCTCATAAAATTATGAACTAACCAGTAACCCCAAATTCCTACATGTTTGCATCATATTTCAGTACTGTACCTTTGCAAAAATGTCTAATTCCATTAAGTTTAAATATGGGGATTATTCCAAATAATGCAATAAATAGAATTGGGACCCCATTTAACTTGTTGGTCATATTTAATACTTTTATGGTGCATTTAAAATGACATATCATCATGTGATTGTGCATTGCACTTGTTTTATATGGCGTGGTATTTGATTGTGCTTTCCGGTGTTCTTATACATCGATAGATCAAGGAGTCGGGGTTCCACCGCAATACCCTGACCACCCGTATTACCAGCCTGCTGAACAAGGCAAGCGTAATTCCCCCTCTGAGCATGTCTCCTCCTATATTTCGCAATTATATTCTCCACTATAATATTGCATTCGGTTCCAAATGTCTTTTGCCTGGATTAGAGTATCCTACTAGTTGCATTAGAAATCTGTTGCCATTACCTGTATCCTTCCTAATATCCATAGGATTGAGGTGTTGGCCCGAGATAAGTATACTTGCTATATATATGCTTAGCCATGCTTAGTTTAATTGCTTAGATGTCCGGTGGATGTTTCATGGTTGGAACAGTTGATGGAATGGCCGGATGTGATGGAAAATGGTGGTGATGGATAATAAATTGCTTAAAGGCGGGGATGAGAGGCCACAGTGGATGTGGTGGGTTGTCTCGTTCTCGTCGCCTGAGTGCGAGTTCTCGCCTTCGAACCAAGACTGAGCGTGCTACCATGCGTGGGGCCTATGCATTCGCAGTGCAGGAAGCCTCATAGACTAAATAACTCGGGCGGGGCTAGCCAGGGTCCTCTAGTTCGGGCTTCCATTTGCGCGTGCGTGATGATGGTGGGATGAACTGAGATGAGGATTGTGGTGTTAGGAAAATAAGTGGCCGTGGGGCGGGTGCTGAAGGCACTGGCAGTCCTGCCGCCACTGATGATCCTGGAAGGTCCTTAACGAGGGAGAAGTCGACACCGCTCCCACCCAGCCGGCTTTCCAAGGAAGAGAGCTAATTGTACAGGCAATGGGCCGGATGGTACGCGTGGCGAAGGATCTGGGGCCCCTCGGGACTCCGGGGACTTCCACTTTGTACACCCCTGCAGGGTAAATCTTTTCGAAAAGCCGTGTCCACGGTTACGGACGACTTGGTGACGGATTCAGAGACCATAGAAAACTTGAACGGAATGATTAAAAACTGGGTACTAGAGGTACCACTCAAGATTGTAAGGTTGACTTCCTCGAGGGTGATTCGGGGAGGTGCCTTGGTGACACAGGTACTATGGTTGATGATGGTGGTTGTTGATGAGAAAAGTGATCAAAGAAAAGAGTTACTTCTTACCCCTTTTAAAAATACTCTTATTAGTCGATGCCTTTGAGTTATGTTTCAGAAATAAAATCAGCTTTATGCAAAACAGCCATAAAACTTTGAAAGCCTCATCGAGCTAAAGCTCTATATTTAATCTTGCGAGTTCGTCGAACTCAACGTCGTTTGTTTTGTTTCAGAGGAGGACTTCACCGCCCTCGAAGGTGGGTTCTTTGTGGACGTCGACGAGTAGTCTGGGGTTCCCAGGTGGCAGCTTGGGACATCCCGGAACAGCTGGCGCTGGATGTTTATCTGCAGGCCTCTTAGGCCATAATTTGGTTCTTGTTGTTTAGAACAACATAATTTGCTTCCGCTTGTTGCAATGTTGGGTCTGTGACCTCTGGTTGTCATTTGCTATCTTTCTCTATTAAAAGAGTTGAACTATAATGATTTGTGTCGTAGAGTCTGTGATGTGCCAGTTGTTCCACAAGTCTTGATCTTACTATTATGCCTTGAGGGTTGCGCCCGTGTTAAGGCATCAATCGGGGTGTTGTGTTGTTGGGAGCGGTGTGCCCAGCAACGCCTGCCAAAGGTTTTGGCCGGGGATTGGTAAACCCGTAACCTCCGCTTGTATCGCTTAACCGGTGACACGCAGCATCACTGTATACTAGTCGGGTCGGGGCGCCACAAGTTGGTATCAGATCAGGACTGCCTGTAGGAAACCCTTCTACTGGTCGACGTTGAGTCTAGTGTTTGTGAAAATATTTTAACCTAAAAATGAGTTCTGAAAACCATCTTAGGATTCTTTTTACTCCTTATCTGGTTACCCTCTAATCTCGGAGCAAACTTACCTCGATTTGAGTTAAAGGTTTTACTTCTCATCTGTTACTTCAAAATTTATTAGGATCTCGCGGTTGGGTTCCACCTTTAGCGTTATGTGTCCAGTTGCTCCCGCTGCGTTGTCAATCCCAAATCCCCACAGATGTTTCAACCAAGTCTATTTAACCAAGGTCTTGAACCGAAGGTCCCGGATTGTACTTTGGTTCTGGTGTGTTGAATTATGTGGGTTGTGACCCATGTGATCCTCATGCTAATTGTGAATCCCGGTGCATGAAGCTGACCTTTAACCCAAGTCCTTTATGTGGTCTGTGTGGTAAATGGTTGAACCGTAATTTCCCACACCTCAGCTGGCTATGTAACTTTAGCTCTCCCGTAGCCTTGCCTTAGGTTCTGTCTTGGAACCATCGGGGTTACGACAAGGATTCCCTAGCGAGTCTCCCAACTAAGTTCGTGACTCTGCTGCACCTCTCTCTTTTTTGGGCATGGTTATCACAATTGAGTAATAACCGGTGCATCTCCAACATCTTAGGATTCTCCTGAGCATGTTCCTTACTCTGATCCGCATATCGACCTCTGTCTGTCGGTTGACAGTAAAGTTTTATCGTGCGTTGGTATGTTCCGATGCAAGTTACTCTTGTGGTCCGTCAAGATTTTCCCCTTCGTCTTGTTTGGAGAAACAACTCTAGTACCTTGTCCACTTCTCGGACCAGGTCAAAGTATTGTAATCTGCAGAATGAGGGCCTTGTTTAGCTTTTGTTCTGCTCCACCTTAGAGTGTCACACTCTTTATATCAAGGGGTCAAGCTAAGTATCATGATATTCTTGATGAAGTGATGCTCCTACACTTTGTTACTCTCCGTTTTCCGAGTGACTTGTTACTCGAGAATGATAAGTCGTGAGCAATGATGTGGCTATCGGATATTCTTAGCAGTTCTCACTGTGCGGAAATCCAGGGATATTCATTGCCCCCCTTAGCCTGATTGGTTAGCCAATCAATAAGCTGAGTTTGACAGTGCTACCAAGTCCGTTGGCTCTGATGCCCTCGGTCAACCTCTTCAAGAAGAAAGCCACCTGACGCGAGAAGATCGTGTACTACGTCGAAACCCTTTCCCTCTTTCCTACTCTAAGAATCTCGGGACGAGATTCCTGTAAGGGGGTAGAATTGTAACAGCCCCAAGTTTGTGAACTGAAATTTTGTGAGTAAAATTTCCACTTTTGCATTTCATTCATGCATCATGGCATTAATTGCTTAAGTGCTCAAGTTGAAACAAAGATTTGGAAAACAAATTAAAAACAAATGGAAACAAAAGCAACAATTGTTTCCAAACAATTTAAATCCAAATGAGTTGTTGTGACAAAACCAATTCGAATAAACTTCCATATTTGTCAAGAAAGTTCCAAGGGTTCAAATTAATATTTTTCACTTGCTTAAAAATTTCTAAAATAATGGCAAATGAAATTAACCAAAAATGCCATAAACCAACATGTAAAACAAATGTGGTTCAAAACATTTTTGTTTGACACCCCAAATTTTGTGGAGCTTCAATATGTTGTGGGGAGGCTACCTGATTTTTCTCATATTTTTCTAAAAAGTTCAAGTGCCTCAATTAATTCAAATACAGTACTGTTTATTTTAAAACAGAGCTGAAAAGGACCTATTTGTAAATGGGAAAAGAAGTACAGGGGGTGCTTTGCAAAAACGTGGTCGTCTTCCCTGTAGCGACCGCCCATGCCCGAGCCGCACCAGCTCGCTCGACGTCGACGAAGCTCAGCCGCGCGATGCCGCCTCCTCCCTGCTGTCGACCATCCCCGCGTCGCTGCCTGGTACAAGGAGGTGCCCAGGAACCCTAGCCCTGCCCACCAGCTCTCTCTCTCCCTCGTTTTCTCCCGCACCATGGCCGACGCCCTAGGTACGGCCGCCGCTCACCGCCGGCGATTGAAGCCCTCCCGGACGGATCGAAGAGGAGCACCGGCACCGCCGCGACCTCCTCTCCCTGCTCATCGAAGGAATCGGGCTGAGGCGCCCCGAATCGACGCCGCCATCTTCGTCTTCCCCGCGGCCGTCCGAGCACCGCCGAGCTTCGCGCCGCCGCTGTCGTCTACCTCCGGCCTCGAGGTCTTCTCCATTGTGCGCGTGGTGAGAACGCCGTCCTCCAGGACATTCTTTTCCCCCTCATCCCCCTCTAGAACGCCGTAGCGCCCTCGCCGCCTCTCGGCCGCCGTTAGTCGAGCTCGCTGTCGCCGTCTCCGGCGACCTTTTGGTCCGCCCCGCCGTCAGTAACTAGACCGCGCCGCGTAGGTTCGTTAGCGACCTTCCTCGCGAGCGCGCGCGCACCGTAGAGCCGCCGCCGTGCGCGTGGTCACCGCCGGTGAGCGCGTCGGTCCGCGCCTCCCGTGGTCAAACAAGCCACTGGGCCCTGCTCGCTCGCGTGGACGCCAGCGTGGCAGCCTGGCCCACGGGTCAGTGTCTATGGCTGGCTTGCCTCTGCGTGGAAAATGTTTCGGTTAGTTTTTCTGGAAAAGAAAAGAAAAGACAGAAAATCATTTAAACTTCTAAAATCAATAACTTTGGGAATACTTGTCCAAAATTCACAAACAAGGTATCAAAATGCTCAGAAAAGTGAAACCTGTCTAATGGTACAACTCACACATCCAAATGAATTAGTTTAATTGATGTTTTATTAAATTGAAGAAAAGGGCAGAAAAGAAATGAATCTTGGAAAATCCTTATCTCTTTATTGCTAGATCAGAAAAATGCAAACTTGGTCTCTAAATGACCAGGGGAAGAAACTTTACATTTTTCATGTCAATTTCATGTTGAAATAAAATTTTGGAAATAATTGTTTCTTGCCTTTTTGTAAAATGGCAGAAATGAATTGGATTTTGTAAAATTCATAACTTTATAAAAGTTGATCCAAAAATTAAGTGTGATATACCAAAATGTTCAGCAACAAAAGTACTTCAAGTTTCACTTCATTTTCAAGTATGGATAAATAGTTTTAGTGTTGTTTAAAATGAACTACTAAAATGGCAGCACTAAATCTAATATTAAAAATGCAATAACTTTTTATTGGATAATCAGAAAAATGTGTTTAATATGTCAAAATGCTCATAAAATTATGAACTAACCAGTAACCCCAAATTCCTACATGTTTGCATCATATTTCAGTACTGTACCTTTGCAAAAATGTCTAATTCCATTAAGTTTAAATATGGGGATTATTCCAAATAATGCAATAAATAGAATTGGGACCCCATTTAACTTGTTGGTCATATTTAATACTTTTATGGTGCATTTAAAATGACATATCATCATGTGATTGTGCATTGCACTTGTTTTATATGGCGTGGTATTTGATTGTGCTTTCCGGTGTTCTTATACATCGATAGATCAAGGAGTCGGGGTTCCACCGCAATACCCTGACCACCCGTATTACCAGCCTGCTGAACAAGGCAAGCGTAATTCCCCCTCTGAGCATGTCTCCTCCTATATTTCGCAATTATTTTCTCCACTATAATATTGCATTCGGTTCCAAATGTCTTTTGCCTGGATTAGAGTATCCTACTAGTTGCATTAGAAATCTGTTGCCATTACCTGTATCCTTCCTAATATCCATAGGATTGAGGTGTTGGCCCGAGATAAGTATACTTGCTATATATATGCTTAGCCATGCTTAGTTTAATTGCTTAGATGTTCGGTGGATGTTTCATGGTTGGAACAGTTGATGGAATGGCCGGATGTGATGGAAAATGGTGGTGATGGATAATAAATTGCTTAAAGGCGGGGATGAGAGGCCACAGTGGATGTGGTGGGTTGTCTCGTTCTCGTCGCCTGAGTGCGAGTTCTCGCCTTCGAACCAAGACTGAGCGTGCTACCATGTGTGGGGCCTATGCATTCGCAGTGCAGGAAGCCTCATAGACTAAATAACTCGGGCGGGGCTAGCCAGGGTCCTCTAGTTCGGGCTTCCATTTGCGCGTGCGTGATGATGGTGGGATGAACTGAGATGAGGATTGTGGTGTTAGGAAAATAAGTGGCCGTGGGGCGGGTGCTGAAGGCACTGGCAGTCCTGCCGCCACTGATGATCCTGGAAGGTCCTTAACGAGGGAGAAGTCGACACCGCTCCCACCCAGCCGGCTTTCCAAGGAAGAGAGCTAATTGTACAGGCAATGGGCCGGATGGTACGCGTGGCGAAGGATCTGGGGCCCCTCGGGACTCCGGGGACTTCCACTTTGTACACCCCTGCAGGGTAAATCTTTTCGAAAAGCCGTGTCCACGGTTACGGACGACTTGGTGACGGATTCAGAGACCATAGAAAACTTGAACGGAATGATTAAAAACTGGGTACTAGAGGTACCACTCAAGATTGTAAGGTTGACTTCCTCGAGGGTGATTCGGGGAGGTGCCTTGGTGACACAGGTACTGTGGTTGATGATGGTGGTTGTTGATGAGAAAAGTGATCAAAGAAAAGAGTTACTTCTTACCCCTTTTAAAAATACTCTTATTAGTCGATGCCTTTGAGTTATGTTTCAGAAATAAAATCAGCTTTATGCAAAACAGCCATAAAACTTTGAAAGCCTCATCGAGCTAAAGCTCTATATTTAATCTTGCGAGTTGTCGAACTCAACGTCGTTTGTTTTGTTTCAGAGGAGGACTTCACCGCCCTCGAAGGTGGGTTCTTTGTGGACGTCGACGAGTAGTCTGGGATTCCCAGGTGGCAGCTTGGGACATCCCGGAACAGCTGGCGCTGGATGTTTATCTGCAGGCCTCTTAGGCCATAATTTGGTTCTTGTTGTTTAGAACAACATAATTTGCTTCCGCTTGTTGCAATGTTGGGTCTGTGACCTCTGGTTGTCATTTGCTATCTTTCTCTATTAAAAGAGTTGAACTATAATGATTTGTGTCGTAGAGTCTGTGATGTGCCAGTTGTTCCACAAGTCTTGATCTTACTATTATGCCTTGAGGGTTGCGCCCGTGTTAAGGCATCAATCGGGGTGTTGTGTTGTTGGGAGCGGTGTGCCCAGCAACGCCTGCCAAAGGTTTTGGCCGGGGATTGGTAAACCCGTAACCTCCGCTTGTATCGCTTAACCGGTGACACGCAGCATCACTGTATACTAGTCGGGTCGGGGCGCCACAAGTATGCACAAGATATCGGAATGAAGTAGCAAACCATTCAAGGGAGTGTCGAGATCACACATAGATAGGAGCAAATTCACCTTATCATGGATATCTTTGACTCTTGCTCTTGTCATTGGACCACTTGTTGTAGGAGCCGTAGGTTGGGCTACATAAAAAATGATACTTTATCCCCGGATCACAGAATTTCCCACCGCTTTCCAGATACTCCTACCAAGCCACGCTCGGCACCATGAGTGAAAGGTTCACGTCCATCACTAAACACTCTTACTCGTGTTAGGATGACTCCAACGGCTCGACGCATCCTGTCCGCGCGAGTCTGTTTCTGTCCACGCGGCCAAAAACCAAGGCCCAACGCGGCGATTCTCGGCCCAAATTTGGGCCAGCTTTACGTCGGCCGCAGACACGCTAGGACAACTCCTGTCTCCGTCCCGTGTCCCTCCCTACCCCGTGTGTACAACGGCCACCTACCCCCATTAACTGTGGGCGATGGAGCTCTTCAAATTTGCGTCGGCCGGCCAAACCCTAGAGCACAAACCCTAGCTCTCTCTTCCAGCTACTGCGGCCACCACCTCCACTCGTAGAGCGATGCGCCGAAATGGATCCACCGCCACCACCGCAGCATCTCGTCGACCAGGTCGAGCGAGCGCATCGGAGCTTGGCCGCGCGCCATCGTGGCAGATTCTCTCACCGCATGGTGACGAGTCCGGCGTGGGCTGACATGATTCCGCAGCCGCCTTGGCCACGGCTGCTAGATCAAGCGAGGAGGGCGCTAGATGCTTCCTACACCGATGCCTACGACCCCAAGGAGCAAGCCTACGCTGCCGGGGTGGCGGAAGTCACCGTGTCGCCCACCGACGGGACAGAGGATGACACCGACGACTCCGGGGAGGCTGCCGTGCAAGCGGCCCACATGCAACTGAACGTGCGGCCAGCTTCATGTCCGCTGCGCGCAGTTGTGGACGCGGCAAAGGAGTCCGAGACGGAGCAAGCGCATCGCGCAACTGCAAGAGTGGCATGCGCTCTCCGCCGCAAACGGCGGCGCGAAGCCGAGACGGCGGCCAGAGCAGGCAGCTCTCACTGATGCCATAACCTCACCAGCGACGCCGCCTATGTGCGGCTAATTTTGTTAAAAAGTCGGCGGCGCTACGTATTTCGTAGCAACTAATGAAGAAAGGAGGAGGCCCTGGCCATGGCAAAGGAAGAGTCAGCAAGTCCGTGGCTGAACGGGCTTGCGGCTGGACGTTCCTCAAGGCCACATGACCTCCTTGATCTTCCCCCTTGACGGCCATGAACAACCATGATTCGGTGGTCGGTTATTAATTTGTTAACACATTATGTTTTAGTTATATTGTTTTTGTTTAGTTAGCACTTAATGTTGGGTAGGGAGGTAGATCGCTGGTGTTCAAATCAGGCTGACGGTTTGCCTACTCCAAAACCGCGTGCGGTCGGCTATAAATTTGCCTCGCAGCGGTTAGCTCCTCATCGCACCAATGGCGAACCGAGAAGACGAAGCAGTGGCTGTGCAGGAGGCACTTGTCGTGTTGGAGGAGGACCTGGCCGTGCCGGAGGAAGCTGCCCCGGCGTGGACCCCGTGGGAGCCTTGGTCTCCATGGGAGTCACGGTTGGCGGGTGTAGATCCAAGGTGGTTTGCACCACCGTGGGCTCCAGCCGAGACACCGATGAACGTGCCAGGTTCTCCACCATCCCCCACTGACCGTCGATGAGCCGGCTACTCCACCGCCACCACCGAACGAGGACAACAGCGAGGAGCCCTAGATTATTAGGTATTTATCTATTTTAAATTTCCAACATAATTCTTGAATTCCTATTATTAATGAAATATCTGGAAAAAAATGCTTGACCGGACTCGATGCGTCGGCCCGTTGGGTGCAATGGCCTATGAAGGACGAACATGGTCCAGACGCTTGTCCGTTTGGCGATCTAACGGACAAAAATAGTGTATGTTTGCGTCGGCCCGTTGGAGTCCATAGAGCATCTCCAACCATTGTGTGCAAACCCTCCCCATACGTCTGGGCGGACAGCCTGGACAGGGTTTGGGCTGAAAATAAGCACCCAACCCCCCCCCCCCCCCCAACGTAGCCCAAACAGGCAGGCTGTCCGGCAAACACCAAACCCAACCCATATGTGGGGAGGGTTTGGGGCCGCGCAGACGCGCCCGGACGCGTCCGCCCCGTGGTCACTGACACGGCGGACCTACCCTTTTTCACCATAAATCGGACGGAACCCTCGCCCGACCAGTAGATACTTTTCACACTCCACCGGCTCCTTCTCCTTGCTCTGCCCTTCTGCCAAGCTCCGGCGCCGCCGCCCCTCCGCCGTTGTCCGCACTTGCTTGCGAACCTTCCCAGACCAGTTTTCCACCGTAGCAGAGCTCCGTTGCGTCCGCATTGCGACGGATTTGGCCGCATTTGCGACAGATTTGGTGGCATTTGCAGTGAGCATTTCCGCCGCGCCTCCGCCACTCCGACAACAAGCACGCCTCTCCCACTCGATCTTCCACGGCTTGTCAGCCCGCCCGGCTCCCCGATCTGTAAGTTCGTCAGAACCCAAGCTAACCCTCCGCCGTCGGTCGTTTTCCATTCCGCCGCCCGTCTCCGCCCACCGGTCTCGGACAACATGGTTTCATGGGACCCGAACGAGGACTCGACAGGCTCCTACCCTCTATACAAGTAGGACAACTCCTCCGACTCGGTATGTCCTAGGTTAGCTCACATTTTGAGTTTTCCCCAAATTTGTGCAATGGTAGTGGATTTGAGTTGCAATTTTTTTGAATTGTAGGATTCAAAAGCATGTAGTTGCAATGTCCGTGGAGTTATATCCGAGTTGAACGATTCCCTCCGAGACAAGATGTGCATATTGGAGGATTTGAACTTCACAATTGAGGAAAAAAGGAAGATCGAAGAAAAGTTTGAAGAAGTTCATGGTACAAACTGGAAGTTGGAGGAGAAAATAAAAAAGATGAAAGAGGAGAATAAAAAGATTAAAAAGGAGAAAAAAATAGAAAAAGAGAAGATGAAAATGGAGTTGCATCTTACCGACTTTGTCGATGATTATAAAAGCAAGACGGATACAACTTGGACAAAGATGAAGAAGATCAAGAAGCATGCCATCAAGAAGAAGATGCATCTCCATTATGCATTGGGAGCTATAGTTATTTTAGTGATAATTATAATTGCTATGTACGGTGTTTCTTTGTGCACTAGATAAAATTTGAGTAATAGAACATAGCTGCATGGAGTGCATGTGTTTGAGGAGACCAATATCAGGTTTATGATTGTATACAACAATTATAAGGATTGTCCGGTCAGTGTCCACGGACACAACCGGATGTGCGGAAAGTCTAGGGGTCAAATTTGGGGTCTCCGAGATGCTCTTAGATCTGTCCCGACGAATTATTTTCTTGTACCTAATCGTACGCTGAAACACCCTCATACCCCTCCTCGCCGCAGAAGAAGAACGGATCCGCCGTCACAGGAATTCCCTTTCCATGGAAGGCGTGGGCGCGCGGCTAGGGCGCTCGTCGGCGCGTTACGGCCCTGCGACGACATTCACTGGCCCCGTTAGGAAGTGGCGTAAGGAGTGGGTCCCCATCACCTCCGCCACGGCCACGGTCACCTCCGCCGCTGCCTCCTCCACCGGGACCGGATCCCGCGGGAATAACCTCGTTCTGTTCAAGTGGACCCCGCTGAACTGCGCCAACGGAAGAGGTGGAGAAGACGAGGAGCTGACGGTGCCGGCGGAGATGGCTACGAGAAGGCGGCGGTACGTTCCGGTGAGGATTCTTGTATACTTCTTGGGTTTGATGTGGTCAGTTTCTGGTCCTACGATGGGTTCGATTTGGTATCCGGATGTATCTTTTTTTTTCTGGTTGCTTAAGGATTCAGTTTTCTACCGATTCAATTCTCTGTATGTTGGTCGAATTAAACTCTTGAAATATTAATTGACCTCTTATATTAAGGGTATTCTGGGATGATGCAAAAAAAATCAGAGACCATATGGTTGAAGCATATTTTAATTTCTGTGGATTTGCAAGTGCGCTACAGTTGTTCTTTTGCGAGTTTGTACAGCTGTGGTGTTTCCCTAGTACTGTACTTGTATTAGTTATTTCTACAATGCTAGTTCTTTATAAGAAATAGTGTCGTGCTTTCAGACTGTAGTTTTCACAATTACACTAGTAAGCTATTAACACCTTAATTTTGCTTGGTGAATCATCAGCAAGTTTCTTTGACCATTTACATTAGTCTTTTATTCTGAAATCTGAATAGTAGTTTTAATTCAGTGTAGCAACGCCATGAGAATTATTTGTTGAGCTTAGTTCAAATGTTATTGATAATCTTACAGTTATCATGGGTCGTAAACACATTTTGTATCAGGTTCAACCTTGGGACACATTTACTTCATCTAGAAGTATAGACTCATAGTGTTCATTTCCCTTGTCTCCCTTTTCACAATAGGCTTGTACTGACCAGTTGACTCACTGTTGGTAACAGCATTTACGTTTAAACCCTGGTATTTTCACTTATTTGTTTTCTGATACCTTGTTAATGTGTATTTACTGAGTCTGGACACACTACAGGTTTCTGTAGTCGAAGATCAAAGACAAGAATCTGCCAAATCTGATGATGAGAACAAGGCTAATGATGGAGAACCTTCATCTACTGAAACCGAGCAATCTAATGGAAAAAATAATATTGATGATACACTTATGGGTGAATCTCAGGTAACGTTTTCATTAGTTTGTTGTAGAATTAGTTAGTGATGGTATGGTCAGTCATTCACTAATGTTCAACAGCAAATAGACAGAAATATGCTTGTTTTGCTACAAACAAATGTCATCTGCAACAACATATTCGCGCTTCTCGATTCATACCAAAAAATCTGCTATTACACAATGATATAATTAATTTTGCATGGCAAATCAGTGGATAGTTTAGTGTTCGAAGTAATTTGTTATGTAACATCCAAGTTTTTGAAAAGTAAGTATTTACTACATATGAGAATACTTGTGCCAATCATGATTCATGATTATTCTCACGAGGAATACTCTATTCTTCTATGCAAATAGTTGGTAATAGTGTCACACTTCATAGAACTTGTAAGTGACATCTGATAATATATGTAGTAGTGCCATGTCACGTAAAGCCATCACTTATAGTCACTCATATAGTAAGGTTGGCTATTAGACTATGCCTAGGATCATGCTTTGCGTGGTATTTTGCCTATGTGGAGGAGAGAAATGAAAAGGTGAGGAGAGTGGGCTCTCATGCGAGAGCCCAGCTCTACGCGTGCTCATAGAAATGTACTAAATTTGAAGAAAGAGATTGAGAAAAACGTAGTCATCTAAGAGCCAACCTTATAGCTTACCTTTCTATATGAGTGACTAATTGTTGGCTATAAATGACATGACAGAAACTTATAGCCCGCAGTTGGCTATACTATTGTCTTTGCTCTTAGATGTAGGCTCTTGCATCAGAGCCCACTTCCTTCGTTTTTTCATGTCTCTCCTTTCCACATAAACAAAAGTGCCATGTAGGTGGGCTCTAAGCACTTGCTGTATTCTGGATCCCCTCTCCGACATATGACCAACTTTAATAGATAATAAGAGCCCATTTCCGAACCTCTCTGGGATGATACCAGAACATTTTCCCCATCATACTCTTCTAATCTGTTATACTACAAGTACAAACACAGTTCAGATGGTCGTTTTTCATATTTGAAGTCCTCTATTAAGTAGAGAGAAAAGAAATGAGAATTGAATGTACATATCCTATTTCAGGTATCAGATGAGGTTCGAGATTCCGACAATAACGTTGGTGGAACTGACCTAAATTTGAACTTAGGTCCAAAAGACCCCAACGGTGATGACGAAGTTGATACAAGTGAGCAATGTGAGACTCAAACAGAACACAGATTGAAGAGGAAATCACTTACCCCTGACCTCGAAATGAGAATGTAACATGCAGCTTCATACATTCCTTGGATTCTTTATTATTATTTTCCTTTTTGGTCATTGTGTAACTTTCTTGGCATATTAGTATATCGATAAGTCAACAGAATCACAACTACATGACAAGTCATAGTGAAAGCCTGCATTGTGTTTCCAAACAACGTGTTAATAAGAATTTTCTTGCATTTTGCAAGTGTGAAATGCAGTATTTATTTATTTGTTTCACTTGTGAATTGAGCGAATGATAGCAACGTGATAAGGCTGTGTAGAGATTTGGAGAACATAACTTGGGATGGACGTTTCTACACAAGGCACAAGCAAAACAAGCCTCAAACAGTATAAGGAATCAAATCCCAATTTCATACAATCCAAACCGTATCCATGGTGTTGGTGGGTGACGTTTGATATATTTTCAAACATAAGACAATCCAGATGCATACTCAGTGATCTGTGTGTACTATATATTTGCCCATTGGGCTATCAATATAGACAAGTTGCATCCATAACATTAGCATCACATTCATGTTATGTTTCTCTATTCTCTTCGATATGTCCTGATGAACCTTTTGAGATATTTACATTTTTCTATATTGATGTATAACTATCTAGCTGTCTGTAGTCCTAGCTCCATGATGTATAACTATCCAAGCATAACGTCTCGGTTCTTATGTTGCTATGCCAGAGTTGTGGAGTACAACGCTTGCATAATTTACCGTGAACTCTCCTTGCCCGGATGTACCGTGAAGTATGTGTCTTCTCTAATTCGAGTAGAGTACCCATTTGTGCTTTTTTTAAATTAGGTGCACGAACTCCGTGATAGGCATATCCCAACACTGCATTTGACAGTTTCCTTGAATCTCGGCTTCATACAAAGTTACAGTTCAAACGATTTCATCATAGCCAATTATGTTGATAATTTTTATGGATGGGTGCTGGACGAATACTCATTCAATTGCATTTGTTCCCCTCGAGTTTTCTTATGAAAAGAGATAATCGTTAGACTTGGCAAAACCACGAGAAAGTACACAAGTATGGCTGGTACATAAGTTATGGAGGATGACGATGTCGTGCATTTTTCCTGATCCGTGACGTGAAACTCTTCTTAATCACGCACTGCTTGTGGCCATTGACCAAAGGCATAGTCTATCTTATCTTCCATGACTGTCCCAGTTAGAGCTGGCAGAAGGTGGGTGTCAGGCTCCATCTGCATGTACTAGCGGCTGCATAGGGCAAGCGCCAGGCTCCATTTGCATGTAGCAGTGGCATGATAGGTGAGTGTTGGCGGCAGGTTGTAAGGGCATCTCCAGCCGCCCCCCCCCCCCCCCCCCCCCCCCCCCCAGAGCCCCAAGAGGCCTTTTTAGCGCCGCGGCGGCCAAAAAAAGCGCCGTTTTTGTACCACTCGGCCCCCCCAGAAGCCCAAATAGCGCCGTTTCGGCGTTATTTTGCGCCGGCGCACCCAGGGGAAACCCAGCCCACTGGGTTCGGCTTGGGGGGGCGAAATGGCGGGAAAGGCGACGCGGGCCAGCGCTGTCAGCGACGCGGGGGAAAATGGCGCGGAACAGAACCGCCCGTGAGCGGCGCGCCCTCATCCTCTCAGCTCCGCGCTGGTTAAAGGCTGCCGGAGTTAATGGCGTGGCCAGCGGCCAGTGAGCGCGCCGGTCAAAAGGCTGCCGGAGTAATGGCGTGGCCGGCGCGCGTCGCTTCGACGTCCAATCGAAGGCCACGCGGCGCAATGGCGCAGTAATGTCGCGCCACCACGTCTGGCCGCCGAGCTTTAAAATCCCCCACCCCTCGCCGGCCCTCCGCACACTCGCCTCTCCCTCGCCTCTTCTCTGCTCTCCCTCCCCGGCGCATCCGGCGGCCAGGGGGCGTGGCAACTGAGCGCGGGAGGCATCCCGTGCCTCCCGTCCCGTCGGCGTCGAGTTCGACTACGCCATCGCCGAGGTTCGCGAAGCCCTGACGGAGGAGCAGGCCGCGGACCCGCGCTGGAGGGCGGAGGGCAACGACGCCTTCTGGCAGGCCTATTTCCAACGCCGGCACGACAGGACGTCGCCGACCATGGCAACAACGGCCACGTGGAGGGCCGCCACAACTCCAAGGGGCGCAAGCGGTGGTGGGGCGGCCCAAACCGCCGCCTCCAGTGGGTCCTGGACTACATCGCCGCCGGCAACGAGCCCGGCTGACCATGCCGCCGAGGATCGCGTCGTGGACGCCGCGGCGGATGGGCGCCGCGTCCTCCTCCTCCGCCACTTCGTCTTCCTCCGGCGCTCGCTCGGCTCCAGGTACCCGCGCCGCGCCCCCCTCTGTGACCCCCCCCCCCCCACTCTCAACTCCGGCCGCCGCGCCCCAGTGCGCAGCGGCGCCCTGCGCATCGGCGAGCCTCGCGGCGGCTCCCAGCGCCGCGCGGCTTCTCCCCTCGCTCCTTCTTGCAGCGCCTCGTCAGGGCCAAGAAGGAGCCCAAGCAGGAGCCGGAGCAGGAGGTGGAGTGGCCCGGCCTGAAGGAGGCGGAGAAGGCCTCCTTCAACACAATCCAGCCGGCGACGGAGGAATTCGCCGCCGACTGGAGCCTCCGCCAGTTCACGGAGGCCGAGGTGGAGCGCCAGCGCCAAGCGCTCGCCGAGCTGGAGCGCAGGCGCGCGGAGGAGCGCCAGCACGCCAATGCGGGCCGCCGCCGCCGCATTCCTCCTCCTCCCGAGGCGCCGGAGATCCCCTACTTCGTGCTGGACCCGAGCGACAGCGACGAGGAGGACGACGCCTTCAGGCAGGCCCTGCTGCTGAGCAAGTTCCAGCGCGGCGACGGCGAAGGCCCGAGCCGGCCTCCCGGGGACGGCTCCGACGACGACAACGACGGCGACTACAGCAAGGTGATCCAAGCCAGCCTGGGCCTCAACTAGCCCCGTGTAGATCGCCGAATAAAATGTTTTTATGTTTTTAGTTTCGAATTCTGCCCTGTAATCGGCGATTTTTCCGCCAAATATGAATGGAAATCGCCTGTCTATTTGTTCCAGCGTTTTTGAATTTTTGGGCGAAACTTGGGTTGGGTTCGCGGCTGGAAAACGCGCCCCCCCAGGATCCAGATTAGCGCCGTTTCGCGCCGCGGCGGCCCAAAATAGCGCCGTTTTGGGCCCTGGGGAGGCACAACGGCTGGAGATGCCCTAAGGAGGAGGATTTACAAGGGGACAGCGACCACGAGGAAGGAGGCGGCCCTGACGGATCCGATCGAGCAGAAGGTGGCGGAGACAACGCATGCATTGGCCAAACAGGAGATGAGGCCAAGTAAAGACGATGCTTTGTTTTGTCAAGTGGCATGATTGAAGGAGACGCACTAAAAAAGTAGGAGAAACCCATAGGAATGGCACGAGAGAAAGCAAGGTAGATATATATATATGCTAATGTCCATCAATACGTGACAGTAAATAGAGCCGTTAGACTATGCTTTATCTCCCATTTCATAACCCACAACGACAAGTACTCTGGTAGTTTTTATTATTCCTTAGCAAAATAATCATTGACTCCCTCCAAAATAACCGAAGTTTTAGCTTTGTGCTAAGCCAAATGTCTCTATATTTGCATATAAAAAAAGTCTATATTTGACCAAAACAATAAATAAAAAGTCAATGTATGTAACGTCAAATCTATATATAATGAAAGTACAGTGTATTGTGAATCTAATAGAATAAAATTGTTGTGATAAATGTTGGTAGATTTTCTTCAAACTTGGTCAAACTTAAAATGGTTTGACTTAGAACAAACCTAGGACTTCAGTTACTTTGGAACGGAGGGATTACAAAATTATCAAAGTACCCCATTAGGAATGTATACATGTCTAAACTTTATGTATTCTATAACTAAATAGATAAATGGAAAGAATCCATGTATGCATAAGAAATTATTTAACACTTTTGGCATGTTAATCATCATGGACTGCATTTCTAAGGGCCACCGTGCTAGTTGCTCTTAAGGCCTTGTTTGGTACTTGTGTTTCTGTAGGGATTTGTGGTATAATCCCACAGGGATTGGTTGATAGGACGAGGTAGTGTATTGGGTCATGAGGAAAATAACTAGGGTCTAGAAAATTTTAGGGAAAAGTGGCGATACAACCGACCCAAAACAATAGAACCAAGTGTGCTTTAATGGAGAAAAAAAAGGGGGGGGGGGGGGGGGGGGGGGGGGGGACAACGGATATGATTTATATTTGAAACAAGAAGATTCAAGCAGGTATATTCGATTTTCACAACATCTGAAGAGAAGTTGCTTGTACATTACAGTTCCTATAATACACTAAGGGGGGATAAAGGTGGAAAAGTGCCTTGCATGACACTCGTTTTTATTGCTCTTCTGAGCTCCTCGCGACCCCATCAGTTGATTCCAGAATGATGCAAGAAGCCCTGTGACCTGCCGCATATTTTGCATCTGCCAGCAGAGCAAGCGTGTCAGCTACCAACGAGAAGAGTGCTAAAATCTAAAATTATTGTACAAGATATTGTGCATGATTGGCATGTTTCAACTTTATTTTTGCATTTGCAACCTGTTTGGTTTATGACATGGTCATAGTTTGTGAAGCAAACCTTTACTGTTTGACACTGACGCATGTATAAGAAAGAGGAGATAACTTACTTCATATGACTGTCCCACTAGGGAGTAAAGCATCCTTGATCACAGTTACGATGCCACTTTTGATGAAGTATCCATCCGTCTCCCGGGCTGCTTCTTGAACATTGTCAACATTGATTATCTAAAATACCAACGAGCAGCTTAAGAAAGATAACTTAGGGAACAACATGCGTACAATGTAATATCATGTTTGGGAAAATGGACAGGCAATATAGAATTTTTTATCTAATGGGAGAAACAGATTAAAGTTTTGTACATTGCCGTGAATTTGAGTTACATATTTCGCAGGAAAAAGGAAATCTGGTAGATGCTTAACCAAAATAAGCATATGGAATACCTTCACGTTGTCTCCAATACGAGCATTCTTGTCAATGATTGCTCTTTTGATGTGTGAATTCTTTCCAATACCAATGGGAATGCCACCTTTTTCAGCAAGGAGTTTTTTGTCGGCTTCAGTCTGTTGAACAACAAAGGGTGAGTACACTCATTTGCCAGAAGCATACTACACTTGTATATTATTTTACCTCATAGTAGTCTGCACCCATTAGCAATGTGTCCTCTATTATTGCACCTTCAGATATGCAGGACCGGAGTCCCACTACTGAATGGTGTATCTTGCAGTTCTACATGGACAGAAAAGCGAGGCAGAGTGAACATACAAGCCATTAAAACATTCAGCATGACAAATCACTTCAAAGGAGATATAACGATAACAGGCCATAGTATAGAAGTTTTTTCAAACATGTTCATCAAATTTGTTAGTATGAAATGGAAAAAGGTCAGCTAAAGAAGAAGGTTAGCACACCAAAGGCCAACTGAAAAAATCTACTTACTTTAATAACACATCCTTCACCAATAACACTGTCTGTCACGTCAGCATCAAGAACCTTTGATGGAGGCAAGTGTCGAGGTTGTGTGTAAATTGGAGCAGAACGGTCATAGAAACTGCATTAATATTGGGTATACTTTAAATCAACAGGGAGCTATTTTAACACTATACATGCATGCAATTTCATAATCTTCTGCCACATCAAGGCCAAAAGCACACCTGAAATCCGGTATTGGCTTTTTGGTAATTCCTAAATTTGCGTTATAGAATGCCTCGATTGTACCAATGTCTTCCCAGTAACCATCATATAAATAGGCCTGTACCTGTACACAGCAATAAAAGACTTAAACAGAACATACTAAAAATATGAATGCCCATATAGTTTTTGGAAAGATAAATATATGACTTGATGGTATTTTTCGGTGAAGGTAAGATGATACAAAATCTGTTAGAGTAAGCTATGTGGGAAGGTGTTTGTTGTATGCTGCAAAACGCTACAGAAGCTTGTATTGCATAGTGCTATTTATGGGATACAAGGTCGGTACAAGTATAGGTCGGTTTGGACCTGGCAGAATACTACAGACCTATAACCTTCTAGAGCTTTCTACTGCTAACTAGGATCACAAAGCTCTACAGCCTTCTACAGATTTCTATTCTAGCTTACTGCCTAAAGCTTACATATGAATAGTACTACTAGAACATTCTAGATTAACTCCTATGCAAGGATTACTCACAATTCTCCCCTAATCCTTGCTCTTCAAGCTTGACTTTATCTTGACCATTCCAATTCAAGCACGCAGCTCCTGAAATTTCACTCGCCCCAAAGATTTCGTCAAGATGTCAGCGAGCTGATCTGATGAAGCTTGTGCTGATGCTCCCATCTTCCAAGCAATCTCTGATGAAGTGATACCGAATATCGATACGTTTGCTGCGCTCATGGAAGACTGTGTTTTTGGCTAACGCTATGGCAGACTTGCTGTCCACCTTTAGCTCAACCGTCTCAGCTTTTCTTCCTAGAAGTTCAGCAAGTCGAGCCAGCCAAATTCCCTGATTTGCTGCAGTTATGGTTGCTACATGTTCTGCCTCACAAGAAGACTGAGCAACCACCCTCATTGCCAACTTACCAAGCAGTTGCCTAAGAAGAACAGTGTGCCACTCGTGCTCTTCCTGGTGTCTATGTCGCCAGCGAGGTCACTGTCACTATAACCAATCAGCCGTGCCTCTTTTGTCTTCCGCCTGTAGTGAAGACCGTAGTTGATCGTGCCAGCGACGTAGCGTAGGATTCTCTTCACAACCATCATATGCTCCTCTGTGGGTTGTTCCATGAATCGACTAACGAACCCAACAGCAAAGGCCAGGTCTGGCCTGGTGTGGACGAGATAGCGGAGGCTGCCAACGATCCGCCGGTACTCTGTAGCGTCCACCTCTTCTGCTGTACTTTCACGGCTTAGCCTGAGCCGCTCCTCCATTGGAGTGTGTGCAGAATTGCATCCTTCCATTCCTCCCAGCTGAAGGATGCGCGAGGCATAGTGTGCCTGGACTTCGATTCCAAGATAGAAAGACAACAATCCAAGGTCGCTCATCTCAAATTTTGTCTTCATCTCGTTCTTGAAGCTCTCCGCTGCTCCCTTGGATGAACCTGTGATGATTAGATCATCTACATAGACTCCAATGAGCAGGATTACCTCGTTGGTGGTGCGCCGGTATATTGCATGCTCGTGCTCGCTCTGTTTGAAGCCCATTTCCTTGAGCGTGCAATCAAGCTTCGTGTTCCATGCTCACGGTGCCTGTCGCAGGCCATAGAGGGCCTTGCGCAGCCGTAGTACCTTTCCTTCTTCACCTTTGACGACGAAACCGGGTGGCTGCTTCACATAGACTTCCTCCTTCAGTTCTCCATTGAGAAAAGCTGATTTTACGTCCACCACATGGACGGGCCACCCCTCCTGGGCAGCCAGAGCAAGTAGCAGCCGGATCGATTCCATGCGAGCCACGGGAGCAAAGGCTTCATCAAAGTCTACGCCGGCTTGTTGAACGAAGCCGCGAGCGACCAGCCGTGCTTTGTACTTGATTACTTCGCTAGCTTCATTTTTCTTCAACTTATAGACCCACTTGAGGCCTATTGGTTGATGCCCGTGTGGCAGATCCAGGAGCTCCCATGTCTTGTTTCGCTCCACAGCTTCTATTTCCTCACGCATGGCTGCCTGCCATGCCTTGTCGCGCTCAGCTTCTGCAATCCCAGCCTTGCTCTTCATCAACGTCACGGGCGCCGGAGTCGAGGTACCAGCGCTCAATTCGCTCGTCGTCGCTGCTCGTCTCGAGGTAAGATTTTCCCTTCGGCTCGTCGATGTGAAGTGGGGCATTGATGTAGGTTGGTCCCGATTTTCATGGATTTGTGCGGAGGGAACGATGAACACGAAAAACACGGGATGTACTCAAGAACACAAAGAGGGGAAATCAACAAAACAAGGATAACTAGCAAGTAGCAACTCAGCAAGATTCAATTGGTAACAATCCCGAGGGTAGCCCCCAATTCTCCTCTCCCAAGCACACCTTACTCTTAGGATTGTTTGTCCAATTGGTCAATCCAACCAACCCAACAGAATCACCCAAGGATGAAAGATTGGCAAGTAATCGCAACTACAAGCGGAAGCCTTGGTATCCACGCAGGGATCTTCTCGAGAGGAGGCCTTGGTTCATCTCCAAAAGGGGAGGCCTTGATTCATCTCCATAGGAGGAAAGAGACACTTTGAGAAGGAGCAAGGCTCTACTTTAGTTCCCAAATCATAGTCTAACCCTAGATCTAGATGGGGAGGTTCTATTTATAGTCTAGGTAGGATAGGGGTGGATAAGTGAGGGGACACGGGCCCTCAACCCGTCAGGTTCCCGCCGCAGCGGTAATATCGCTGGAGCCACCGGTAGTACCGCTGGGCAGGCCTTTGAACTGCTTCTGAAGTCAACTCGAGCGGTAGTACCGCCAGACCCAGCAGTAGTACCGCTGGCCGGCGGTAGTACCGCTACGGTACCGCTAGCGCTACCGACAGATCGAACAGAGGCCCATTTTCGGCGGCAGCTTCGGAGGTAGTACCGCTGGCGCGGTAGTACCGCCCGGTGGGGCGGTAGTACCGCCCAGTCTCTTCTGTCTCGGCTGGACTCGGGCGGGGGCGCATCTGGTTCGGCTGGACTTGGGGCGGTAGTACCGCCGCCTGGGACTTGTTCCCATTCTTCTCTCCTTCTCCTTCGTCTTCTTGACTCGATTCTTGTCCAACTTCTACACTTTCTTGGGGATCTTCATGAGGATCAAGCCTGAGTATACACAAGGTATCGGAATGAAGTAGCAAGCCATTCAAAGGAGTATCGAGATAACACATGGATAGGAGCGATTTCACCTTATCATGAAGTGCCTTGACTCTTGCTCTTGTCATTGGGCCACTTGTTGTAGGAGACGTAGGTCGGGCTACATCAGGCATGCTCTGGAGCTGTAGTGCTGCTGTCCTTCACCACTATGGCTGGGGCTGGAGCGACGCTTTGTTGCACCATCATGGCCGGGGCTGGAGCGTCGCTTTGCTGCACCTTCATGGCTTGGGCAGGGGCTTCGCTTTGCTGCACCGTCATGGCTGGGGCAGAAGTGGCGCAGACCTGCGCCATGAGGAGAGCAGGCTCATCATCATCTTCCTCTGCTTGGGCCAGATATGCCCTGTTTCCGTTTCTCCTAGGCTGCCAGCAGTCCTTGGCCCAATGGCCGCGACGGCCACAGTTGTGGCATGTGTCATCGCGCGGGCCGTCCCTAGCTGCTGCACTTGCCGTCTCCACCATTCTTACGCGGTAGCCGTCATCGTCGCTATGCGCTGCCACGCGCAGGCCTGGAGGAGCTGCCTCCTTGGCGCTCCTTCATCTTTTGTTGCCACTGCTCCTCTGTTAGTAGGAGCTTGCCCTGCTCAAGCAGCGGCTCCGGCGACACGAGACGTCCTCTGCTGCCTTCAGCCGACCGGTGACCTCCTCCAACGACATATCAGAAGTGTCAAGGAGGGTCTCGATTGCAAGGGCTATCTGCGACAGCCTAGGGGGCACAATTCGCAAGAATTTCTCGACGACTTGAGTTTCGTCGATAGGTGCTCCGAGCGTGCCGAGGTTGGTGAGGCGTAGCGCGAAATCGTCAACGGACTCCCCGTCGTGGAAAGAGATCATCTCAAATTCTTCTTCAGCTGCTGCACCTTGCCCTTCCGCACGCGGTCTGAACCAACACGCATGGCTCGGTTCGCCTCCCATGCCTCCTTCGCTGTCCGCTTGACAGCCAGGCCAGCCACCATTTCTGGTGGGACAGCTTGCAGGATGGCCTCCAGCGCCATTCGATCTTCCTGGAAGTCGTCGGCGCCGAGCTCGATTACATCCCAGATGCCCCGAACCTGCAGCTTCACCTTCATGAGAAGGCTCCATTCGGTGTAGTTCGTCCGCGTCAACATCGGGTAATTGCCGCCGCCGACTTCCTTCACAACACGCTCGACAATGACCTCGCGCCTTCCAGCCTCGCGGTGGCGCGGTCGTCTCGGTGGTGGTGAAGGGGAACGGCACCGTGGCTGGTGAGACGGACTGCGGGCAACACCCTGTTGACCTTCAGCAGACATCTCTCAGGATCCTCTCCTCACTGGGCTGATCTCTCCTAACCGTGGCTGAACCTCTCCTAACTTGGCTCTGATACCAAATGTTAGAGTTAGCTATGTGGGAAGGTGTTTGTTGTATGCTGCCAAACGCTACAGCAGCTTGTACTGCATAGTGCTATTTATAGGATACAAGGTCGGTACAAGTATAGGTCGGTTTGGACCTGGCAGAATACTACAGCTAGACCTATAACCTTCTAGAGCTTTCTACTGCTAACTAGGATCACAAAGCTCTACAGCCTTCTACAGATTTCTATTCTAGCTTACTGCCTAAAGCTTACATATGAATAGTACTACTAGAACATTCTAGATTAACTCCTATGCAAGGATTACTCTCACAAAATCCTCAAAGCAGAAGAATAAACTAAATAAAGGAACTACAAACTAAATGAGCTTTCGTACCCTCATTCCAGAACTAGTCGCACCAGGAATAACCTCACTTCCAAAGTCATTAGCTCCAGGAAATTGGTCACGGAGAAGCTGAAGCATTACATGTTTGCTAATAACGTAGATACCCATGCTAGCAATATAAGGCATTTCCTTTGCCCTCACATCATCAAGGCCAAGTATCGTCGTATCAACCTACAAGATCGAAAGAGGCAGCGGCACTGTGTAAATTTAACAAAGAGATTTGGTAGCATAATAGACAGGCATAGCATCAATGTACCATCATTGCTTTCAACTGCTCTCCTTTTGGTTTCTCTGCGAATTCAATTATCCTCCCTTCTTCGTCGATTTTCATAAGGCCAAATGCAGTTGCACGTTCCTCATCCATGGGCAAGGCGGCAACAGTAATATCAGCATCAGTTTCTCTGTGTGCCTGAATAAACTTTTCATAGTCCATTCGGTACAGGTGATCTCCGGCAAGAATTAGATACTCCATAACATTATGCTCCTCAAATAGCCACAAATACTGCCTTACAGCATCTGCGGTACCCTGAGATAACAAAATAAAAGAACGTCAATACTTTACACAAGCTAGCATGGGACCCTAGCAACACTTTATGTCGATAAGCATGAACTTGGATGACACTTCTGTTCATCTTCAGTAATCAACTCGAATGTCATGTGTTATTCGCTGGTATTGACTTATGACAGAGCATCCCGCAAAGTTAACTATATAAAGTTGAATAGATTTAGGTTCAAGTTCGTGCACTAGCCAACACAACGAAAAGTCCGAACTGATGGAAAGGAATAGGCAATCCACATATATGTAACACACCTCTCAGGTGTGACTTGGGACTCCAACATGTGCATAGAGGAAGAGAAACCTCATGTATGACTCAAGAGGCCTATACATGGACAGAAGAGGGGGCCAAAGCAGCAACCAGTATAATAGGGCAGCAATTTTCACTAAATAGTGAAAACTGAGACTTGAACCTGAGAAACGTCTCTAATACCATGTCAAGTTTCATGCACTAGCCAATGCAACCAAAAGTCCGAACTGATGGAAAGGGTAAGGAAATCCACATTATGATCATCTACTGACCTATATGTGTTGTTTCACCGTGGAATTAAGAGAGATACATCTCATCTCAGAATGGTTTGGCTGACCTATATGTGTTGTTTCACTGTGGAATTAAGAGAGATACATCTCATCTCAGAATGGTTTGGCATAAACTATCATCAGAGAGAACAAACTGATGTAAATACTATGATTGGTAACTGGTTTGGCACAAACTAGCAGAAACTGCATGTAAATGTGTGGTCTAGCACTCATAATCTGAAGCGGAACTATGATGCCTAGTAGGTTGCACCGGTATAACCTATGGGCACGTACAATGGAGGCGCTTAACCAGGCGCTAAGGGTAGAAATCCTGGTAGTTAGCAGCGATTCCCAGCCAAGGCTGGGATTTTCCTTGGCGTCGCCTTCTATTTAGGTGTCGGGCGCTAGCCAAAAAGTTTCCCCGCTCGCGTGAAAGTAGGAGCGTCGAGCGCTAGGCATGGTTGCTGTTTCCCAACCAAAATCAGGGGCGAGAGAATATCTGCCCAGCTGAACCGGCGCCTGGCATCAAGCGCCTCGTGTTGGAGAGGTAGGTCGCTTGCGCTATTTTTCCTTATTATTTTAATCTATGTAGCGACCCAATTAAGAGTCCAGCGTTGTAGATTAGGCGCTAAGCAAATAATCATTATTTCTTGTCTTTTTCTTTTTTCACTTAAGCGCCTGTTTAGGCGTCTCCCAATGTACATGCTCTGAAATATAGTTTGCTCTACAACATTTGCTGAGAAACAGTGACCACTGACTAATGCTCACAAGAACTAAACCAAAGTTACATCACTAACAATTTACCTATACTAATTTTCATATGGTAACGAGCAAACTTGTTCAGGACCAGAGCCTGGTTAAAAATAGAGGTTCAGATAATGCAAAGCACTAGTTAACATCAATTTGTGAAAAGTTTTAAGCGTCTGTAGTTGAACTTAATTTGTCTTGTGATAGCAGCATGCCATAAAAACAATAACATTTACAAATAAAGGAATACTGCTGTAGTACCCGGATTAACCTATATCAAGGTTTTGTACGAAAAGACTACCGACATTGCCTCGGAACGTTCGATGCAGAGGCCAGGGCCGACCCCATTTCGGAAAAGAACATTGCCTCGAGGAACAGATTTTGATTCCTCGAAGGCTGGCCTTAGGATTTCCGCGGAGCACTTAGTGAAATTAGTTCATGGTGAAAGGGTATGGTCATGATTCATGAATCTCTACTACTATAAAACAAGCAAACATATTCTTTCCTACAGTCACCCCAACAGATGTACACGGCCAAATTCCCACCACAGATCTGACCTGGATAACTATAATTACGACCCAGATTACCCAATCCCCCGCTGCGTAAACCAGGCGGACGAAAACTCTGCCAGAAACGCACGCGCGCGTCTGCTGCTCATCACCCCAATCGTCGCTGGAAAAAAGGAAAGACATGGAGGCCGCTCTCCCGTCCGCATCCGGTCCAGAGAGAAGGGCCGCGCCGGCGACAGATGGAGACAGAGACGCACCCGAGCGGCAGCGCTTGCGAGCCTGATGGGCGGGGGAGGAGTCCGACGGGGTGGATGTCACCGGCGGGGTGGTCGGCATCCTGCGGTGGCACCCGCTGCCCACGCTGTTCGCGTGCGGGCTGCTGCTCTTCATGGGCGTCAACTACACCATCCCCATGGTCCCGGCCGCCGCTGGACCTCGGGTTCGTCGCCACCGCCGCGATGCAAGCCGGGATCGCCGCCCGGCCCTGGCTCAACTCGCTCCTCCCCTCCCCGCTGCACCTCTGATTCGTCGCCACCGCCAGATTATTCCCTAATCACCGCCCTAACTCTCGCCGATAATCCCCCATAAATCTGTCCTCCCACTGACTCCCCATCAGCAATTACCTCACCGCGTGAGCGCCACGCCCACATGCACGTCACCGGCCGCTCGCCGAGCGCCGCCGTCGTCTCAATCGCGCAAATCTCGCCATACGATTAGACCCAACAGTATTGCCACACTTCGTCGGAGGACGGAGGTTCAGTGTTCATCTGCATCGATCGGCTACCTTCGCCTTGGCCCATCCCAACGAGTTCTACCTTTCCAGGGGAGAGGCTTCCGGCTGCCCGAGCTCACGTGCCTCGCGCTCTCCTGCGCACTAGCTCTCCCCATGTACCTGCTGTGGTAAAAGATTGCGATTCCCTACGCCATTCTTGTCAATTTGGAGTGCTACCACACGTTTTGTTGTTTGTATGTGCAAAACTTGTCTCGCCATCTAATTCCTTATACTCAATTCACTGCTATATTTGACACCAAACAGGCAAACACCAAGTATCACATGTTGCTGCAATTCTTTCCGTTAGCTTAATTAATTAGCCATGCGGAAGATTTAAGTTCTATTCCCGTGTACTCAGTCTAAACTGATTTCTGTAGTTCAGACTTTTGACACTGTGTGAATCCTGGCAAGTTTTTTTTTTCAATCTTGAATACATCTGAGTTAGGTTCTGTATCAGAAATTCAGAATTCATTTCAGTTTTGATTTGAGGATGCCTTCAGTCAGGTAAATATGAGTACATCTTCACCGTACAACATGTATCATCTCTAGCGTTGTTTAAACCTATATATAGCTCCGTGGATTCAGATTTCAGAGTTTTTGATGTTCATATCATGGCCTAAACCTTAGAGGCCCAACTACAAGATTTGATTACTATGGTCAGCCTGTTTTGAACTTTGGAGTTAAATTTTGTTTCCTTGCTTTGAACATCACCGCTTGTTATCCAGCCTGTGACAAAGGGATGAAGCTATTGGTTTTGAAAGCTGAAACTAATGACCGAAGTTGGCACCAACGCTTCAACGCAAATTTGATACAACAAGATTAGCTTTCCATTGCTTTTGTTATCGAATATGTAGCAGAGAATCATTTTTGTTTTCATTTTCTTGCTGATACAACTGTGCTTGCACCTATAAAATGTATTGATTTTATGCTTCCTCCATTGGTTTTTGGTTTGTTATGGAAACAAGAAAAACAGTAAAGAAGAATTCTAATTTGTATGCACCTGTGGATTTCAGAGGTTGTTGTGAACTCTGACATTGAAATTGATGTCCTGCTACAAGAGTTGGTACCAAATGTACAACAGAACACTTGAAAGTTAACTACGGGAGGTGATTTTTTTCTTCCCAGATTCTTATTGGGACTTATATATGTAATTCTTAATTTTCTATAGTATGGCAACACATTCAAAGCAGTGTTTCAACTATTGATAAATCTATTTATTAATTAGCTCAAAATAAATGTGCTAGGAGTAACTAATGTAACAGAGGTATGGAGTTATGTAGTTGTCGTATATGTCCATGAAAACGTGATGAGAAAAAATTATAGGAGTTTCTGTTGCAAAAACATATTGATTCTTGTGTTCTAAAATGGTTACTAAGATGGGCATCTTCAAGATGAACCCCTGCAGAGGTAACTGAAACAATTTTCCTGCGAAGCTAACTACAAAGAATTTTACTTTCTGGGTTTAATTTAATTTAAGTATGTCCATATTCTTGCAAACATATAGAGACTAAGTCGGGCAGGCCATCAGGGGCCTATTCATGCTTAGGTTTGTTTTCTTTATTTGTGTTCTTAATCTTTGAATTTTGGAAAAGCTGAGATAGCTGTCTTCTCTACATTGATATGGTTGCACTGTGACCTGAAGGTGAGCTGCTAGCCAGCTATAGATGATGACTTTGTTGTACTACCTTACAGAAATACATCTCCATTTCGGAGGTGTACGACGTTTTTTATGCAGTCGAGGTCTCCAACATTGACGGCGGAGCATGGAAGTGGACTTGTTGTGTCCGCTGATTGTTCATCGGCAGAGGCAGTTTATGTGAGTTTCGCTAAAGTATAACACGATCTTGATATGTATAGTACTTTCATTGGTTCGGGTTTACGCGTATCAGACAAAATGTGCCTTGCACCGTGATTACGAGCTTTAGGACTTGAGGTGATCCGAGAATTGTAGGACATTATGAGTTTTACAATTATGTTACCTCCCTACTGAATGTAGCTTATGTAAGGTAGTTGTGTTTTATGTTATTTGTAACATAAAGTAGTGGTAGCATAGTTGTAAACATTTGTTAGTTCCTTCATACATGAATGCATCTTAGTGTGAGGCTATACAATTATTGTTGATGCTTTTCCTATTTACACTTGAGCTACATAACATCACTTAGGAGACTGGCTTTTGGTACATGAGGAGAAATAATGCTTACATATGAAAATTTAATACCTATAATTTGGGCACTGACATCTATCACATGTTTTTGTTGAACCTATAATGATAGAAATGAAAACGCGCATTGCGCGTGCACGTCTACTAGAAGTTTTATAAAAGGAGATATAGATTTGGTTTTTGTCTAAATGCCAACATGACACAAAAATAATTATAAAAGGAAATAATGGGAACTGTTATAACTGAAGAATGGAATTACTAAAGCAAAATTCTATTATTTTCTGATGAGGACTTTCGAGCGAATGACAATCTCTAATGTTCATCAATTGATGAATCTAGCATTGAGATACCTGAAACCAGTTAGGATTATCTGGGCTCTGTTGTGCCGCGAGGACTTCAACAAATCCTTCATTCTTGTACCCTCCAATGTTGCTCCCATAGGCTCGTGAAAGGTGGCGATTAAGAGAAGCAGAGTTGAACTGTGTCAGCACATATATCTTTGATATATTGCTGTTCAGACAATTGCTGACAGGAATATCAATAAGCCTGTAGTTGGCACCCAATGGCACTGCAGGCTTCGCACGCTTCTTTGTCAGAGGATACAGTCTAGTCCCCGCACCACCTCCAAGAATGATTCCGAGAACACTCTGCACAGACCAAAAAAAACTCATCAATTGACTATCAAAGTATATTCAACAAAGAATGAGAGAAAACATTAAAAAAAAGTTCCGTGATTTGAGTGTAGAACATGAGACCATACAAATGATTAAAAAACAAAGAACAATTCAATAATCAAAATCTAGGTATCATTACAAAATGGGTCCGCCTAACGCTCAGCTGACTGAGAATTAAGCTAATTCTCAGTCAGCTGAGGTCAGCCAACATTTGATTTCCAACGATTTCTACTTCCGATCGATCGGTTATTCGTTTTGTGAAAAGCGACCTGGGCCTAATTGCTGCATGCACGTGTTGGGCCCGAAGTGCCTCATTGCAGCCTTTTTTTTTCTTGGCTGGATACGGTCCTTCCTTTCTTAATACAAGTCAAGGGAAAAACACTAGTGAAATGAGAGAGATTTCTAGGAAAATAAATTAGTGAGTTGGAGACAATAGAGCTGGGATTTTTTAGTTGCAGACAGAGTCATAACCGAGGATGTTTTTGTTGTTAGGGTTACAACTAAGATTTTTGAGTTGCGTGTGGGCTTCACAACAAAAAATATATTCAGTTACAAGTGGGGTTGCAACAGAGATATTTTTTCAGTTGTAAATAGGGTTGCAATTGAGTTATTATACAATTGCAAGTGGGGTTGCAACTAAGATATTTGCCAGTTGCAGGTCGGGTTGCAACTGAGATATTATTTCCTAGTTGCAGGTCGGGTTGCAACTGTGATATTTGCCAGTTGCAGGCCGGGGTTGCAACTGAGATATTATTTCCCAGTTGCACGTCGGGTTGCAACTGAGATATTTGCCAGTTGCAGGTCAGGTTGCAACTGAGATATTATTTTCCCAGTTGCAGGTCGGGTTGCAACTGAGATATTATTTCCCAATTGCAAGTCGGGTTGCAGTTGAGATATTATTTCCCAGTTGCAGGTCGGGTTGCACCTGAGATATTATTTTTCCAGTTGCAGGTCGGGTTGCAACTGAGATATTATTTCCCAGTTGCAGGTCGGGTTGCAACTGATATATTCCACTGTTGCAGATAGGGTTGTAAGAGAGATATTTCCCAGTTGCAAGTCGGGTTGGAACCAAGATATTTTTCTATTGCAAGTCGGGTTGCAGCTGAGCTATTCAATATTTGCAAGTGAGATATTACACTGTTTCAAGTCGAATGGCAACTGAGGTATTTGTATTTTCCAGTTGTAAGTCGGGTTGCAATTAAGTTTTTTCGTGATTAAAATTTAAAAATAAAATGTCAAAAGAAAAATGATTTACAAAAACAAAACAAAAAAGCACATAAAGCAAAAAAAAAGGGGGGGCGGGGGCGGGGGGGAGCCCTAAGGATCATGGGCAACATCCTACACCAGCCCACCAAAGAGAAATGGCTGCACAATGCAGCACATTGAGATCTTTAGAATAACGGCCCACAGGAAAAAAACATATTACAACACCAGTACGATGAGCAAAACCAACGGCCCATGCAAAAAAATATTGACGCGGTCAGCTACGAGAACGCACGTAATGGCCCAGACAAAAAAGACAAGGTACAGACTAACTACAAACACGAATCTTGAGGCACAATCAAACGGTTCTGGACGTGACTGAGCGCTAAGCTAATTCTCAGTGGACGTGACTGAGCGCTAAGCTAATTCTCAGTCGACTGAGAATTAGCAAAACGGTTACAAAATGCACGTTACATATAAAAACCCAACAACTATACCGCTTTAATAAGAAAACTGAATAAGTTAGAAAGAAAAAATCAAAGGTTTTTCTGATTGTCCAGTAGTCTTTACGGGCAACACATGCCACGGATAATGGCATCTTTCTTGATCAAATTCTTATGGGGTTCACACCCAAATCCACACCAACACCTTAAGTAGAACTCTCAACAGGTCACGCCCACAATTGCCACATTTAGCAATAAAAAATCAGAAACCGTGAAAAAACGCCTAGGTGATTAGTCGCCTGGAGTTCAAGACTGCAACAGCAAAGTTGTTACTTTTCTATGTCCCGTTCATCTCTAAGAAATTTTCAATATGAGAACACAAGACGTGAACAACATTTGGACATCTAAATTGCCGAAGCAGCCGAAGAGGAGAAACCAATAATTTCTCGCACGTGTGAAATTCTCATAAAAAATATGGATGTAACGGATCAGGGCGGAAAGACAAAATTAGGCTGCCAAGAAGCGCCGCATTTGCGACCCTAGCCTATTGGAGGCGGCTTACCGTGCTTGCGTCAGGGTCGAGGCAGGTCTGGGAGCTCTTGGAGTCCGACACAGCGCGCGGGGAGAAGACAAACGGCCGCCGCGCCGGGGCCGGGGATAAGGCCAACCCGCGCAGGCGCTGGCGCCGTCCCCACGGCGAGCGGAAGAGGCGGAGGGAGTCGAAGGAGGTGGATGCGGAAGCCGCCGCGCCGGAGGTGCGTTGCGGGGGGTCAGGATCTTGGAAGGGGAGGCGGCCGCAGCCATCGCCATTACGGTGGATGGCGGAGCTCGGTTCCCGTGGCCGTGGCCTCGGTGGCGAGGGATCAGGGGGAGGAAAGATATGTCTGATAGTGAAGGGTGCTGCCTCCTGTGGATGTGTAAATTTAACTGGTCTTCCTTTCAAAAGATCTTTCCAATTTCCACTTTTCATTCTTTCTTTTACAGAGAGGGAGACAGAGTGAGCAGGTGACACTTTTGGAATGATCTCCCTTCGGGGAGAGTGAAAAAGGCGTTACTAATCAACTTCTAGTCTTTTTTTAGATCGACATCCAGTCTTTTCATTTGCCCATTTGCTCCCTTAGGAAAAATGTCGCAAATGCCTCAGGTAAGATTTTTGTATCACTAGACTCGAGGGGATCTCCCATGACGTGTCCGGTGTCCATAATTGGAGTAGGCAAACTTGGTATGGATACTGGGGAGAGGAGATATGGGTAGCCACAAAGTTTTCTGCTCAATAGCTTACCCAAAAACTAGGTGGCTAAAATTTGACTGCAGTTGGGACCCACTTCTCGCGCGCTGGGGCGCCCTCCTCGGCTAAGTCGTGCCCCGCGGTGGTGGCGGCTTGCCTCAGTTGCCCGCGACCGAATTGATACCTGTCGGTCGCGGCGGGGCTCAGCGAGGGTGCGGGATGGGGAAGGGCGGCGACAGAGAGCGCCGGACGGCGAGGAATTCGGCGCATCGGCCGGTGGCGTTGAGCGGCGGCGGAGGCATCGATTCTGCATGCGGGGTCTCGGGAGGAGGGCGGCGAGTGTGGCGGAGGCCTCGATTTTGCTGATGTGGCAATGACCCAAACAATATGGGTATTGGAGGTGGTCTTACCAATATAGGGGTATGAGGACAGGCCTGTGGCCTGGTGGTAGCTGTTGGTAGTGGCCAACCTACCCGTCGGGAGTTCGACTCCTCTTGGAGCGGATTTTCCCGTGCGTCTCACCTGCGGTTCTACACTGGTTCTACACTGGTATTCGGAGCCAATTTCCACCGCGGTTCTACACTGGTATTGTGGTGTGCCCACCACCGCAGGGTTTCCCGGAAGATCTAGGCTCGCGGAGGCTCAAAGTCTTAGTATAGTCTGGTTAGGTCTAGCTTGCGCACGGGTGGCGTGTGTGTGGTGTTGTGTGTGTGTGGAGTGTGTAGTGCGTGAGTTCAGATACTACAAGATGTACTAAGACCTGGAAATCTCAAAAACCAATATAGGGGTATGTGGTAGTAAAATATGGGTCATGACCCAAAAAAATTTGGGTTGGGGGGCACTTATGGGTAGCTGTTTTTTCCCAATACCCCAAAACCAGTTTTTGCCCCCAATACCAAAATTATAGGTAAGCTCTTGGAGATGCTCTAACAAACCATTCTACAAAATTTACCGTTCGCAGGGCATTGCTCAAAAAATTATTTTCTACTAAAACAAAAACTTCCTAGTCTTTTCATACAAGTGAGTTGCACACAGCCACCGTTCATGTTGGTTTAAGTTCTCCCAATATATTCAACCTCATATAACCTAAACCAAACACATGGCACTAAAAACAGAAACCGTTCTATTGTATTTCATCTCATGACCTCCACCACTAACTCGATTCCCTCCATATTATTATCTTGAAGCAATTTATTTGATGAAACACTACATCTTAATTGATCGGGTAGCTAATTAAATGAAAAACTTATTAATAACTGATGAAGAAGGGAATATTATCTTGTGGTGCACCGTGGAATGACATGGAATGCAATTATGCTAGACTTGAACGTGGCCCAACTGAACCTTTTGGATTTGGAAGTTCGTAACATGACATCAATATGGAACTCAAAGCTGAAAATGAAAGGGAGCGCTAAATCTCGATATGGACACTTACATCCAGTCTCATATCTGCATGCTTCGATGAGCCCTTACGATCATCAACGGTGGATTTGTCGCCCCTAGAATAGGAGGGCGAGGGGAATGCTTTAGAAGCCAAAGGTACATCCATAGCTGCAGAAGAAAAAGCTAGAGGGATGACGAAAGGAATATTATAGATATTGAGTGATGTGTGGTTCACTTTTGAAGTCGTAGCAAGCTCCTCTGATTTATAGGTGAAGCAAGTATATATGTCCTTCCAAAAAAAACTCACATGCATAATTTAGTGCGACGAAATTATCTGGGTATGTAACAAGCTGTAAAGTTCTTGGCGTTCTAGCAATGCTCTTCGCTTTATTGGCATCTTAACTAGTCTCATCCAGCTAGAAATGATTTGTTCTTGTGCAGAACATGCTATTTGAGATGGTAGTATATCCAGTTAATATTTGGGATGGCCTCATTGTGCGGTTCAAAATAGTGGGTAGTTGTGCTACACTCCAAGGCAGTTGCATACCATAAAGTACGAAGTGGGCAAGCAAGCTTCGTCTCCGCCGTCTAGTTGTGTTTTGACGTTATGTGATAGATGTGGTGAATTTGTCGGTTGTAACACGTTTAATTTTTCTTGGTGTTTTTAATGCTGCCCGTAAATAAAATGAATCGCTTCACCACACTTCATATTTGCAGGCATATAGGTTGGCTTTGCGGAACCGACATTTGGCTGAAACGTGGGATCTTTTTCTTTTTTCGTTTTGCTCCCCTCATGTAGGTTGTGAGCAGATTTTTTGGTACCCTGTCCAGTTGAACTATGCCATACTACTTTATTATACTACTATAATCCATAATCCTGTCGGAAAACATAAATGGAGGCCGAACTTTATGCAACTCTGTATTTTGGAAAAAGTCAAAAACATATTTTGCAATTATAAAAAATCTTTAAATAATTATGGATATAGACAATGTTCTATTCTACCTGCGTACAAAATCTCAAATCAAAATATTTCACATTCCAGGCTACACAAAATAACAAAATCCGATAGATTTGGAAGATATGAAAATTTTAAAATTTTGCATTGTTCACTGCTTTCAAATGTCAGACTTTGTCATTTTTGTGCAGCCTAAAATACAAAACATTTTAAGTTGAGATTTTACACGTTGATAGAATACAACATTGTCTACATTAAGGATTTTTTTAGAATCTTTTCAAACTTCAAATATGATTTTCAATATTTTCAAAATAAAGTGCTCAATGGTGCTCGGAATCCATTTGTCCACTCTCATAATTTTCATATATATATATATATATATATATATATATATATATATATATATTTATGGTAGCCTCATTCAGCAAGAGTTAATTTATAGTAGACCATAAGATAGCCATAAGTCTTGCCTTCTACATTCGGCCTTTGGCTTTCCACATGTATGATGGCTTTAGCCTCCTGATGATACTTCACTAACAGGGTATCAGAACTTAGATTTTCTTTTTGCACGCTGCAACTCATGTTTTTTCAATCTCGTAACGCCATCACCCACGTACTGCTATGTTCTCCCCGGTTGCCCTTGCACACACTGCTCTCTCTCCACTGGTGTGCAACTGCAGGTCTGGCTGCTGCTATCTCTCACCTTGTGCACGGGCCTTGTGCAACCTCTCCAGATTGATTGCTCCTAACTCCTGTCGGCGGTCATTTCTTTGCCACTCTCTCCGTCGGCCGCCATTTCTTCCCCGCCCCCGCTCCCCGCTGATCTGCCGCGGACGCGGCACCAACCAGCCGGCTCCCCTACCAAGTCGATAGTCCGGTCCCTATTGCCTTGATAGGTCTAAACTACGCAGATCAACAAGAGTAGAACAGGACTCATGATTAGTGCTATTGTGAAAAGTAAATAGGAATATGAAATGACTGTTGTAGAGGGCAAAAAATGAAGTGATTGAGGTGGAGGAATCGTGGAGAAGACAAACAGAGTGAAGCGTAGTAATTGCTGCGTCCCGAAGAGAATTACTATGGAGAAGAGCTGAATAGGACACGATGCAAAAAATTGATGACATATCCCGAAAAATTAAAATAAGACGATGAGATGGCAAGGGGAGTTTTTTTTCTGAGGTGACAAACTTGCTTAGGTGGATGCCTTGCATGTTGAGCGAAATCACTTGGCGGGGTTGCTCCTATTTAGTTATTTATAGATAGGCTAGTCCAAAAAAATGATATAAAATCATAGCAAAAGTAAGTAGAAATGATATAAGAATAACATGGAGCAATCAAAAAGTATAGATACATTTGAGACATATCAAAGACTTCGTCGTCACGTCTCACGCTTCTCGTGGAATCCAGGCTAGCTCAGGGCCGACAGGGAACCGACTTTGTGGCGGCGGTTGCTATCCTCGAGCTGGAGCTCCTAGACGATGGCATTTCCCATGTCATTGCCTCTCTTCTTTGGAAGAACGAGTAAGGAGATCGAGCGGTGTGTTTTTGGGTGGTTCGAGATTGGATCGAGAAGACGAGTAACAATACCCGTCGGATTGTAGCTTGGGTTGGATGATTGGAAATAAATTCTGTGGTTTCATGTCGTTGTCTCTCTTCTCAGGGCTGGAGATCAGGCTAGCTCAGGAACCGACTTTGTGGCGGCGGTTGCTATCCTCGAGCTGGAGCTCCTAGACGATGGCATTTCCCATGTCGTTGCCTCTCTTCTTTGGAAGAACGAGTAAGGAGATCGAGCGGTGTGTTTTTGGGTGGTTCGAGATTGGATCGAGAAGACGAGTAACAATACCCGTCGGATTGTAGCTTGGGTTGGATGATTGGAAATAAATTCTGTGGTTTCATACATCCATGTCTAGATTTTTTTTAACAAGGGGGTCGGGTATCAAAGGACTCGGCCACTGCTATATTCCAGCAGTTGGAACAATTACAACAAGGTCCAAGAGAAAGAGAAAATTATAGACGGAACCTAGACTTTACACAAAAAACCCTGAAAGGTAGCACAAAACTAGGGCTCTTCTCCACCGCATCCGCGAAGCAGACTCGACGAATCGGACAGGAGCACCAAAGCTAGGGACAAACCAGTTGGTTCAACGTCGGAGGGGATGTCCTGGACGGAACCGAATACTCTCTAGCATGGAGGAACCGCAACCAGTCACAACGCAATGGCAAGACGACCATCGTCGTTGCAGGTCTGTTGCAAGGAAACTCCTGGGAGATGTTGCAGTATCATCATCACCATGGAGTGAAGAACGACAGAAGAAGGCAGGGGATCCACCTCCCAGACGCAGCCACCTTGACGGGAAGAGACCGATCGACATCGTCCATCGACGCGCTTATCCGAGAAGGTCGTCAACCCCGTCCTTCCACTTCCTTGGAGGGTCGACGGAACACATCCCCGTGACATGCTCTACACCACGCCCAAGCAGCAGAGCAACAAACCTTCGCGAACTGGTGAGAGATCGACGACCGAGGCCACCATAGCCGCGCACAAGCAAGCTGACCCACGATGCGCACCAGATTTGGCCAAGACCAAGCACTCTACCTTTAGACGTCATCCAACACTCCCGTTCTATCTCCCTATCTTTTTCTGAGAGCTCTCGTCGCCTCCGGTCCCTCTCCTCCTCTCCTCCGGTGACCTCGTCGGCCGAGTGGGAAGGGGAGAGGGAGTCGGCCCCTTCTAATCTATAGTAGATCTAGGTTTTCCATTTTGTTGCTTCCTCGTGTGGAGAATGCACATGCCGTTGAGGGTGAGGTCGCCGGAGCGCTCGAGCACCTCCTTGTGGCGGTGGGCTGAGCTCTGCTTTTCTCTGCTAGCCCCGAGGTTAGGGACGAAGGAGGAAAGTTGGTGCTTAGTTCCAACCCTCTAAATAAGCTCGTGACTGGTCTAGATCGGTGATTTTGGCTGATGCTTTGGCCTTTTTATTGTGCCCTCGAGTTGGGGGTGGAGTGGAAGTCGGCAGGGGTCGAGTTCGCTTCGATCTGCTGTCAGGGGTGCTGTTTCCACTGCTTGCGAGCGGTGGCGTGGGACAGCCGGCCGGTTCATTTTCTGGTGCTCTAAGGTGGAGGGTGATGAAGGGGAACCGTTCTGGCGTGGGCATCGTCTTCAAGCTCGGCAGAGCTCGAGCTCTTGTCATGCCAACTGGATCTGTTCACGTGGGGGGTTGGAAGGGACGGTGGGTCGGTGGGACTTGAAGATCTGCAGCAGGGGAGTTTGGAAGCTGCTCCCAGGAGTCATCCATGACAGTTTTGATTTGGTTGTCATTCAAGAAGGTCAAAGGGCGACCACTCCCACCCTCTTCGTCGGCTTCAGCTCTCTACGACAGTGATTGACGACGAAGATCAACCTTCAAGCCACCGTGCCAAGACGGAGGCACCTCTGCTCCAGTGCAATTCACTCCGGACGTCCCGCCCTAAGTGGTTGTCGTCCCGCCCTAAGTGGTTTCGTCTCCGGCAACGTTGCCTTTGGCTATGTCGTGGCTCTTGATGCAGTGGCGACAGAGCTAGACCCAATGGTGTTTCAAATTGTTCAACCAAGTTATAATTTTCAGTTTCTTTTGGTCCTCCTTATATTACACCACGACTATCAATGAAAGCTTCTAGGTCCCTCTGTGACAGAACCGGCTCCTCTGACTTTGCCCTTGTAAAGTTAGGGCAACTTAGCGTTGGATGTAAAACGTAAGGTCAAGATTGAGCACTGTAGACAAAGCACTGTGGATTTTGCACTTTAGACAAACACTGTAGGTAAATCACTGTAGAGCAGAACTGTTTATATGCGCTGTTCATGGACGATCTAAACCATTCCTTTGCTATCCAACGGTTAAGAACCCAACTAAGTTAGGGTACTGCTCTGTGACCACCCTTGTTAAAAGAAACACTCTTCACCTAGATAGACGCCACCGTTGATAGCCAAGGAGAGGGGAAACAGCAATAGTGAGAGCCATGTGGATGTCGAGACAAGAGGCAGCACCAAGCAAATGCCACCATAGCTCGTGCCCTAAAAAGCAATGCACTGGAGAAAGCCTAACATTGTCAGCGAAACCATCAGCATACATTGCAAACAATCTCAGAACTCACAATATGCTGACGGACAGTGAGATACTTAGTTGGACCACAAGTATCAAGGCATCATCTTACAGAAGAGATATCACCGATCCCTACCAGTGGGTACAATGTGTTCTTCAGTTCAGCAGATAAATAAAAACACGAGGATACAATAGAGTAGGGATTATTGAGAGCCTTCAATTGCCCTCAGCTGTGTCACCTCTGACTTCCACCTCCTTGGGCTTCTCGGCTGCATCTGCATTCCCCGAGTCTTGAGGTTTTGACACTTCTCCTGGTAAAAGGGCAACATAAGAAAAATAGCAAAATCAGGATGTTTCAGGGGGCAGCTAAAGGATACATACTATTTTTACATTCGTCACCTTTCATTGACTTATATGGCTCAATATTTTTATCAGAATACACATACATCCATTGATTTAGACATCACCTAAATGACATGTTCTCTATTCAACAAAAATGGCTTTCTAACAGTGGTTAAATTCCGTAGAGCCTACCCTCACCTTCAAACAAATTTTTATACTATGCATCAAAAGTAATATGCGCTTCTTATTCTACAGAACTGCAGGACTTGCACAAGTATGGGCACCTAAACCATTGGTTTATTTAAGTAACTAAGTAGAACATGCCAAGCAAAAAAAATATGGTCTCCTTGATATAAATCCAATCACAAATTCTGGAGGAGAACTTGATGATATTAATATTCAATCGTAGATTACATATTTTTCGGTGAACATTAGTCTGTAATTACAAATTCAGTTGCCTAGTTAAGGTCATTTCACTTTCTATTGTGGTTACAATACTCATTATGTAGGATCTCTTGTGGGGAAGGCATCTCAATTATATTTCTAGAGTATAGCACGCATAAAATAATCCCTGAAACCCTGACAATAGAAGACTTACTTTACTAATTAGAATGATGACTACTATTACTCTATTAGTAAATAACACTGAAACTTGTCAAGGCACAACATCGCATTTAGAAAATCAGATGACAGGAATACGAACATGAGACTTAGTGGCGACCAGTTTTACATGAAAATAGACAAGAGCATAATCGATTAACTTATCAGGTATGTTCAACTATATATAACCACCATACAAAAATAAATGCCCGTAAGAACACATCCCTAGTTCGTAAATGTGATAGAACATATCTCAGCTATCTTGTAACCAACAAACATATCAAGCATAATTTGAAACTGAGAACAGGTACACGAATACCAACCTTCGTCATCACTCTCATCGTCGAAATCATCCATCCCCATACCACCCAAACCTTCCATGCCAGGTGGCATTCCCATACCTCCCATACCACCCATGCCACCCATCATACCGCCCAAACCTCCCATGCCAGGCATACCTCCCATGCCCCCCATGCCACCCATCATACCGCCCAAACCTTCCATGCCAGGCATACCTCCCATGCCACCCATGCCGCCCAAACCTTCCATGCCAGGCATACCTCCCATGCCACCCATATTCTACAAAAAGAAGATGAAGAACATCATACCAGAGCATATCACTGAAACAAACAGCAAACAACAACAACAACAACAACAACAACAACAACAACAAGCCTTTTTGGCCCAAGCAAGTTGCAGTAGGCTCGAGATGAAACCAAACAAAAACCTGTGGCAACCAAAGAGTAAGGAGAGAGGAAAAACATAGAGAAAGTGCTTACCGAAAAATCCATCCCATCAACATTTACATCAGCGCCTAAGAAAATAAAATTTGAACGTCAAAATCTTTAGAATTGCATGGTTATGTGTAGCAAATTCAGCAGTACATAGATACAGCAGTATATTTTCTATCTAAACATAGAAATTTTATGTAGCAAAAATCAGCTGTCTATTAACAAGGCCAGAACTTCTGGTCTTCTCACCTCAGACAATTAACGTTTCTCCTTCATAGAAATATGTAGGTAACACAGTAAGATGGAGAAGGAGCACTTATTTTGCTCCTTCTCTATATCGTTTCTACTACATAGAAATATTTTATTCTATCAAGTGAATCTGGATATGAAGCTTTTAATAATGACACATGTTAGGAGGAGCTAAATGCAAGATCATCCAACTTACTGACCACACATACGCATATTTGAAAAGGGAAAATTACTATCCCTCCATTCCAAAATACAAGGCGCCCTTTAATTTCGCTGGTCAACGACGTCCAACTTTGACCATAAGTTGTACTTATAATATGACCACAAAATTAATATGAAAATATATGAAATGAAAGAGTTTTGCAAGACGAATCTAACGGTATCCTTTATACATTCTCGATCCACATAATTTATTGTGTATTAACGGTCAAAGTTAAGCAACGAAGACCAGCATAAAAATAGCGCGCCTTATATTTTGGAATGGAGGGAGTACTTATTATTACCAGTGTACCACATATTAGGAACATTCCTTCAACACATGAGTTGCAAACTATACTGTTAGAACTAACTACTTATTGCTTCTGGAAATTAACTAGTTTTCTGAGATAGCATACCATCATCATCTTCATCGACCCATTTGTCCCAATCAACTTTCACAAAATGTGGTGCTTTCTGATCATCTCGAACAAGCTTATTCCACCATTTGGCCTCAGCTTTTTCTACAATACAGAATATGGACCTGACACCAACACTTATTTTGCTTGCCTGTAAAATTAATGACCAAAGCAATACTGGATAAGAAAAAAACACAGCTTGTTCGGCAACTGAGGATTCAACATAAATGACAGTAGCTACTAATGTTTTAGTGTAGTATAGAACTATGGCATTTATTACCTCAACATTCACTTTGTCATTCAAATCTAGTTTTGATTCATAGGAGTTCCCGTCAGTTCCAGCAGTGGCAGAGAAAGAGAAAACACCATCAGGTTCCAGATTGACCTTAGCATCCTTTGCGTCAGGCAATTGTACTGTGATGTACACCTTGTCAATTCTTTGGGCCCACCTGACTTCAGGGTGCCGACTACAGAAGATATTGCTAATATCAAGAAAAACACATTGGAAATGAAATATACCTCTCCCAAACATCGCTTAAAATAATAGTCACTGCTGAAAAATAACTTTTGACAAATTATACAATGGCAAAGCATAAAATTATACTCTTTAAAAGTAACTTGTCCCTTATTAACCCACTGCTACCTTAATGAACATGCTAGCGAAAATCATTCTACATATTTCAGCTTTTGTTAGATAACCAATTATACCAGACCTTTAAAGTTTTCATATCAGCCCATATAAAAAGAAAACATAATGGCACCTGTGTGCATAATACAATCTTTGATCGTGAGAGCTTTTTAACTATAAGCAATAAATGGAATGACAAAGACAAACTTGGAATTATCACTTGCAAATATGAGTAATACGAGTAAGACAATAATAAAATCCTGAAAGATGGTAAACAATGGTCACAAAATGCATAACATCTAAGGGATAGACAAAACTACTAGTGAGAGACATCTCCATAGATTACAAACCCACCATAATGGGACTGCTGCGTATTCTACCAGGAAAGTATATAGAGCTCTAATTGGAAATCATCCAACCTCCAATCCCATATTGGACATATGGAAATCATGCAACCCTTCCCCAAGCATAAATTTTTGCATTAATTCCTCGTGTCTAGAAGACTGAATACCAAGGACATCATGAAAAATAAGAACTTCTATGTTGACTTCTATGATTGTGTTTTGTGTGGCACATGCCAAAATGAGACACTCCACAACCTATTTTTTGAATGCAGTTTTAGTGAGAGCTTTTGGTGGGCACTTGCTTTTGAATGAGCTTAATGATATGATGCAGGAGGCAAGACAGAGATACTCCATGTACTTCCTTATGGAATTTTTGATTACTAGCTGCTGGAGCTTATGGGATCAGAGGCATAGCTACATATCTAGGAACCAAATTCCTATTCTATCTAGATGTACTGGTTTCTCCAGAAACTCCTTTAGTCTCGTTTTGCATAGGGCTAGGCCTAGCTTGAAGGAGGGTATGCAAGCATGACTTGACACTTAGTTAGCTTTCGCGTGTAATTGGAGCATTACCATCTGTAAATTTACCATATTTTATAAATATAAATGACACGGTAGGGGACTTCCCTGCTGTTTTTGTATCAAAGAAAAAAGTCAAGACACCATTATGCTTCAATAATGACCTAAACCGCTGCATGATTCACCTTAACTAATTAAGTTTAGCCACGCTCAGTGCTATATCTTTTAAGTTATCCTTGCAGATTACAACAAAGTAATAAACTCTGCTTGCAGAAACCCTGAGTACAACCAAATATTTTGAAAGAACCATACCATGATCTGAACAATACACACGAGAACTTAAGAAACAAACTCAAATCCCAGGAGACCACACGTGAGCAGCAGTACCAAGTCACGCCTAAGAAGCAGAGTGATAAAATTACCGACATCATGTTCTGTCAGAAGGACGGCAAAATAACAATTCAAAACAATAATAAAGACAATTAACAAGTTGACCGCGATGGGACCTTGAAATTCCGTAAGAACGAATTAATCTAAATTTCCACACACAGCTTAAATTTTCCGCATCGCCTATAAACCATCAGTGAGGCAGCCAGATCAGAAAACCCCCTACCCTGCAGACTCATAACCCATACAAAAAACAACGAACCCAGTCGAACCACATCAGAGCACCAAAATCGGACTGCTTAAGCTGACGAACTAAACACAGGGAAGCGAAAAATCCTGCTGGTCCGCGAGACAACGAGTCCTCCAGATCCAATCACGCGGTTTGAATATACCAATTCCTTACTTTGCACAGAATCTAATTAGAACGGAGAGGAGAGAGGAAAAGGGGACTAGAATTCCTCTCACCTCATCTTGATTGGGATCGGCTGCGTCGGTGTCTGCGGCGGCGGCGGCGGCGGGTGGGAGCGAGGGTTTTGAGAGGTTTTGGGATGTGAGGATGAGAAGTGAGAAGAAACGAGGTCAGGGTGAAAGAATATTAGGGTACGAGAGGGTAATATGGTAAAGATGAGCAAATAGCAGGCCGGAATGGGCCGATCTTGGACCATGCGGACGGTCATCAGGCCCATTCTTATTTATTTCACGGAAAATCCATTTGGAGAACGTTCTCAAACTGTACTTACGCGCGAACGCATCAGCCTCCGTCCGCTTTTATTCGTGACTAGTAATATGCCCGTGCTTCGCAAGGGGTGAAAATTATATTGTGAAGGCATAACATGTAAGTAGTTCTTATTATAGCCACAACGTGTTACGAAAACCGGCCACTTTCACGCATCCATGGCACGCTGTGTGGTACTCCAAGGTAGAGGAAACAGAGGAAGACGAATAAATCAATGGGGAGGAGTAGGAATGTGTGACAGCATGTTCGATGATGTGTGACGCATGTTCGATCATGCGCTCCAACACCAGCGACACCGACAAATTCTCATCCAAATTAGAGACATGACATGCAACTCTCAAAAAATTGGTCACGAAGCAAGATATACAAACCTGGATAATATCAATGAAATTGTTATTAAACTGATCTGGTTCTAGTTGTCACTAAATCAAGTTTTTAAATTTAAGAATATACCTTTTCCAGAGACAATGTGAGCTTGGGAGCCAAAGTGAATTAGCTCATATACACATGATATTTTGCTCACTGGATATTTAACCTTCACTGTGCACAAATTAACATATTCCTAATCGGAGATATTACAAAAACCATTAACTGCATGCTAACAAGGACATCTTATAAACGTCTGGTTCAAATGTAAATGTTTTATTGAGCATACAAAAGTTGGACAAATGCACAAATATTTACACATGATTATTTCTTCCCCTTGATGATTGAAGCCTTTTCGAGCAGAACGTTCTGACCTTTTTTTCACGCCTGTTATCACTCCCACTCGTCTTTGCTGCCTCCAGCACACTGGTGGGCTCAACGAAGTTGGCCAAGGATTTGCATCCAAAACCATCATTGAAGAGCCCCACTTTGTGCTTCCTGAAGCTCCTCTCCATGATGCCGGTCTGCTCCTTGAATCTACCCAAAACAGACATTACCTATCTGCATCATAGTAAATACAACTAAATGTCATATCAATGGAGGAAGCTAAATGCAATGGTAGAAAACGTGGGACAGACAATTCAATGCTAAATGGTACACTTCTACATGTGGAGATGGTATTTTGGCTAGCTGATAACATAGGTGGAAATACCATTCCAATGGGCAACATCTGTCAGGTTGTTTCCAATTCTTGTGCTAACTTAACATGGTTAATGTCAACAGAGAGGAAAGATTTGGATTAAGCCGGAGGTTGGCATCCTGAGAATCTCAGTCTGAATTCATGCCTCTACAAAGATGCTGGATTGAGTTATAGGAACACTGTTACCTGCTGTTCCAAGTACCTTCGCTAAGAACAAGGCGACGGATTGGTGTGAGGAGGTTGTCTCTCGGGTGGATGGGGATGCAGTCTGATAAGGAGAAAGAGCGGCCATCCACCAGCTCCTTCCTATCCAGACCAAATCATATATATTCCCATGCCCTTTCCTTGTTGGAGATATGCCCTAGACACAATAATAATTTAGTTATTATTTATCTCCAAGTTTATTATTAATGTTTATATCTTTATGCTATAACTGTATTGGACATTTGAGTAGCAAATACAACGTGTTCAAGAGGAAAACCTCCAATACAGGTGTAGAGATACGAACAAGTAAAAGTGTTCTGGTCTTGTCTCTAAGACTAGCCTATCTTGTTGTTTGATGATCATGTTTTCTTGATCATGGACTTTGTATAAGTCACACAACTATAGGAGTTTATTATCGGAATGATAATAGTACTGAACGACCCATTGTATGATCTTGCTAAGTGACTAATCGTAAACGATGAAGGTAGCAATTGATCATCTGTTTAGTTTTCATTAGTTGTATTCCTTTGCCCTGAGAATATCTGGTGACCGCTTATTTGACACTCATGTTTTGATTGTCACCTAACGTCTTGCCGTAACTGGGGACCATAACGGTGACTTTTGGGTGTGGATTATTCAAGAATGGCACTTACTCCTCCAGACGATGGAGAGATACATCCTCTAGGCCATCTCAGTATTATTATTGTCACCCAATCGTCTGGCCAGACACAGCGTGATTAATCACGGGACAATGAAAATACGGAATGAGAAAAGAGAATGATATTGGTACGAGAATTATATGTGTAATGATCAAAGGGTTTGATCACACTAGAGCACATTGTCTCAATCTCGAGATATCATTGGTACCGTGTACGTAAGGGGATTAGCGTAATGAGAAACACAAAGGTTATGTCGTTCACTCGTGAACACATAGGAGCTAGCATGTCCGTCTAGGTCCCAATGCTAGTTATTGTCTGGTAAGCACCCGGACATGTCTATGTGTTACCGAACCTTTCGGGTCACACACTTAAGCTGTGAGTCAATCCTTTGTTGAGAGAATAAAGTTGTAGTTTTTGTGGTTATGAGAAGTGGTCGGAGTCCCTCCGATGTCACAGGAACAACTCCAGAGTGATTCAGAGGAGTTTCGGTGAAGTTATCATGAGAGGAAAATAATGCCGGTATAGGGCAGAATTTCCGAGAGAGAAATATGGTGAACATGAGATGTTCCGGGATGCCGGGAAGTGTTTCTGACATCATTGGATAGAGTCGATGATTTTATCTAAAGAATATATTTGGTTCCGGAAGAGTTTCGTAGGTTTGCCAAGAACGGGGGATGCGCGGAGGAGAGAGGGGGGTGCCCTGCGTGCCGCACCACACCTAGTGTGGGCCGGCCGCATGGGCCCCACCTCCAGGCCGGCCGCACCAAGTCCCCTCCTCTCCTTCCTTGTTTAATTTGGAGATTAAAAGGAGTCCGAATTGAATAAGCAAATGAATAAAGGAAAAAGGCAAAAAGTTAAAAGGGAAGGGAGAGGGGTTTTACCCTTCCCCAAGCACCTCCTCCTCTTGCTCCCCTTTATATACTCCACCCCCTCCCACAAGGAGAACACAACAATTGACTTGCACAAGTTCCTCTCTTGATATTGTGCAATTAGACGATGCTCTAATTTAGACAGCGCTCTAATTAGACTTTGATCTAATCTCTCTCTAGTAGATCTCATGTGTTGAGAATTAGATCTCTCTAGTCTCATATAAATCAAGCCCGATTAGATCTACCACCTAAATTACGCCGAAAGGCAGTCTCTCTTCGTCGGTGCTAGTAGCTCTAGGCGGCGAACGTAACTGGCAGATTGGCGCGGCGTACGTGTGTATACTGTTAGAGCGGGGCTGCGCAAGTAGTTCCTCGACGACGGACCGGCAACAATCTCACCTCTCGGCGTGGACGTGAGATTCTTCATCAGGCTTCACCAACATCTACCTCGACAAACACAAGATCTTACGCAACGTTGTTTGTAAGTATTCTAGATCTAGCATTATGGGGTGCAGCATATCTTCATAGAATAGATCCTGGCGGCAAGGTTACGATTTTTTTTAAAGTTTTTATCGCAACCGAATAGTGGTATCAGAGCCGATCTATGCGTAGATATGATTTGATCTAGAGCACAAGTTGGTGCGAGCATTGCATAGTTCATGCATTAAGTTTATTTTAGTTGCTTCCCAATAAGTTATACTTCATATTCCATGGCGGCATAGGCAAGACTTTTACGAACTTCTGGCAATCCGCGGACCTTCCGGCTGCTCCTAGTATGCCCGTCGGCGCCAACGAAGTGCTTCATGTAGCTTCGGGTCTATACCTATAGTTGTGGAAGTTGTTGTATAATGGACAGGGCATGAGGGTTGGACGCCTAATGGGGGTCACGCGCACATGTGTTGTTTAGATTGGGGTTCGCAACATTTTCGTAATGTTGGGATCTCAATCACCCCGCAAAGTTAATCTAGCAACTAGCCTAAACGTGCTTCAGTTTGTAGGTAGTGACGGTTCTTTCGTAGATCCTAGAAGGCCACGTAAAACTTGCAAACAAACGTTAGAAGCGTCTAACTTGGTTTTTGCAGGATTGTGTGCATGTGTTTTGGTATAGTGATATCCCACAAGTATAGGGGATCGTTTGTAGCCTTTTCAATAAGTAAGAGTGTCGAACCCAACGAGAAGCTAAAGGTAGGATAAGTATTCTCTCAAGTTATATCAACCACTGATACAACTCTACGCACACTAAACGTTTGCATTATCTAGGAAATAAAACTAGAGTAACAATACGGGTACTAGAGATAGCTTTGCAGGATAATAAATAACAGGAAAGTAAACTTAGTTGTTGCAGCAATAAAATACACTAAAGAACACTAAACTAACAGAACCATGAGTGTGAAAAAGTGGTGAAAAGTGTGATGGATTTGCACTAGATTAATTAGTGAAGATACTTGGTTCATTGTCTTCGATGCAGTTTTCTATGTGGGAGAGGCTAAATATACATGCACTCCTCTACTTGGGATTACACATACTATATGATTGGATTGTTAGCAAGCATCCGCAAATGCTAACAATGTTTTAAGGTTTCCCCAGCCATAGCCTTAAGTTAATGGTCCTCTTACTCCCATACATGCAACATTCCGGTTCGAGCCCTCAGGTTTTTGTCGCTCCGGCAGGTCTGCCCCCTTCCTTTACACATACTACAAACCCTATGATGTTGATCCATGTGCGCACAAATATAATGGACACCAAAGGACTGCACCATATCAACATACAACTCTAATGAACCAAAGACATTCAACCATTCAATCTAAGAACAAACAAACTACACAAACATGACATAGATCATAGGATAATACTTTATAGCATCAAACACCATGTTTACATAGAGCGGTACAGAGGTGTGTGGGAGGATGAACCACTGTATACAAGGAGGAATTGGAGATGAAGAAGACGGTGAAGGGGGCAGCGAAGAGCGCAGGGCGGCGCCGGCGCCGGCGGTGGCACAGGGAACTCCTCCCGCGCCGCCGGCATCAAGGGAAGCACCGCCCCTTAGTCCCCTTCCTTCATGACTTCTTGGGAGCCCTCCCCCATGGAGATGAGGTCCATGGGGGAGGAAAAAACGTGGCTTTGGCGGCTGGAAATTTGTGGGTATGGGGTTGTTCTGATCGGGCTTCAGTATGCACGGAAGAGGCCCAATAGTGGACCGGATTAGGGTTTCGAGTAGCTAGCCTACTATATAAACACTTGTACCCCTTCGTTTTATGACAAGCAATAAACATATTTGTTGCCGACTCCCTCAGGAGTCGGAGTCCTAAACCCTAGCCGCCGCCTTCTTGCCGATCGCCGCCTCCATCCAGTCGCGCGGCCACGGCGCCGTCTCGCCGTCGTCCGCGCCAAGCTCCTCGCCAACCTCCCTTCCACCCCTACAACCTACGAGCTAGACCTGGTAGAACCCTAGCGTCTACCAGGGGTGTTGGCCACGACCTAGGTTTTCTCCCTTTATATAGACTCTCGGATTTCCGTCATCCGGGTTTCGGTAAATCGGGCTTATCTTGGCCGTCCGGACTCGGATTGGGCTGAATTTTATGTCCAGATCCATTAGGAGAAAATTCCCTGCAACTTTCGCGACTAGACTTCTTTCGTTTGACGTCGTATTCTGTCCGGTACGTGACAATCTTCAAAAAGAGTTTTCAGACAGATTTCAGGAAAGTCCCAATTCGACTCCAACGAGGTTTCCTCTTGTATTTTTGGTAATTCCTACACATCAAAGAGTAAAACAAGAACATTGTGCACTTTTGCAACTATTAATAGGTTAGTCTAAATAAATCATAAACTTAATATAAAAACAATTGTCAAAAGCATAAAAGTAGCATAAAACCATAAAAAATTATAGATACGTTTTGGACGTATCAACATCCCCAAGCTTAGTTCCTACTCGTCCTCGAGTAGGTAAAACGATAACAAAATAATTTTTGATGATGAATACTATGATCAGGTCTTTAACAATTGCATGACAAATGATGTATAAATAATAAAACTTAGCAATCATGTTACCTAATGAAAAGATATCAACGAACCAAGAGTTCATAGTATGAAATTTATAAACATTAACAAGATTGTTATGATCATAATAAAGCATGGTAGAGTGGTATCTCGCTTGCCCTTTATTGTGGAGCAAAACATAAATGTTAAAGCACCTCTGAAGTTTAAGTGAAGACTAGATATAAAGATATCAAAGATAAAAGCATCAAAGTTACACCTGAGCTAACAGTATTCTGGGACAAGCACATTACACTAAAATGATCGTTATGCTCTCGAAGAAGTGCTCAAAGAAAGGATGGTGACTCAACGTTAAAATAAAAGATTGGCTCTTCGCGGAGGGAAGCAGGGATTAACATGTGCTAGAGCTTTTTATTTTTTTAAAACAGAAGTAAATTGTTTTGAGAGGTGGTTGTTCCTGTCAACGAATAGCAATAGAGTTCTTGTTATCTTCCATACTAAAACAAGTTTTGAGAGCGGTTTCGAGATATTAAAATTAGACATTTATAGCATGCACTTTTATATAGTATGACACTCCTCCCAACCTTTGCTTTCACAAACCATGGCTAACCGAATCCTCGGGTGCCTGCCAATAATCACATTCCATGGAGGAGTGTCTATTTCATTACTTTTTAGATGTTATAGTGGTCTAACCAGCTCTTGTGCAAAATTAGTGACGAGCAGATGAAGCATGCAAGTCGGAAACTTAATTTAGCATGGAAGATAACAAACCCAACTACTACGTCCTCATGAGCTGAAAACAGTGTCACAAAATGAGAAGTATTTTGAAGGTTTTAAAGGTAGCACATGAAAATTTACTTGGAATGGTTTGAAATACCATGCATAGGAATTTATGGTGGACTCTTTGGGATAACTTGGTTTTAAGGATTTTGGATGCACGAGCAGCATTCCCGCTCAGTACAGGTGAGGGCTAGCAATAGACTGGGAAGCGACAACCAAGAGAGCAATAACTGCCATAATCATACTTGCGACAGAATAAAATTAACAGAGGCATAAAAGTGATACTAGAACTCTGAGGCAAAATAAATCATCAAGGCTTTAATTGACTTTTATTTTCAGTCATAAACATGTGTGAGCATGTGCCAAGTCAATTCAAGTAAATTATTCAAGGAGGATACCACAATGTCATACCATCTTATGAACAGGACAATGCATGTTGACATCAAAATAACATAATATACACTATTAGCTAGTTGAAATAACCATAGGAAAACATAAACTACTAAACAATATCATTCACACACCATTTTAAAGTTTCAACAAATAATCCATTAAACAAATAAACTTCGAACCACCTCTCCACACAGGGGATAAATAAAAGATGTGACGATCAACTTATTAATGTAACCGGTGTTTGATGCTAAGATAAATAAATAATAAGATGCAGACGCTCCAAGTTTATTCAAGTTTCTATGTTGATCAAAAACAAAGTTTAAAGGTTTGCAAATCGAGGGGTTATTGGTGAAGAGGGATGCAGAGACATCCCCAAGCTTATGACTTTGGCCATTCTTCAATATTTCTCTGTTTGGTGTTCCTTCATTCTCTGTGAAAAAACTTCAACACAAAAACTTTCCCATTCTTTTCTGCGGTTAGACATTAGTGCAATAGATAATATTTCCAAAGTGCTTATATTAAACCAAATCAAAAAAAATTGAGTTACAGAAAGGTTGCTTAAGTGGCCAACTTCTAAATAAAAGGTAAGACCCAAAAAGAATCAAATGAAAACGCAAAGAGGCCACTTTTGCAACAAAAGTCAGAATCTGTTCAGAAAAACAGCAGCTGGAAAACGTAATTTTTAGGTGCACTTAAACATGTCAGAAAATTTTGCCACTTTTTGTGCGTGCAGAGGATTAGGTGATACGTAACCTGTCCAAATTTCGTGACTTTTAGAGTTTCCAGTAAAATATGAAAAATCGCACAGTGAACAGCAGATGCTGAAAACAGAAAAGTCATTTTTAAATATATCAACTAAAACCAAATGGGTAAAACTTGACACTTTATTATTTTATTTTTAAACTTAATACCAGAGGAAGAACAAGACCTAAACTATCTAGCAACAGTAAGGAAAACTCGAAATAAAAACCAAAGGTATAAACCAAATAGAACACAAACACAGAACCAAATTAAGAAGCAAAAAAAATTGTTGTTTCGAATTTATAAGTGAAAGTAAAGAGGCAATAAAAATCAAATAAATAGCCTAATAAAACTAAATAAGGTAAAACCAAGACATATAAAAGTAATTATAATACAAGTTAAGACAATACATATCATGTGGACGGGTAATATAGAGTATGAAGGAGACAACCTCATGTTAGTTGATGAATAGGGGGATGACTCGGGCATCCCCAAGCTTAGATGATTGAATCTACTTGAATATGTTCTTGGGATGCACCTGGGCATCCCCAAGCTTGAGCTCTTGCGTCTTCTTGTTCATCTCATATCACCATATTGGTTAGAACTTATAGGCTACATCCACATAAAACTTCACAAAACTCATTAGTAGGGTTAGTACTCATTAAATAAAATCCACTTATGTTCAAGTGTTGGCAAATTTCATAATATTTATTAAACATTAGCCACTATATATACCGAGGTTCTTATCATTTCCGTTGTCCGTCGAAAAACTAAGGAAACTAAGAGCACTAAGTACAATATTGAATAAACAAAGAAATCTGTCAAAACTGAACAGTCTGTAAAGATGGCACTCAACGAGATAGTTACGTAGCTCAAATCGAAAAACTCAGAACTAATGAAAGACAGATCATAATCTCAGGTTTATGCACAAAAATTTCAGATCAAAATACTATCTTGAGATTTATCACGATTTTATTTACAGAGAAGCACATAAATCTGTCTAAACTGATCAGTCAGAGAAAATCGATTTTTTCGAGATATCTACGTAACTCAAATCACACAAAGTTAGTCTAATGAAAGAAAATAAAAAGCAGTACTTTGCCCTCAAGAAATTTCAGATCAATATCACGTTCTGGTGATTTTAAACATTTTATACGGTGAAGCACAGAAAATCTGTTTCTAGATAGCAAAGCAAAACTTTCACTTTCTTATAACTAGAGACAACAATTAGCACTTTACTTTTATGGTACAGAGAATATGTAGAATATATACAATATATACATGTTTTAGCTGAAAAGCTTCCATGGAAATATTTGTTTTGGTTTCATAGGCATGAACACAAGTGTTCAAGGTCGACCCCCACTAAACCATTACTCATCTTTCCAATCACTTTTCTTTTTGAAAACGTTTTTAGATAACAAGTACAACTATTTTTTTTGGTAATTCGCATTCCCTATCCATACTAAGATAGAGAACAACTTAGAACTGGAAGTAAAAACTACTTAGAGACAAAGCAAACAAGTGCACACAAGAATATTTCCTACGCTATGGCTCCCGGCAACGGCGCCAGAAAAGGTATTGATATCCCACAAGTATAGGGGATCATTTGTAGCCCTTTCGATAAGTAAGAGTGTCGAACCCAACGAGGAGCTAAAGGTAGGATAAGTATTCTCTCAAGTTCTATCAACCACTGATACAACTCTACGCACACTAAACGTTTGCATTATTAGGAAATAAAACTAGAGTAACAATACGGGTACTAGAGATAGCTTTGCAGGATAATAAATAACAGGAAAGTAAAGTTAGTTGCTGCAGCAATAAAATACACTAAAGAACACTAAACTAACAGAACCATGAGTGTGAAAAAGTGGTGGAAAGTGTGATGGATTTGCACTAGATTAATTAGTGAAGATACTTGGTTCATTGTCTTCGATGCAGTTTTCTATGTGGGAGAGGCTAAATATACATGCACTCCTCTACTTGAGATTACACATACTATATGATTGGATTGTTAGCAAGCATCCGCAAATACTAACAATGCTTTAAGGTTTCCCCAACCATAGCCTTAAGTTAATGGTCCTCTTACTCCCATACGTGCAACATTCCGGTTCGAGCCCTCAGGTTTCTGTCGCTCCGCCGGTTCTACCCCCTTCCTTTACACATACTACAAACCCTATGATGTTGATTCATGTGCGCACAAATATAATGGACACCAAAGGACTGCACCATATCAACATACAACTCTAATGAACCAAAGACATTCAACCATTCAATCTAAGAACAAACAAACTACACAAACATGACATAGATCATAGGATAATACTTTATAGCATCAAACACCATGTTTACATAGAGCGGTACAGAGGTGTGTGGGAGGATGAACCACTGTATACAAGGAGGAATTGGCGATGAAGAAGACGGTGAAGGGGGCAGCGAGGAGCGCAGGGCGGCGCCGGCGCTGGCGGTGGCACAGGGAACTCCTCCCGCGCCGCCGGCATCAAGGGGAAGCACCGCCCCTTAGTCCCCTTCCTTCATGGCTTCTTGGGAGCCCTCCCCCATGGAGATGAGGTCCATGGGGGAGGAAAAACGTGGCTTTGGCGGCTGGAAATTCGTGGGTATGGGGTGTTGGCCACGACCTAGGTTTTCTCCCTTTATATAGACTCTCGGATTTCCGTCATCCGGGTTTCGGCAAATCGGGCTTATCTCGGCCGTCCGGACTCGGATTGGGCCGAATTTTATGTCCAGATCCATTAGGAGAAAATTCCCTGCAACTTTCTCGACTAGACTTGTTTCGTTTGACACCGTCTTCTGCCGGTACTTGACAATCTTCAAAAAGAGTTTTCAGACAGATTTCAGGAAAGTCTCAATTCGACTCCAACGAGGTTTCCTCTTGTATTTTTGATAATTCCTACACATCAAAGAGTAAAACAAGAAAATTGTGCACTTTTGCAACTATTAATAGGTTAGTCTAAATAAATCATAAACTTAATATAAAAACAATTGTCAAAAGCATAAAAGTAGCATAAAACCATAAAAAATTATAGATACGTTTTGGACGTATCATATAGCTATTTTGTTACGGTGTCTTAACATGATGGTGGAAGCCAAAACAATTGTTCGAGTTCGTCATCGACAATCAAGCGAAGAAGAGTTCGTCGCATGGACCAGGAGGAGGCGCCGGCGGCTATGCTGGTGGCAAGTACTTGGCGAGTTTTCGGCTACGGTAATTTCCCCTCAGGAATTTTGCTGTGACCGGGAATTACGAAGATGGTGGATCCTCAAGGACGAGCGTCAAGAACTTCCGGAGAATAACAAAGGCTATACCAGAGCACATGAATTATATTAATTGCCTGTGATGTTTATCGTTTGTTGTTTGCACCTTGATTGCGCAGTAGTCGTTTATTAGGGTGAATCCTCAAGTAAAATATCAAGGAGATCGTGTTCTTCCAACCGTGGCACCGTCAAACCAGGCGCTTATCCCCGGACGCCGTGTACACACGAGTCTCGCGGGCCAAGGGTTTGGGAGGCGGGCGCGAACCGTTCCAGCAGCATCATCGGTTGGTTGTCTTGAAGTCCTAGCATAACAAGTTATGAGTTCTGAACACACACGTCGAAAGACGTTGAGTTGTAGCTACTACAACTGGCATGGTGCCTACCGGTCGTCCACGGATCATGCTATGTATCCATACTTGGTTCGTCGGGTTATCGGGTCCTGAATCACTTAGCGCCAATCACGAGGATTATTGGGCTTAGTGGGAGCATATCTTAAATTCAATTTTAATTCAGTTAAAGTAGTGCATTAAAATTAGTAATAAACTATAAGTCTAAATAAACTTGTTTTGCTGTAGAGTATGGACCACTTTGAAAAGTACCATTTCAATCAGATGTTGAGTCGCGCACCGTTAGTTGCAAATGGAAACAACTTTGGAGAGTGGTTTCACCACATGGTGAGTGTTTTGAAGAAAACAGTAAAGGAACAAGTTCTGAATCCCATAGACTCAGATAATGAAGCCCATGCTAGGCCACATTTATTCTGTGAAGAGTGTATTGTCATGGAGCTCATGCACGCTTGTATTGATCCCGAGCTGGGCGGTCAGTTTCCTGACCTTCGTCCCTTTCGTCTCATGGAAGTATTAAAAGCTCAGTTCATAAATCAAGTACGCACTGAGCGTTACAATCTAAACAGGGAACTGGTAAACATTCGGCATGAGTTGGGTGAACCCATTCAGCTGTTTGAAATCAGGATAACTGGGATAGAGGAGAAACTTAGACAACTTGGTTATCCAATTAGTCATGAGTTTTTTCAGTGACATTATACTGACGGCACTACCACCTGCATATCATGCTTTTTTGGCGACGTATAATCGCATGGCGGATGAGTGGCCAGTTCAGATGTTGTTTGTCTTACTCAAGGAAGATGAAGCTGATATTCAAAATGGGGATCTAAACTGGACCAGGACAGGTATAAGAGTTATACATATTGACATAATTTCAGCAATTATGATAATTGGTATGAGATACTAATTGATGCTCAAACTTGCACCAGTGGCAGGTACTTTGGAAGGAGCTAATGCTGGAAGGAAGAGGAAATTCTGGAGTGACGTTGATGCTGCGCTTGGAGTGTAGCTGATCATCCCAGAAGTAGCACAGTGGAAGAACACATTTTATGGCGCCATAATCACCACTATGTCTACAATCCAAGTCAATGAAGAAGATTTACACTAGGATTTTAAATAAGAGTTATTTTCAGTCCGATCATTTTGTAATGAATATTTTATATTCTGGAACAAGTTTGTGTTCGAATATTAAAGTATGTGTGGGAGTTGACATTTTGTGAATTCGGTTTGATGATCTTCTTTATTGTAATATATCATTAAGTTTTGTTTGTTAAGTCTTTATTGTTTTTGATTCAAGATATTACTTAAAGTTTTGAGTAATAATAAAGTTGGTTTAATGTTTAATTTGGAGTTATACTTTTCGTTGGTTCTCTTTGAGACTCTTAAAGTTATCTCTAAAATTAAATCGATAAAACTGAAATCACAAAAGTGCTAGGCACTTAGAAAAAATTCGAAATTCATAAAGTGCTAGGCATTTAATGAAAAATCGAAATCCACAAAATGCTGGGCATTTGGTAGATTCGAAATTGGCAAAGTGCTAGGCACTAGCAGATTTCGAAATTTACATAAAGGAGTGGAATCTACCCATTAATTCAATTTTATTGAAGATTTAATATGAAGGTGCATATTAATGAAATAGAGTTAATGAAATTAAGAAAAACATAAAAAAAAACTTCTCCTAAACCTATTCCTTTCCGTTACTGCTACTTAAGATGCAATATTTCATATAATTCAGTGGGAGAGTGTGAGAATCAAAATAAAGGAATCAAAGGTATTTGATGAAGTTAAAGAAAAGGACTTAATAAATTATTGTAACATTGTTGACGAAAGAAAGTTTTCTTAGTCAAATTACTCATGATGAATTTTGATCATTCGAAATTGTCATGGTAATAAAATCTTTTGTAAGATAAAGATTAAAAGGAAATGTTATAATAAATATGTCAAAAGGTCTTGTTCTAATGTGATGTGAAATAGAATTCCAAATTACCCACTAAAGTAAATAGATTATTTTGTTTGTATCCAGGGGGCCTATATAATTTTAACTTGGAGTTATTTTGATAGAAAGTTCCAAGAATTTTCGATTGTGAATCTAAGTATGGATTCGAATTGAATAAATGTTTTGCATAAAGGTTAAGTCAAAGTATTATATTGGCGGTTGTTTTCCACGTATAATTCTAAATGCTTGTTGACTTTAGAATTGGAGAAAAATGTCTTCTCATGAAGAGAAAGTGGAAATCAAAATACTAAATTAAGACAGGGAGTCTTTGGACAAGTGTTAGAATGAAAGGAGCAACATGCAAATGTTTTCCACATAATTACTTTGTCCAGGAATACATGTATGGTATACATGATTCAAATTAAGTATTATGATGAAAGTCATGTGAGGAATTTAATGATTAACTCACCTAGTGGTTGAATTATGGAAATGTCCAGGAACATGATTAAAAGCAAAGCAATTACAAACAGAATAAAGGAATACTCATAAATGACGGTATATGTCATAAAGGAGTCCAAGAAAAATTCATGTAACTCCAAGATTTAATCTTGAGAGTAGTTTGGAGGTGATGTGAAATCACTGGGCATGAATGTTTCATAAAGAAAGGATAGATGTGAATATCTAATATTCATAGAGATAGTCTTGATTAAAATAGTTTTATCAAGGACAAATAAATGATAGTGAGAAGTTGCATAAGTTATCATATCAATTGCTCAAAGCTGTTATTGGACTAGAGTAGCAAAGTTAATTGCTAAGAATAGTTCATTTGGATTATGAGAATAATCTAGATAATTATATTTTGAATGTTTGAAGTCAGTTGTATAAATGAATCAAGAATTTTATTCTTTTCATTATATAAATCGAACGGACTTAAAAGACAGTGGGAGCTGATATTATATTTGTTGAATAAGGCTAGGCCGAATTCAAAAATGTATATCTTGTGAAAATAAAGATTTAAAAGAGTTTTAAATAAAGGTCGGAAAGTGTTTTATTAAAGTTTTGTCTATGAGGTAGATTAAGAATTTAATAAACATGAGTATGAATGTGCTAAGTACAATTCTGAAAGGTAATTCAAATCGTGTCTTGAGTCAAAGAAATTTGATCAAGAAGTCATAGCGTGATATTTGCAAGATGCATTGACCTTCGTAGTCAATGATGAGCGAATAGAGAGGAATAAGATCAAATCATATTTAAATGTGATTTTGCTGATCTCATTGCTATATATATAGTACATTAAGCCGGAAAGTTCCCAAAGTGCTAAATTTTATTTGGCCATCGACAATTAGAGAAATACTTGGTAAAAGTTTTCCCATAAAGGCAGTTAATCAAAAGGTTGTGAATAACACTAAAAGGTTATTGTATTGAGATGTTTCTCATATATGATAAAGAGACCCAATAGTGGGATTTACAAAAGTATAACGAATTATTAGATTTTGTAAAGCTTCAAATAGTGTATATAGAGAAGTTCCTCATATACGTATTTGTAGTGGAATTATGAAATCGGATCTTAATTGATTTAATCTGAGAAATGCAATTTTCAATTGATAAATATTTGGTGTTTTGATTTTATCAAATCACAAGTATATTATGTGTGGATTCTACAACATATATAGATATAAAAGATAGTTTCATCATTGATGTGAGACGTCATGATAACAAGTTATTGGATAAGTCATTGACTTGGTGAGGTTTCAACAGACGGTATGATAATATCATTCGGAGACGCTTGATATTATTAATGCTACTACGGAACCGGATAGGCCGAAATCCAATTCCTAATATATCCGACTTACATTGTCAAGTTTGACATGTAAGGAGTTAAACAAGTATGTAGTTTGATTGGATCAAAATTTTGGACATGTAAGGAGTTAAACAAGTATGTAGTTTGATTGGATCAAAATTTTGGACACAGTCTCAGAGCGCATGCGAAAGTGTGAGTGGCACCTTAGTTCCATTTGGTGTCATGTCATCATGCTAACTAGAATCATTATTGAATCTAGTGCAAGTGGGAGACTGTTGGAGATATGCCCTAGAGATAATAATAATTTAGTTATTATTTATCTCCAAGTTTATTATTAATGTTTATATCTTTATGCTATAAATGTATTGGGCACTTGAATAGCGAATACAACGTGTTCAAGAGGAAAACCTCCAATACAGGTGTAGAGATACGAACAAGTAAAAGTGTTCTTGGTCTTGTCTCTAAGACTAGCCTATCTTGTTGTTTGATGATCATGTTTTCCTGATCATGGACTTTGTATAAGTCACACAACTATAGGAGTTTATTATCAGAATGATAATAGTACTGAACCGACCCATTGTATGATCTTGCTAAGAGACTAATCGTCAACGATGAAGGTAGCAATTGATCATATGTTTAGTTTTCATTAGCTGTATTCCTTTGCCCTGAGAATATCTGGTGACCGCTTATTCGACACTCATGCTTTGATTGTCACCTAACGTCTTGCCGTAACTGGGGACCATAAAGGTGACTTTTGGGTGTGAACTAGAATAATGTAATGGAACAGAGATTATTCAAGAATGGCACTTACTCCTCCAGACTATGGAGAGATACATCCTCTAGGCCATCTCAGTATTATTATTGTCACCCAATCGTCTGGCCAGACACAACGTGATTAATCACGGGACAATGAAAATACGGAATGAGAAAAGAGAATGATATTGGTACGAGAATTATATGTTTTATGATCAAAGGGTTTGATCACACTAGAGCACATTATCTCAATGTCGAGATATCATTGGTATCGTGTACGTAAGGGGATTAGAGTAATGAGAAACACACAGGTTCTGTCATTCACTCGTGAACACATAGGAGCTAGTACGTCCGTCTAGGTTCCAATGCTAGTTATTGTCTGGTAAGTTCCCGGACATGTCTATGTGTTACCGAACCTTTTGGGTCACACACTTAAGCTGTGAGTCAATCCTTTGTTGAGAGAATAAAGTTATAGTTTTTGTGGTTATGAGAAGTGGTCGGAGTCCCTCCGATGTCACAGGAACAACTCTGGAGTGATTCGGAGGAGTTTCGGTGAAGTTATCAGGAGAGGGAAATAATGCCGGTATAGGGCAGAATTTCCTGAGAGAGAAATATGGCGAACATGAGATGTTCCGGGATGCCGGGAAGTGTTTCTGACATGATTGGATAGAGTCGATGATTTTATCTAAAGAGTATATTTGGTTCTGGGAAGAGTTTCGGAGGTTTGCCAAGAAGGGGAGATGCGCCGGAGGAGAGAGGGGGGGTGCCCTGCGTGCCGCACCACACCTAGCGTGGGCCGGCCGCATGGGCCCCACCTCCAGGCCGGCCGCACCAAGTCCCCTCCTCTCCTTCCTTGTGTAATTTGGAGATTAAAAGGAGTCCGAATTGAATAAGGAAAGGAATATAGGAAAAAGACAATAAGATAAAAGGGAAGGGAGGGAGTCCTTGTTGGACAAGGACTCCTCTCCCAAACCGACTTGGGAGAGGGGCCGGCCTCCCTAGGGCCTGCGCACCAAGGAGAGGGGTTTTCCCCTTCCCCAAGCACCTCCTCCCCTTGCTCCCCTTTATATACTCCACCCCCTCCCACAAGGAGAACACAACAATTGACTTGCACAAGTTCCTCTCTTGATATTGTGCAATTAGACGATACTCTAATTTAGACGGCGCTCTAATTAGACTTTGATCTAATCTCTCTCTAGTATATCTCATGTGTTGAGAATTAGATCTCTCTAGTCTCATATAGATCTAATCAAGCCCGATTAGATCTACCACCTAAACTACGCCGAAAGGCAGTCTCTCTTCGTCGGTGCTAGTAGCTCTAGGCGGCGAACGTAACTCACGGATTGGCGCGGCGTACGTGTGGATACTGTTAGAGCGGGGCTACGCAAGTAGTTCCTTGACGACAGACCGGCAACAATCTCACCTCCTGGCTTGTGATGCATGTAAAATGCATACATGAACTTTGCATTATTTCTACTTATATTCCAGTCATATTTGCATCATATAAGGGTTATATCACTGTTTTATAATAATTTTGGGAATATTTAATATGTTTCCTATTTTTTTATGAAATTAACCCTGCGCAGGCAGAAAACCCTATTTCTTTCCTTTAATGTTTCAGGGACCCAAACGACGTCCAAATGACCTAGAAATTTACGAGCATCATTTTTTCGAAGGAACAAGACCTGGGAGCGAAAGAAGCAAACAAGAGGAGGCCTGAGGGCCCAAATGAGTGGGCCCACGTGGCCCAAGTACCTGGCCACGTGGGACCCCCCACTTTGGCCCTCGAGGCTCCGTTGCCGTCGATCTTTCCTCCACCGACTCCGTTTTGACCTAAAAACGCCTATAAAAATTATCTCCCGACGTTCTCTGGAAGGAGCGCCGCAGAAACACCGAAACAGAGACCTGGAGCTGCAGATTGGAGGGGGAAAACTCCGGCGGGGCGCTGCCGGCGTGGTCTCCATCTTCTCCAACGACTTCTCCACCGTCTCCATGATGAAGAGGGAGTAGTCCACCTCTGGACTATGGGTTTGTGGAAGTAACTTATGTATCTCTCTCTCTCGAGCTTCACTAATTAGTACCGTATGAGCTGCTGAAAATGATTACGGTCATCTATGTAATACATTTGTGGTGGATCTTTTTATGAGTTAATATATGTTTTAGATTGCAATGGTTTGTTTCAGTTATAAAAGTAGATGCATATTATGTACCCCGTTCTTATTTACTTGTCATGATCAAGCATGTTTATGAGAGCGTGTGAGGGGAAACGTGTGCATTAGTTGGAGTACCGGGGGGTGGCTTGTGCAGTGAACGTGAGAGAAAGTTCTGCGATCCACTTGGGTATCTTTACCTTACTTTGTTGCCTCACTAGGGATAAAAAGAAATACCATGCTACCGGAGATGTGGGTGTGACCATTGCCACTTCCTCCATGACTAGATCTAGCATGTTCTTATTTTAACTTCATGTCATGATACTTATTGCTATACTCTGAGTTATCTTAATTACCGAGGTGTTATGATTTAGTTCGCATCTTGGTTGTAACAGCCCAAAAATTGAAAACCTAAAAACCGGAGTAAAATTTTCGCTTTTGTGTTGCATTGCATCATGGCATTCCATATCAATTTGCTAAACAACACATAAATTGGTGTGGCACCATTTAAAACAAAATGCCACACTTGTCTCACCAAAGTTTCTAATAAATGGAAGTGTTCAAACTGGCAAAACAAGGAAGGCACTCAAACTTGCAAAACAAAATTACTTGACCTTTTATATTTGTCAAGGAAGTTCCAAAAGTTCCAAATATGATTTGTGCAAACTATTTTGATTTGTAAAATCAAATAAATGGAGAGAAACCCAAAATTGCCTGTGAGCAACTCCTAATTTATTTTCCTACCAAAGTAGTTTCAAATAATCTGGAAAAATTAGGGGAGCTTCATCTTGATGTGGGGAGGCTAACTGATTTTTCTCAGATTTTTCTAAATTGTTTAAGTGCCTTAAATAAAATCCCCAAAGTCACTGTTTTTAAAAGAGAAACCAAAAAGGACTAATCTGTGATGGAATAAAAACTGCCAGGGGGCAAATTGTAAAATCGTCTTCTTCCTCCCCTCCCCTGTAGCGACCGAGCAGCCGTGCTCGCGCCGCACCACCGACGCGCCACGCCGGGCCCCCAACCGGGCTGGAGGCCGGTTTCACAGTTTTTTTCCCGCGCTGTTCTTTTTCCATTTCTCCCCCTTTGCGCATGATTCCCGCTACTCCCACGCGCAAGTAGGGACGTCGAACCTCGATGAATCTCCTGTCCCATCCCGCTCTCAAATCCGTGTAGATAAAATATTATCGTTGTTAAAAATAACTTAATTAAAATCATAAGTTAAAAAGAGGAAATTATAAAAGTAATAACTTTTTATCGGGAACTCAGAAAAATGTGTTTGATATACCAAAATGTTCAGAAAAGCATGAATTATCCAGAATCATCATCATCATGCATATTTGATCACAATTACAATACTGTACTTCTACTAGTACTGGAATCATTAAGTTTAAATATGGGGTTCATTCCAAATAATGCAATAAATATAATGGGGACCCCATTTAACTTGTTGGTCATGATCAATGCTTCTAGGGTGCATTTAAAATGTCATGCCATCATGTGTTTGCGCATTGCATATGTTAAACATGTGTGGTGATTGATTGTTCTTCCAGTAATGTTCGTGCATCGGTAGATCAAGGAGTGGAAGTGACCCCGCAGTCTCGTGACGATCCCTACTACCAGCCGTATCAACAAGGCAAGCGTAATCCCCCCTCTGAGCATATCTTATCCTATGTTTCCGCAAATATTTTCTCCACTATAATATTGCATGCGGTTCCAAATGTCAATTTTATTGGATTAGAGTATCCTACAGTTGCATTAAGTTTCCAATGCCATTACCTGCTTCCCTCCTATTATCCATAGGTTTGTATTGTTGGCCTGAGATACTTAACTATGCTATGTTGATGCTTAGCCATGCTTAGTAAATGCTTAGCTGTACGATGGATGGTTCATGTTGGAAACAGGTGATGAATTGTTCAGATGATGGTGGAGAATTGTGGTGACAGGTAATAAAATGCTTAAAGGTGGGGATGAGAGGCCACTGTGGATGTGGTGCTTTGTCTCGTTCACGCCGCCTAGGTGCGAGTTCTTTACCTCCCGAACCAAGACTGAGCGTGCAACCATGCGTGAGGCCTATGCATTCACAGTGCAGGAACCCTCATAGACTAAATAACTCGGGCGGGGCTAGCCAGGGTCCTCTAGTTCGGGCTTCCATTTGCGCGTGCGTGATGATGGTGGCCAAGACTGAGATGAGGATGGTGGTGTTAGGAAAATGAGTGGCCGTGGGGCAGGGTGTTGGAGGCACTAGTGTCCTGCCGCCACTGATGATCCTGGAAAGTCCTTAACGAGGGAGAAGTCGACACCGCTCCCACCCAGCCGGCTTTCCAAGGAAGAGAGCTAATTGTACAGGTAATGGGCCGGACGGTACGCATGGCAAACATTGTACACCCCTGCAGGGTAAATCTTTTCGAAAAGCCGTGTCCGTGGTTATGGACGACTTGGGAAAGGACGATAAGATCATAGAATAACTGGAACGGAATGATTAAAATCTGGGTACTAAAGGTACCACTCAAGAATGCAAGGTCGACTTCCTCGAGGGTGATTCGGGGAGGTGCCTTTGTAGAACAGGTACAGTGGTTGATGGTGGTTGATGATGAGAAAGGTGATCAAAGAAAAGAGTCACTTCTTACCCCTTTTAAAAATACTCTGTTTAGTCGATGCCATTGAGTTATGTTTCATAAATAAAATCAGCTTTATGCAAAACAGCCATAAAACCTTGAAAGCCTCATCGAGCTAAAGCTCTATATATAATCTTGTGAGTTCGTCGAACTCAATGTCGTTTGTATTGTTTCAGAGGAGGACTTCACCGCCCTCGAAGGTGGGTTCTTTGTGGACGTCGACGAGTAGTCTGGTGTTCCCAGGTGGCAGCTTGGGACATCCCGGAACAGCTGGCGCTTGGATGTTTATGTGTAGGCCTCTTAGGCCATAATTTGGTTCTTGTTGTTTAGAACAACCTAATTCGCTTCCGCTTGTTGTGATGTTGGGTCTGTGACCTCTGGTTGTAATTTGCTATCTTTCTCTATTATAAGAGTTGAACTACACTGATTTGTGTCGTAGAGTCTGTGATGCGCCAGTTGTTCCACAAGTCTTGATCTCTCTATTATGCATTGATAGTTGAGCCTGTGTTAAGGCATCAATCGGGGTGTTGCGTTGCCGATGATCAATTCCGAGCAACTCCTGCCAAAGGTTTTGGCCGGGGATTGGTAAACCCGTAACCTCCGGTTGTATCGCTTAACCGGTGACACTCAGCATCACTATATAGTTCCGCGGTCGGGGCGCCACAAGTTGGTATCAGAGCAGGACTGCCTGTAGGAAACCCTTCTACTGGTCGACGTTGAGTCTAGTGTTTGTGAAAATATTTTTAACCTAAAAATGAGTTGTGAAAACCATCTTAGGATTCTTTTTACTCCTTATCTGGTTACCCTCTAATCTCGGAGTAATCTTACCTCGATTTGAGTTTAAAGTTTTACTCCTCGTGATCCTAAGTTTTTGAAGTAAGAGATGAGAAACGAGGTTGGGTTCTACCTTTAGTGTTATGTGTCCCGTTGCTCCCGCTGCGTTACCATCCAAATCAACTCAGATGTTGGAACACTGTTACCCAACTAAGGAATAAGTGATCATCCTCAGTATTGTTGGGTTTTAACCCAAGGACTTGAACAGAAGGTCCCGGATTGTGCTGGATAGCGTGGGTTGAATCACGTGGTTTCTTAGCCATTTGAATCTCACGCTACTGGTACATGATGCTGATCTTTGACCCAAGTCCCATCTTGTTGGTTCCTTGCTCGTTGTTGCACAAAGCATTACCGTACCTAGTCTGAGTACTTGAGTACGCTAATGCTAATGTCTCAACCATACCGAGGTGGATACTAACTGCGTCCTTGTCAAATCTACAGAATGGCACAAAGTCCTCCGCTCCATCAAATCGAAGCCACCCCAGGAACCCACTCGACACCCTTTGATCGGGAGAAATCCCATACATCTAAAGATTTGCCCAAGAAAGCTATAGATAAACGCATGTGTTACACTTGTAGGGAACGCGGACATCCGTACCGGAAGTGCCCCCTTAAGTACACCAGAAAGAGGGGACCACCACAAGGAAAGGCCTGTAGTCAATGCGGAAGGGGTGGACATCAGGCGAGTCAATGCCCCGGTAGTTGCCCGCACTGTTTCAACGCGCATCACTTGGCAAGTGCCCAACCGCTAGCGCCACCTGCTACCTATGCGAAGGAAATGATCATGTTCCGGCGAAGTGTTCTATGGAGTTCATATTAGACGCAGTAAAGGATGCCCATGGGAAGATTGCTCAGGACGCCAGCCCACGCCTTGTTCTTGGTAATGTTCAACCATCTACCACAACTCTGATGACTATGTAACTTTAACTCTGCCATAGCTGGAGATTCTGTCTTGGAACCATCTGGGTTATGACCAAGATTCCCCTAGCGAGTCTCCCAACTATGCTCGTGACATTGCTGCATATCTCCTCTTTGGGCATGGTTATCACAATTGAGTAATAACCGGTGCATCCTCAACATCTTAGGATTCTCCTGAGCATGTCTCGTACTCTGATCTGCTTCCAACCTTTGACTGTCAGTTGACAGTAAAGTTTTATCGTGCGTTGGTATGTTCCGATGCAAGTCACTCTCTTGGTCCGTCAAGACTTTCCACTTTGTCCTGTTAGGAGAAACAAACTCCAGTACCTTGTCCACTTCTCGGGCTAGGTCAAAGTTTTGTAGTCCACAGAATAAGAGGTTTATTAGTCTCTGTTTCTGTTCCATCTTAGAGTAGCACGATATCTTGGTATAAAGAGTGTGCAATCGTGCTAAGTATCATGATCCTCTTGATGAAGTGATGCTCTTACACGTTGTTACTCTCCGTTCGCCGAGTGACTTACCACTCCCGAATGATGAGACGTGAGCAATAATGTAACCATCAGATATTCTCCGCAGTTCTTACTGTGCTGAATTCCAAGGACATTCATTGTCCCTCTGAGCATGATTGGTTAGCCGACCGATAAAAATGAATTGGACTGTGTTACCAAGTTCATCCTCGCTGGTGCCCTTCCTCGGTCAAAGAGCTAGGTTTGTGCCGAAGCTCCCAAGACCACCTTGTTGTGCCTTGAAAGGCATGATTCTCTCCCGAACTCAAGACATATCGGTGGATCGTGATATTCTGGAGGTCTTCCCAGAAGTATCGCCAGGTTGTCACCTGACCGTGATGTTGAGCTTATGAGTAAGCTGGTTCTCTGAACAACTCCTTCCCCAAGAAAATCATGCTGGATGTCCTGAATTATTCGGTTGAGCTTAAACAACTTGGAGAGTTAGAAGATAAAAGCTCTATCTGTTATAGTTCAGTTCCAATGGGATGTCTAGTCTGTTCGTGTTGAAGCCAGGTGGTATCTCCTTTGTGGATATGCTATCCTACAAACCTTTGATTTGAATTGGGCTATCGTCAAATCAAACTCAGGCTAACCTACTGAATGTGTTAGTCTGACCAATACTTATGCCCGTTCATGCAACATACGAGTCTACCGTCTTGGAGTATCTGGATAAGTTTGTTGTTGAGCCCATCAACTACCTTCTTATCTTCTCCATGTTTGAGGAGATTTATATTGGATATTGGGCGTTAGCATTGGAAAATTGTTGGAACTAACTTTGTGTCTTCACAAGGTATGTGTTCTGAAGTTAGAAGTGACTTTCCCTGGTTCACGTGCAATTGCTGAAAGATGTCGCCGTGGATCCGAGTGAATTGTCTGGTTTCCTCGAAATCATTTCAACTCGATCATGCATGTGTGGAATATTCTCGGAATGGTATGTTGTTACCTCCATTCGTTGAGAATTCCATTTCTGAATCCAAGCCACCGATTGAATTGTCCCAGAAAGAGAGGAAGTCTGAGAACTTCTTTTGTCTTCGTTGGTGTTTCCCCAGCAGAGACTCCTTGGTGTATTATCGCGAGTAATTCAAGTAGGGCGGCTGTCTCTTGACAAGTTGTTAATACGTGGGTTCCACAATCTCGTTCCTCCTTTGGAGTTTGACAGTGTAGTCCAAATCTTGGGGTTCTAGCAATTGTAACCCGTTGGTATGCTTTGCAAAGATTCCCTATTCATACATGTGGAGTCTGAAGTATCTCTACACCTAACCATGTCGGAATCGCAATCAGAAACGATGGTTGGTGATCCTCAAGAAGTTTTTCCCGATACTAACTTTCCCGGGGTTTTTAAAGTTCTCTCGGTCTAGCTTTCCGATCCTTCTCCAGTGATCTGAAATGCTCCTCCGCGAGGAAGGTTCTACTCAAGCCGACTAGTGTAAGTTACCTCTTCATCTGTTGGAACCTTGTTCCAACACTCTCCCTCAGAGATTTAGGCCTTGTGCAAAGTTCATATTCTGAATCTTTGAGAAACAGTTGTCTACCAACTGGAAATTTCTTATCACTCTCCCGTCACCCGCATGTGTCTCCTAACTGTCAATTCAAGGGATGCTTGAAGTCTCATCCTAGGTTATACTAGGAGGTACTCGGCCGCTGTATCTTTACAAAGACCCATCCTTCCGGAGAGGTTTCCTTCTTCCCTATGGTGTACTTTGATAGTGACCTTGAAGTGTAGCCGATGAAGATCTTCGGGATGCGCTGAATCATTCTACACCGAGAAGACCGTTGAAGGCCGTCGTAACCTTTCCCTCTTTCCTACTCTAAGAATCTCGGGACGAGATTCCTGTAAGGAGGGTAGAATTGTAACAGCCCAAAATTTGAAAACCTAAAAACCGGAGTAAAATTTTCGCTTTTGTGTTGCATTGCATCATGGCATTCCATATCAATTTGCTAAACAACACATAAATTGGTGTGGCACCATTTAAAACAAAATGCCACACTTGTCTCACCAAAGTTTCTAATAAATGGAAGTGTTCAAACTGGCAAAACAAGGAAGGCACTCAAACTTGCAAAACAAAATTACTTGACCTTTTATATTTGTCAAGGAAGTTCCAAAAGTTCCAAATATGATTTGTGCAAACTATTTTGATTTGTAAAATCAAATAAATGGAGAGAAACCCAAAATTGCCTGTGAGCAATTCCTAATTTATTTTCCTACCAAAGGAGTTTCAAATAATCTGGAAAAATTAGGGGAGCTTCATCTTGATGTGGGGAGGCTAACTGATTTTTCTCAGATTTTTCTAAATTGTTTAAGTGCCTTAAATAAAATCCCCAAAGTCACTGTTTTTAAAAGAGAAACAAAAAGGACTAATCTGTGATGGAATAAAAACTGCCAGGGGGCAAATTGTAAAATCGTCTTCTTCCTCCCCTCCCCTGTAGCGACCGAGCAGCCGTGCTCGCGCCGCACCACCGACGCGCCACGCCGGGCCCCCTCCTCCTCTGCCCTCCACTGCAGGAAGACGAGCATCCCCACGAGCCTCACCTGCTCCACTCCCTCCCCAGATTTTCCCTCTCTCTCTCGTTTCCTCTCCATGGCCGCGGCACAACTCGAGCTCGCCGTGCTCGTCGCCGCCGATTGAAGCTCCCCCGCGCAAATTGAAGTAGACCATCAGCTCCGCCGCATCTCCTACTCCTTCTCAGCCAGAGGAATTGACGCGGGACGCCGAGAATCGCCGCAGCCATCCTCTTCTTCCCCGCGGCCGTCCGGAGCTCCGCCGCCTGATTTCGCCGCCGTCACACCTCCTCCGGCCACCCCGTCCTCCCCAACGCGTCCGTGGTGAGCTCCTGCCCTTGCTGGCCCCTTCTCCCTTCCTCTCTCGCCGTGGCCTCGCCGTGGTCTCGCCGGAGCCACCGTAGCCGTGCTCCCCATCGAAGCACTTAGCACGTCCGGTCGTAGAGCCGGAATAACCGGGCTACGGACCGATCTCCTCTGGCCCATAGCCGGCCTCTCAGCCGGCCCAAACCGGGCTGGAGACGGTCTTCTCTGGAGCCAGGCCGGCCTGTCAGCCGGCCCAACCGGGCTGGAGGCCGGTTTCACAGTTTTTTTCCCGCGCTGTTCTTTTTCCATTTCTCCCCCTTTGCGCATGATTCCGCTACTCCCTCGCGCAAGTAGGGACGTCGAACCTCGATGAATCTCCTGTCCCATCCCTCTCTCGAATCCGTGTAGATAAAATATTATCGTTGTTAAAAATAACTTAATTAAAATCATAAGTTAAAAAGAGGAAATTATAAAAGTAATAACTTTTTATCGGGAACTCAGAAAAATGTGTTTGATATACCAAAATGTTCAGAAAAGCATGAATTATCCAGAATCATCATCATCATGCATATTTGATCACAATTACAATACTGTACTTCTACTAGTACTGGAATCATTAAGTTTAAATATGGGGTTCATTCCAAATAATGCAATAAATATAATGGGGACCCCATTTAACTTGTTGGTCATGATCAATGCTTCTAGGGTGCATTTAAAATGTCATGCCATCATGTGTTTGCGCATTGCATATGTTAAACATGTGTGGTGATTGATTGTTCTTCCGGTGTTGTTCGTGCATCGGTAGATCAAGGAGTGGAAGTGACCCCGCAGTCTCGTGACGATCCCTACTACCAGCCGTATCAACAAGGCAAGCGTAATCCCCCCTCTGAGCATATCTTATCCTATGTTTCCGCAAATATTTTCTCCACTATAATATTGCATGCGGTTCCAAATGTCAATTTTATTGGATTAGAGTATCCTATAGTTGCATTAAGTTTCCAATGCCATTACCTGCTTCCCTCCTATTATCCATAGGTTTGTATTGTTGGCCTGAGATACTAAACTATGCTATGTTGATGCTTAGCCATGCTTAGTAAATGCTTAGCTGTACGATGGATGGTTCATGTTGGAAACAGGTGATGAATTGTTCAGATGATGGTGGAGAATTGTGGTGACAGGTAATAAAAATGCTTAAAGGTGGGGATGAGAGGCCACTGTGGATGTGGTGCTTTGTCTCGTTCACGTCGCCTAGGTGCGAGTTCTTTACCTCCCGAACCAAGACTGAGCGTGCAACCATGCGTGAGGCCTATGCATTCGTAGTGCAGGAACCCTCATAGACTAAATAACTCGGGCGGGGCTAGCCAGGGTACTCTAGTTCGGGCTTCCATTTGAGCGTGCGTGATGATGGTGGCCAAGACTGAGATGAGGATGGTGGTGTTAGGAAAATGAGTGGCCGTGGGGCAGGGTGTTGGAGGCACTGGTGTCCTGCCGCCACTGATGATACTGGAAAGTCCTTAGCGAGGGAGAAGTCGATACCGCTCCCACCCAACCGGCTTTCAAGGAAGAGAGCTAATTGTACAGGTAATGGGTCGGACGGTACGCGTGGCAAACTGATATGGACATGGTTACTTTGGATACGATCAAATTTATTAGTCATAGATTTATTTTTCAGAATTAAGAGCGACATGTACAAGCCTCGAGTCTAAGATGCGAGATAGCGATGATTATATATGCTGTACCAGCTTCGAATGTGTGCGTGAGCAAGCAGAAGACCACCGGGATATATTGGCAGCGTATTTCATACGTGAGTACCATGTGCATGTGCATGTGTTGTGCATGTGCGTGGGACCCTTGCATCAATTCAACTTGGATTTGCCATCGATGGACAACCATGTACGTGGACTTGTTGACCGTACATCAAGAGGGAATAAAGAGGTGAAGGCCTTTTCAGCCAAAGGTGGGCCAGCCCATGTCGGTCAAGCCTGCAACACGCAATACTGGAGTTCCATCGTCGTCCAGACTCTACGATCGGCCGTCATAAATAGCCAACGCATCTAGGATTAGACGCGGATTTTGTTTAGTTTAAGACTTAGCCGTTGCTAATCTTCGCCATAGACAACCGTGTCGGTTCAGACCTCTTATACTACGCACTTGCAGAATCCTAACTATAAAGTTTTCATCTTTTATCCGCAATATCTTGATTGCATCTATAATTCTTGCTAGTTCTTCGATTGCTTGCAGGAATTGATCTTCGGATCAGGTTGATCTAGCCCTGGCGAGATCAATAGCCTCGGAAGTTGGTGTAGCGATTGCTAAGGCGCAACGTCCCGCACGTTTGTAGTCGGATCGTCAACGTCGACCTCCACCCAAATCGAGAGTTATCCATCTCATCGAAAGATCGGGCACCTTTACCCTATCAAGTGGTATCAGATTTCAGGTTGCTCGGTGAGAAAGTTTATCCCTAGTTTAGATTGTTTTTCATACCTACAGTTCAGAAAAAGCCATACAAAAATATTTTAGCATTAGATCATCTTGTCCTACAACCAATTTTAGCCTTTTCGCCGAATCGCTTAGTTTTGTTTTGTTGAATTTTCGTTGCATCGTGTGTCGAGTTGCTGGTTTTAGTGTCTAGATTTTTAGAGTTTCGAGTTCTAGTCACGCGTTTATTTCGCGTTGCCTCCATATCCGCCGTCATTCACCTTGTGTTTTTCCGCTGCTAATTCTTTCTTCCACCTCCGCTATTGCCATCATTCTCGTTTGACACCATCCTTTTGTTTCGTTGCCTTTGTCATCATCCACTATTTTACAGTTTTTTTTCCTCCGTTGCCATAGTCTCCAGTTCCATCCGCTATTGTCATCATCCACTAATTTTAAAGGTTCAGTTGGAGCAGTACGTGCTGGTTTTGCGCTCCGATCCAGGAGTTTGGATCAGGTTTGGCTTCGGCAGAGAAAAAATCGGAAAGTAAAGATAAATATTTTCTTGGGACTTGATCCGTTTGCAGCTTATAAAGGAAGTCAGATTTGTTGCTGGTTTCACACACACGCACGTATCAGTTTTGTTGGGAAGTTTAGATCGCCAGTAAAAAAAAAAAAGAATCGCCGATCAGTTTTCTTAGGAAAGTCAGATTCGTATCAGTATCTTTGAGGATATCACGGAAACACCAGATTTCTTGGGTCGGTTTGGTTACCAGCTAATCACGCAAGGACTTTGGAAGTCTCGATCGGTCACAAAAAAAAAAAGAGAGACCGATCCAATCTGGTTAAAGAGATTCCTTCCTCGTTTATTTTCTTGGAACCGTGAAAAAAAAAACGAGGAAAAGGAGAGTCACGATCAGTTTTCCTTGGAACTTGAACTGTTCTGTTTAGAGCTGGTCTATCGTTGGCAATACATCTGCATGCTTGTTTCCTGCCGTGGGCTTTTGTGCTTTGTGCCAAGGTAAAGAGTTTATTTCCTCCACGTTTGGTTCATCTGTTGGCGTTATCACCTGTGCTGCTGGCTATTTGCCACGATCAACTACTCGTGTTTTCTGTCGCGCATCGCCATACCAGTCGGCACACATAACTGATACTTTCTCGCCGGCCGAAATATTTTCAGCTCAGTTCCACAAATATATCTTGGAGATTCGTGATTTCATCTGTGTCTTAGGCTCGCGTCTCTAGTACGGTCTAGACTAGGACCAGCACTTGGCAACTTTGAACGGATTTTCAGCTTTACATTGACTAACGTGATTGTGGTATTTTTCTCCACATATATTAAGCCTACCTACAGCTACACATATTTCTACACCGTGCGTTCTACGTTCACCTGGCAATCGCTTTACTCAATCTTCGGAGTTTTGACTTTGCTGTTGCCGGTCACCACCTGCTGCATGGTAAGAACTTGTAAGACTTACTGTTTGCAATATTGTGAGCGATTTGCCACCACATCCTAGTAGTAATAGGAACATATACTTGTGATTTGTTTCTTGTTTGCTACTAATCATGGCAGGTTTTGGAGTTAGAATTTCTTTGGCTTCGACTATACTTGGAGATTTGCCACCAGCACCATCTACAACAATACAACCGCCACCGCGAGAGGTACAAACACATAAGAATGCACATGATCAGACTACTATTTCTATGCCTCCTTTTGCGGGTTGTTATAATCCTGCTGCTTATCTTGATTGGGAATTTGATGTTGAAGAAATATTTGCAAATCATGATTTTCCTGAGCATAAGCGAGTAAAGGCTGCTACTAGAAAATTTGTTGATTTTGCTTCTATTTGGTGGAGTGAACATTGTCGTACAAATGCTGAAAATGTGCCAAAAACATGGAGTGAACTGAAAATAATTATGCGTGGTCGATTTGTCCCTAAATATTATCTTCGTGACTTGCTTCGAAAATTACAATGTTTAAAACAAGGTAGTAACACCGTGGAAGAGTATTATAATGATTTGCAAATTAACTTGTTTCATTGTGGGTTAGAAGAAAGTGAAGATATTATTATGGACAGATTTTGGGATGGGTTAAATCATGACATTCAGGATATACTTATGCATGAAGAATATTATTCTATCGCTCGTATGTTTTTTCTTGCCTCCAAAGCTGAACAGAAAATACAAAGGCGTTTCCATAAGACCACCAAGTGCAAGAAGAAGGCGGTTGATTTTTCTGCTCCTCCGCCAACCATGATTGAGGTGTCTCAAGATTTTGTCGTGTCACCACCAACCGTAGCTGCCACATCTGAGACCGACGAACATGGTAATATTGAAGGTACAAAGTTTGTCTCCTCACTCGATTACTATGAATGCCCTGCTGAATTAAAAAAATCATGTGCTGAACTATCTACTTTGGTGACATCTACCGTCGAAGATTCTGTTGCTCATTTAAATCCTGCACATGATATGCCTACTGTTTGGAGTACACCTACTGTTGAAATTAATCCTACTATTGATTTAATTGCAGCCATTGAGTTAAATATTGAGAATGAAACAAGTGACCTTACCGTTAAAAATGATTTGGATCATATACGACTGGTTAAACATGATGAGATGTTAGCTGAACATTTGCATGCTACTTCGTTATGCTCTATAATGATGGATTCACCTATTTCATTGTCACATGCTATGAACAAGATTTCTGAAATCACATGTTTGCGTACTTTTAATAGTGTCTATGCCCCTGATTTTAAATTTAACTTAATTGGAAAATATGGTGTAGACAAAGAGTTTTTGGTGCATAGAATGTGCATAACATGTGACGACCTTGCTGTTTTAAAGAAGAATAATTTGGTGCGAATGCTTGATCATTTTGATATGACCTCCAATGTTGGTACTGAGTTTATGCCAAATACCTTGTTGCATGTTCACCTAGAAAATGGTGTAACTTGTAATTTGGATATGGAGAATTTTTCTATACCTATTTTGGGATGGTTTAATGACAAGTGTTGCAAATCTGATTATATGACTAAGAACTTCACTTATATGTGCAAACTGAGTTGCAATAATTTCATGTGGTTTGTTTCTTGTGATAATTCTTTGGCTTTGTATTTCACAAGACATGACAATTACCTCCGTATACTTGTGTCATATGTCCAACAATTGAGAGAAGTTAAAACGGATGACATATACATATATCATGTGTACGCCTTGTCTCTTTTATTAACCATGTTTCAGAAGAAACATCGCCGAGGACGGCTTTATTTTCAAGAAAGGGAGGATGATATGGACATGGTTACTTTGGATACGATCAAATTTATTAGTCACAGATTTATTTTTCAGAATTAAGAGCGACATGTACAAGCCTCGAGTCAAGATGCGAGATAGCGATGATTATATATGCTGTACCAGCTTCGAATGTGTGCGTGAGCAAGCAGAAGACCACCGGGATATATTGGCAGCGTATTTCATACTACGTGAGTACCATGTGCATGTGCATGTGCATGTGTTGTGCATGTGCGTGGGACCCTTGCATCAATTCAACTTGGATTTGCCATCGATGGACAACCATGTACGTGGACTTGTTGACCGTACATCAAGAGGGAATAAAGAGGTGAAGGCCTTTTCAGCCAAAGGTGGGCCAGCCCATGTCGGTCAAGCCTGCAACACGCAATACTGGAGTTCCATCGTCGTCCAGACTCTACGATCGGCCGTCATAAATAGCCAACGCATCTAGGTTTAGACGCGGATTTTTGTTTAGTTTAAGACTTAGCCATTGCTATTCTTCGCCATAGACAACAGTGTCGGTTCAGACCTCTTATACTACGCACTTGCAGAATCCCAACTATAAAGCTTTCATCTTTTATCCGCAATATCTTGATTGCATCTATAATTCTTGCTAGTTCTTCGATTGCTTGCAGGAATTGATCTTCGGATCAGGTTGATCTAGCCCCGGCGAGATCAATAGCCTCGAAGTTGGTGTAGCGATTGCTAAGGCGCAACGTCCCGCACGTTTGTAGTCGGATCGTCAACGTCGACCTCCACCCAAATCGAGAGTTATCCATCTCATCGAAAGATCGGGCACCTTTACCTATCACAAACATTGTACACCCCTGCAGGGTAAATCTTTTCGAAAAGCCGTGTCCGCGGTTATGTACGACTTGGGAAAGGACGATAAGATCATAGAATAACTGAAACGGAATGATTAAAATCTGGGTACTAAAGGTACCACTCAAGAATGCAAGGTTGACTTTCTCGAGGTGATTCGGGGAGGTGCCTTTGTAGAACAGGTACAGTGGTTGATGGTGGTTGATGATGAGAAAGGTGATCAAAGAAAAGAGTCACTTCTTACCCCTTTTAAAAATACTCTGTTTAGTCGATGCCATTGAGTTATGTTTCATAAATAAAATCAGCTTTATGCAAAACAGCCATAAAACCTTGAAAGCCTCATCGAGCTAAAACTCTATATATAATCTTGCGAGTTCGTCGAACTCAACGTCGTTTGTTTTGTTTCAGAGGAGGACTTCACCGCCCTCGAAGGTGGGTTCATTGTGGACGTCGACGAGTAGTCTGGTGTTCCCAGGTGGCAGCTTGGGACATCCCGGAACAGCTGGCGCTTGGATGTTTATGTGTAGGCCTCTTAGGCCATAATTTGGTTCTTGTTGTTTAGAACAACCTAATTCGCTTCCGCTTGTTGTGATGTTGGGTCTGTGACCTCTGGTTGTAATTTGCTATCTTTCTCTATTATAAGAGTTGAACTATACTGATTTGTTTCGTAGAGTCTGTGATGTGCCAGCTGTTCCACAAGTTTTAATCTTTCTATTATGCATTGATAGTTGAGCCTGTGTTAAGGCATCAATCGGGGTGTTGCGTTGCCGATGATCAATTCCGAGCAACGCCTGCCAAAGGTTTTGGCCGGGGATTGGTAAACCCGTAACCTCTGGTTGTATCGCTTAACCGGTGACACTCAGCATCACTGTATAGTTCCGCGGTCGGGGCGCCACATTGGTGGAGTATAAGAGAGAGTAATAACCAAAAGGTCTCTATGTTATGACGTGATGCCCATATAATTATAACTTGTCATTAAACTGTTGTGTTGCAATCTCATATGTCAACTCTAGTGTTTCATTGTCTACCACGTTATTAAAGAGAGAGTGCATTTGTGAAACCATGAACCCGGTCCATTTTTAATCATAAGAAACACCTTTCCAACAACTTTTACCACTTTTCCATTTTCTGCCATTATTAAATTCGAAAATAGAAAAACACTTTTACATCTTGCATTCATCATATAAAACCCAAAAATATCATTTATCATTACTACCACCATCCTTGCATATTTATTTACCACCATTGCATATTTATTTCTTGTTTGCATTGCATATTATCTTGATATCATTCTCACACCTTGTGCTTGACAACCACTAGGTGAGGTTGAGGACCAAAACATTTACTTTGTTTTGTAGGTAACCAAAAGAAGGATAGGAAAGATAAATCTTCACTACTGATTCCCCGAGAGTTCGATATTAAACCCTCGAGTCACCCTCGTGGGGAAAACACGTCTTCCACTTACTACACACTCTGCACTTGGAGTCTCAACCTAACCCATTTACTTTTCACGCAGGTAACCACGCGAAGGGCTAGCAAGTGTTTTCTGGCGCCATTGTGGGTAACTACGTGAAGGGCCATCAAGACTGTTTTCTAGCGCCGTTGCCGGGGAATCATTGCTGAAAGGTTTATCCAAGGATATCTCACCAAGTCAACTTCATCACCAACTTGTGCTAACACCTAAGCTTGGGGAGGTTGCACCTACGTGAGCATCATCTTATCCATCTTTACCTTCAAAGCAATTTATCTTGTTTTGTCATTGTCTTGCATTTGTTATTTCGGTTTGCATATTTATTTTCAGTTTTGCATAAAAAATTAAAAAAAACATAAAAACTTGCTAAAATGGGAGAAAGAACTAAGTTGTGTGATTACACAAACACTCCAAATGATCAATTTATTGCTAGGCCCATTGCCACACCTAAGATAAATGCTGAGAGTTATGAAGTAAGTCCTAGTTTGTTGAACTTGATAACTAGGGAACAATTTGGCGGTAGTGCTATGGAGGATGCCTCTATGCATCTTCATGATTTTGTTGAAATATGTGACATGCAGAAATTTAAAAATGTGGAAAGTGATATTCTAAAACTGAAGTTATTTCCTTTCTCACTTAGAGGAAAAGCTAAAGAGTGGCTGCATTCATTACCTATTGATAGCATTAAAACTTGGGATGATTTAAAAGAAGCTTTCATTAAGAAATACTATCCTCCTGTTAAAATTTTGCAAAATAGAAACAACATTCTTTCTTTTAGGCAAAATGAAAATGAACATGTTGCTATGGCTTGGGATAGGATTAAACTTATGCTTAGAACTTGTCCATCACATGGGGTCAACGAATGGACCATATTACACTCTTTTTACAATGGTCTAAATTACATGTCTAGAAATATCTTGATTCTGCTGCTGGAGGTGCTTTTATGGGAAAAACTATAGTAGAAGCTAAGAACATATTGGAAAGCATTTTGCAAAACTATAGTCAATGGCATACTGATAGAGCACCTAATCCTTCTAAGAAAGTGAACTCCATAGAAGAAACAAATGATTTGTCATCTAAAATGGATACTATTCTTGCTTTCATTAATAAACAAAATATTGAAAATGTGCCTTTGCAAGAACTAGTTGGTAATAATCCTGAAAATATTGATGTCAACTTCATTAGGAACTATGGTAATAATGGGTATGGTAACAACAATTATAACTCTTATAATAAACCCCCATATGTTCCCAACAACCGTCCTTCTATTCCATATCCTAATGCTAGTGATAATTGGAAGCCTATGCCACCACGTAATGATAATTTTGAGGCTAATAAAATTCTTATGGAACAATTGCTAGTCATAATACCATGATACAAGAGTTGAATAAGTCTGTTGCTTCTATTAGTTCTGATATTAAAGGCTTACAACTCCAAACTGCAGGACTAGACAAAGCCTTGTCAAAACTAGCTGATAACCAAGCCACTTTATTGAGTATGTCTGCAGGGAAACCACAAGCACCACCTGTGGTTGGAATGAATTCTATTAATATTGCTGAAAATGTTCCTCTTACTTTGGAGGAAACTCTTAATGAATTATTGAACTATCCTGAATATTTGTTGCCATTTATGTCTCAACTTGTTGGATTAAAAGAAGAAGTTAACGAAACTGAACATGATGAATCTCTTATGTTGATTGAGTTAGAAAAGAAAGTTGAAGAAGTTAAAATGCTTAGTGAAGTAAAGGAACCATTGCTTGACTTAGAGAATTGTAGCTTGCATGAATTAATATCTATCTTACAAAAATTTGCAAGTGATCCTTCATTAATGTTAACCAAGCTGGTTTTGGTTCTTATATTGCTAATCATGTGTTAAAAGAAAAGATTGCTAGGTACAACCAAGAGGCTATGATACCACCTAAGCTTGGGGATGTATGGATTCCCAAAGTCCTAGTAACCATTGGAAAAGAGACACACCATGCTATACTTGATCTAGGATCTAGTGTCTCTGTTTTATCTAAAGAACTATATGAAGTACTTGAATTGAAAAATCTTGAAAAATGCTCTATTGAACTTGCACTTGCTGATGATTCCATTAAACATGCTTTAGGAAAAGTAAGTGATGTTTGGTAGAGTTACATATGACATTTGTGCCTGTTGATTTTCTAATCATGGATATGGGGAATAAAACCTCTAGTCCAATTATTCTTGGAAGACCTTTTCTTCGTACTACAGGTGCTATCATTGATTCAAAAGAAGGGAATGTGAAGTTTCAGTTTCCACACAAGAAGTGCATGGAACACTTCCCAAGGAAGAGGGACACACAAAGTTCAAGCTCCCTCATGAGCTTCGTCCACAATAAACATCAAGTAAGAAGCCTAGCTATATGGCTATAAAGAAAGCGCTTTACGGGAGGCAACCCGGTTGTTTTTATTTGTGATTTTCTTTGTGTCCTCTTGCTGTAACAAGAGACTTAGTGTTTAGTTTAGTTTCTGGAATTTTTAATAAAGTGCCAAGTTTTACTCATTTTGGTATGAAAAGTTGCTTATAGCGTTCGGAGATTATTCCTGCACGAATCTGTGCACGGTATGATTTTTAATTCTTATTCTGTAACTCCGAATGAGCTCATATTTAAACTGTAGTAGCAACTTTTCATCCTCTGTATGCATGAATTTTTCGGAATTTTCCGACAAAGTTAAGTAGGGTAGAAAAATACGTTTAGCTGCTGCTGTTTTTCTGGACAGATTCTGTCCCATTTTGTTTGATGCATGCTTAGAACTTTTAACATGAATCTTTTTGATCCAATTGAGTTTATGAGTAGGCATACAACATTATACATTTCTGGACATTCATATGAATTTTTGTCTAAGGATTATATGCAGCAAGAAATCTATTTGTTTATCACTACTAATGTGCCCCACAGAAAAAGAAATGGGAGAAACGGTGTTTTGAAGTTTTTTCACAGGGATTAGAGGAGATGCACCAAGAGCTATCCAAGGATGGTGAAGACCATAAGCTTGGGGATGTGAAGACAACCCCACTGGACCTACACACTCTCGGTTTGCACACGTCTAACTTCTGTTTTTCGATCGAAACACTTTATCGCATAAACTTGGAGCGTCTTTTTGTTTGTTTAGGTTAGATTTTTATTTTGTGAGACCACCACACTATCATTTATATATGAGAGAGCTACTGGAAATTTGGGTTGAATTATGTTGGATGCTATTATAAGATTGGGAAAAGGGATGTTGAGTTAATTTTAAAAGATACATATAATTGCATGATTCATGAGCTTGTTAATGAGTAATAATTTGCAAATATTTTATCAAGAGCTATCTTTTATTCATGTTTTGATGCTAAATGTTATTTACCTTGTTTTAACATGGATTAGTTAGTTCTATGGACACTCATGCATGCATTTAGATGGTCAACTTTCTCCCTCTTGCTAGCCCAAAAATTCCAACAAGCAAAAACTTGTTTCCAACACCTTCAACCAAAGTTTTTCCAGTGAGTCCACCATATCTACCTATTAGCTTTATGCTATTCCGAGTATGTTTATCATGATATTTGTGTTATCTATACCTCTGAATGAAAATGCTTATGTTGTTAATTGTTGTGGGAAAAGTTGGTTATATAGCTCTCTCGAACTTGATGCACACTTTACTTTCATTGCATAAATAAATATGACCCATTGTGATTAAAATTATGAGTTGTGGACTTGACAAATGTCTTTGGTTGAGAGTTAGCTCATATGTGCTGTCACATGGCAAGCTTTCAACATTGCATCATCTCATTTAGTTGATATCATGTACTTTTGTTTATGGATGCTTACCATGGGTGAAATAAATGGGAAATGAAGTGAGTTTAAATGAGTTTGTATAAATGGTTAGAGAGACGCCTGGGCCGCTAATCTAAGCCATGCATCATTCATGGTGGAAATTTACTTACATGCTATGGTGAACCTTCTGTGATACACCTTACAATAAAAAGCTATCCAATGGTAAATAAAAAGGGTGTTGAGATTGTTCATTATGTTTGTTTGTCTTGTCATTTTGATATGGGCTTGTTCCATATCCTGGGACAAGAGGTACCCCAGTTGACGCTCTTAATGATACTATTATTACTTACAATGATATTTAACTTGAACTTGCTTTGTTTTCCAAGTTGAGTAACACATGGAGTAGGTACTTGTATTCAAGGGGCATGAGACTTTCAACCTGTACTTTGTCAAGCACACTACTCTATTGCTTTCACTTTAAACTTAATCATTCAAGATGCTATGATAGGGGAATGAGAGCTTGACACCAAGGATTACCATATTACAATCATTGACTTAAGTAGAGAAGTTCAGAAGTTAGATGAAATTTATTCATGCTTTACCTCTACTCATATATATATCTTTCCAAAGTGTCCACCTTTTATATTCAGATTTTCACCAATACTCTATGACCATTGTAGGATGTTCTTACTTATTATGCATACATGTGGTCCATAGTACTTCTTCTCTTATGTTACACTTTGTGAATTATCATTGAACATCCTTGCATTGAATACTTGATATCACTTCATAAACTATCTTGCATATTGCTACTCCTTTTAAGAATGAATCATTTTACTCTATGTAGCAATAGTAATCATCTTTGATATCCATTGATAGTATTAAATTGCAAAGTCCATGTTAGTTTTATCACCTTCATACTCGAGGACGAGTATAGGTTAAGCTTGGGGATGTTGATGCATGTAAAATGCATACATGAACTTTGCATTATTTTACTTATATTCCAGTCATATTTGCATCATATAAGGGTTATATCACTGTTTTATAATGATTTTGGGAATATTTGATATGTTTCCTATTTTTTATGGAATTAACCCTGCGCAGGCAGAAAACCCTATTTCTTTTTTAATGTTTCAGGGACCCAAACGACGTCCAAATGACCTGGAAATTTACGAGCATCATTTTTGGAAGGAACAAGACTGGGAGCGAAGGAAGCAAACAAGAGGAGGCCCAGATGGTGGGCCCACGCGGCCCAGTACCTGGCCGCGTGGGACCCCCCTTTGGCCTCGAGCTCCGTTGCCGTCGATCTTTCCTCCACCGACTCCGTTTTGACCTAAAAACGCCTATAAAAATATCCCCGACGTTCTCTGGAAGGAGCGCCGCAGAAACACAGAAACAGAGACCTGGAGCTGCAGATTGGAGGGGGAAAACTCCGGCGGGGCGCTGCCGGCGTGGTCTCCATCTTCTCCAACGACTTCTCCACCGTCTCCATGATGAAGAGGGAGTAGTCCACCTCTGGACTATGGGTTTGTGGAAGTAACTTATGTATCTCTCTCTCTCTGAGCTTCACTAATTAGTACCGTATGAGCTGCTGAACATGATTACGGTCATCTATGTAATACCTTTGTGGTGGATCTTTTTATGAGTTAATATATGTTTGAGATTGCAATGGTTTTGTTTCAGTTATGAAAGTAGATGCATATTATGTACCCCGTTCTTATTTACTTGTCATGATCAAGCATGTTTATGAGAGCGTGTGAGGGGGAACGTGTGCATTAGTTGGAGTAACGGGGGGTGGCTAGTGCAGTGAACGTGAGAGAAAGTTCTGCGATCCACTTGGGTATTTTACCTTACTTTGTTGCCTCACTAGGGATAAAAAGAAATACCATGCTACCGGAGATGTGGGTGTGACCATTGCCACTTCCTCCATGACTAGATCTAGCATGTTCTTATTTTAACTTCATGTCATGATACTTATTGCTATACTCTGAGTTATCTTAATTACTGAGGTGTTATGATTTAGTTCGCATCTTGGTGGAGTATAAGAGAGACTAATAACCAAAAGGTCTCTATGTTAGGACGTGATGCCCATATAATTATAACTTGTCATTAAACTGTTGTGTTGCAATCTCATATGTCAACTCTAGTGTTCCATTGTCTACCACTTTATTAAAGAGAGAGTGCATTTGTGAAACCATGAACCCCGGTCCATTTTTAATCATAAGAAACACCTTTCCAACACTTTTACCACTTTTCCATTTTCTGCCATTTATTAAATCCGAAAATACAAAAACACTTTTACATCTTGCATTCATCATATAAAACCCAAAAATATCATTTATCATTGCTACCACCATCCTTGCATATTTATTTACCACCATTGCATATTTATTTCTTGTTTGCATTGCATATTATCTTGATATCATTCTCACACCTTGTGCTTGACAACCACTAGGTGAGGTTGAGGACCAAAACATTTACTTTGTTTTGTAGGTAACCAAAAGAAGGATAGGAAAGATAAATCTTCACTACTGATTCCCCGAGAGTTCGATATTAAACCCTCGAGTCACCCTCGTGGGGAAAACACGTCTTCCACTTACTACACACTCTGCACTTGGAGTCTCAACCTAACCCATTTACTTTTCACGCAGGTAACCACGCGAAGGGCTAGCAAGTGTTTTCTGCCGCCATTGTGGGGTAACTACGTGAAGAGCCATCAGCGTGGACGTGAGATTCTTCATCAGGCTTCACCAACATCTACTTCGACAAACACAAGATCTTCCGCAACGGTGTTTGTAAGTATTTTGGATCTAGCATTATGGGGTGCAACATATCTTCATAGAATAGATCCTGGCGGCAAGGTTACAGAAAATTTTAAAGTTTTTACCGCAACCCAATATTCCTCCCCACCAAATTCATTTCCCCCGTCTGCCGCGCTCATTCACGTCCATCCATGCGCGTCGCTATGTGCCGTGTCTCGTTGCATGGACACCAGGAGTATATGATACCCCCTTTTAGGTTCGGCACGGGGCGCGAAGGAGGCTGAGAATCGTCTTCTTGGGCGGAGTCTAGATCAAGCTCTCCTCTCCACGATCAAAGCATGCAACCAAAGGGACACAAGGAGCTACCCAGGTTCAGGCCGCCCGGAGGCTAAAAGCCCTACTCCTGCATGTCTGGATTGATGTGTTCTTCATAGTGTGGCTTACAATGGAACCTCCCGGATGGGGTACCCGGAAGGGTTTTGGCTGGAGGTAGAAGAAGGACAGATCCTGACCCGGAGGAGATCACCTTCCTCTCTACCTTCGCAACCCTAGTCTAGTCTTGCTCTGGTTCTAGCTTGTGTTCGTCCTTGCTTCGACCTCTCCCTCCTCCGTGCCTTGGTCCTCCTTTTATAGGCTAAGGGGTTGCCACAGGGTCACGTGAGGGGCGTGAGGGACCTTCGGGGTGAAGGACCCTCCTCATCTAGTTTAGGAGGAGACGTGGCCTCTCCTCGGCCTAGCGTCTCCTTTAGGTTAGGTGGGAGCGTCCACCTTGGGGTGGACAGGAGCTGACACCACCACGGGACGTGCTTCTCGCCCGCGCCGCCTTCGCCTTGCTTCCCAAGTCTTCCGTGGTGAGGTGGAGTGCTTATCCACAGGGACGTGGGGAAGTACCCGAGAGGGAGCCTGGCCTCCTGCCGGGAACTCGGGCTCTCGGGTCCTTCCTGGCCTTCTTGCTTGGTTCGGGGACCCGGAAGGTCCCCAGGACCGGAGCCCTTAGTCGACGTAGGCCATGCGTGTCTTGACGGTGAACCCGCCAGCTTGACTTGAGTCTTGGTCTTGTCCATCTTTATCTTGGGCCCACATGGGGTGGACCCACTTTGGCAGTACTAGGAGAACCCCATGTTCCACTGCTGGGCAAAGATCATTAGTGGGACACAAGGAGCTACTCCAGGGTTCACCATTAGTGGTGACGACGCGATGGATGCCATCATCCGCGGGATAGCTCAGCTGGGCAAAGATCTGTGCGACCGTGAGGCCGCCGTCGTGGGGACCATCGAGAGTGTCGAGGACCTGATCCAGAAGGGGATGGACAAGCTGAACCGCTTGGCAACCCAAATCACCACCTTGCTCTCGGCTCTCGAGAAGAAAGATGCAGACCGGAAAGCCGAAAGTGAGCGCCAAGGTAAGGTCATCCTGGCGAAAGAGCGGCAGCTAGCCTCCCGGGAGGCAGAACTGGCTGAGAAGGAGAAAACCTTGAAGCTCCAAAAACTCTAGCAGGAGCAGCAGACCGAGAAACGCCTAAGGGAGGCAGAGGACCGCCACCGTGAAGAGCTCGAGGCCCAGGATAAGGACATCCGGCTCTGGAAGTCCAAGGAGCAAGAGGCCGTCCAAACCATCGAAGACATCAAGAATGTCCTCCATCAGGAGCAGGAGTCCGTCCAAGCTTTGCAGCAGCAGGCCAAGAGTGACGGCCAGAAGATGTCCGAGCTGAAGGAATCCTTGGAGGCGCAGTGTAAGGAGCTTGCAGCACTGAAGGAAGGCCATCAAAAGCTGATCCAGGCCAACTCCTAGGCATCCACTGAGCTGTCCGAGCTTCACCGTCTTAACCAGGAAGGTTTCGCCGAGGTTGAGGCCGCCTGCGATTTGGCAACGACACGAGTGAAGCGGCTGAATCTGCCCGCCGAAGCTCCGGTGTTGGAACCACAGCGGCAGAGTCTGCCTCTCATCGCAAGATTCATCAGGGGAGTGGCCGCTGATCTCCGGTCTTTCAAGAACAAGATGGTCACCCAGCTTGTGAATGACAAGCACGAGACGAGCAAGGTGACGGCTGCCTTGGTGATGGCGTCCTTCAGGGAAGCCCATCCTGGCGTTGCCTTGCCAGATTTTTCGACCTCGTCGCCTTCCAGGACTTCAATCCAAGCGGTGTCGGCTCCCGTGACTGCACTTGCCATGAGGAAATTCCCGCCTCACTAGTTGTCCTGCACCATGTTTGGGCACTTCGTGCCCCCAATAAAATTTGCGTCAGATCTCATGTATCAGCTTATTGAAACTTGCTTGTAATAGGCTAGAACTTGCTATGCTACTCTAGTTCTCGGGTTGCTTTTATTTGTCTTTAGCATGTTTTTACTTTTCTCCACGTCCTTGAGGAACTTTCTGGGATGTAAGCTTACCCGCGAGGCCCTGACAGGTCAGGCATGCGCTCGCGAGCCCTACCGATTCCCAAAAAGTCGCTCACTCTGTTGGCACGCACGTCCCCGGGGTGTATCAGGTCTGTGCACCGCTTTTTACCCCCGGGAGAGTCGATACCCCATGAGTGCTCGCACGACGGTCGAGCCTTGCCTTTCTAGTTCCGCACATGTTCTGTTACCCGAGAAGTAGATAGCACGTACTGCAGAAACAGGTGTGAGGGTAACTTATCTTTTATTCATCATGGAAGTTCTTGAACGACAACTGGCCACTTCAGGGTACATCTTGTGGCAACACGGTTCTTCCGGGTACACAGCACGAATTGCTTCAACGACTCTTGCGGGGAGGAAGGTTAGCAGCTTCTTCCATCCTGGCACATCGATCAGCTATGTCCCACAAGTTCTCCAGGGTGTCCACAACGCGGGTACTCATCTTTTCACGCATCTTGGGGTTGCGGACGTTGACGTGGAATGCGGCGATGACGGAAGCCTCGCAGAGGTACTTCGGGATAATGCGGTCGATGACGCCCCGGAACCTCCAGATGTAGTGACGCAGCGTCTCCTCAGCTTCTTCCTCTAGGTGATAGAGGTCGGAGACGGTTGCAGGGTACGGCGTGCAGCAGGTCTTGAGGTGCTGCCTGGCCTGGCCTTCCATGTCCTCCCGCGAGCGACGCCTGGGGTTGGAGCTCTGGCCAGCACCTTCTTCAGGAAGTTCCATGGGCCGCTTGCCATGGGGGTCCTCAGGCTGTTCCTCCGCCGGAGGTAGTGGCTCGGGGACGGCAGCGCCGTGGTCGATGGTCGGGGCAGGACTCGTGGGAGCGTGGCATTGGAGAGCGTAGTCCAGCAGGTTTTCCAAGCTGTTGATCCATGCCTTCGCACGGGGATCACTCTTGCACTGATCTGGGGGGAAGGAGAGAAGCACCGGGCCACGTCCAGAGCTTCCTCTAGCCCCCAGCCCTTCTGCGATGCCTGGCACGCTTGCTCTCCAAAGACCTCCCGAGCTCCCGACATGACTCTTGCTTGTGACTGAGGCAGCTGCTTGCCCTGCCCCGAGGAGACGGCTGTTCCTGGAGCGGATCCGGTCGCGGACGAGGAGCTCGAGGCAGCTCTTGATGATGTTGCCGTAGATCGCGAACTTGACGACGAGCTTGCTTCCGAAGAAGAGGAGCCTGACGTAGACTCCGAGGTTGTCGACGATTAGCTTGCCGTCGTGGCTGATGTTGGCGAATCCAGCGCTTGCGCCCCCTACCTGGCGCGCCAGATGTCGTGTCTCGTTGTACGAACACCGGGAGTATATGATACCCCCTTTTAGGTTCGGCACGGGGCGCGAAGGAGGCTGAGAATCGCCTTCTTGGGCGGAGTCTAGATCAAGCTCTCCTCTCCACGATCAAAGCATGCAACCAAAGGGACACAAGGAGCTACCCAGGTTCAGGCCGCCCGGAGACTAAAAGCCCTACTCCTGCATGTCTGGATTGATGGGTTCTTCATAGTGTGGCTTACAATGGAACCTCCCGGATGGGGTACCCGGAAGGGTTTTGGCTGGAGGTAGAAGAAGGACAGATCCTGACCCGGAGGAGATCACCTTCCTCTCTACCTTCGCAACCCTAGTCTAGTCTTGCTCTGGTTCTAGCTTGTGTTCGTCCTTGCTTCGACCTCTTTGCTTCGACCTCTCCCTCCTCCGTGTCTTGGTCCTCCTTTTATAGGCTAAGGGGTTGCCACAGGGTCACGTGAGGGGCGTGAGGGACCTTCGGGGTGAAGGACCCTCCTCATCTAGTTTAGGAGGAGACGTGGCCTCTCCTTAGCCTAGCGTCTCCTTTAGGTTAGGTGGGAGCGTCCGCCTTGGGGTGGACAGGAGCTGACACCACCACGGGACGTGCTTCCCGCCCACGCTGACTTCGCCTTGCTTCCCAAGTCTTCCGTGGTGAGGTGGAGTGCTTATCCACAGGGACGTGGGGAAGTACCCGAGAGGGAGCCTGGCCTCCTGCCAGGAACTCGGGCTCTCGGGTCCTTCCTGGCCTTCTTGCTTGGTTCGGGGACCCGGAAGGTCCACAGGACCGGAGCCCTTAGTCGACGTAGGCCATGCGTGTCTTGACGGTGAACCCGCCAGCTTGACCTGAGTCTTGGTCTTGTCCATCTTTATCTTGGGCCCACATGGGGTGGACCCACTTTGGCAGTACTAGGGGAACCCCATGTTCCACTGCTGCGACACTATGTGATGAGGATATATCGATGAATTATGGTGATTATCCATGTTTTAATTGGAAGGAAATATTAAGTCTGATTGATAATTATTGTCAGGTGAATTTATTCCGAACTCAAAATAATACTTCGATATATGTGAATTTTATACTACCTAAATCCATGCACTTGTGTATGATTAGGTTTATTGATAACACAAACATTGGAGGAGGAATGGACGTGCTAACGAAGATGGCAAGCACGAGGGAGGCGAGGGAGGAAGTGGAGCCATCAAGGAAGAGATATTCGATTCGGACTGACAGAAGTTCCGAATTTGAAACGACCAAGGATTCTTCATACGAACTCCAAATAATGCAAATAAGCACTTGTTGGAAAGGAAATTCCAAATACTTTCCAATGTGTCCAACCCCAGCTACCGGTTCGAATCGTAGAAGGCTCGGTGATCAAAACAAGTCGACGGTCATTTCTGCCAGATTCCAGTTAGAGTCCTTTCAAGTTAGGAAAGTTAGAGATAAGATTGATTGCGGGTCCAACCCTATGTTGGACGTCCAGCAGCGTTTATATAGGCTTGTATTCATGGCTTTTAGCCCTAGACCACGTTTTGATTAAACCCTAGATTGGATTGCTAAGCATTCATCTATCAGAATTCCTCTTTGATGCGATCAGGAATTCACCCCTCCACTTTGTTGCGATCTGGAGGTTCTTGCTACCAAAGTTTGAGTGTGATCTGTTGTTCCACTGGGAATTAGTAGATTGCAGAAACCGCTTCGTGGTCGGCGGCTACGTTGCAGCAGTGTGAGGTGTTGCGAATATCCATTGGGTCGAAGAGCTGTTGCATTGGCAACAGGGGAGCGATCGGAGAGTTCGTCAGAATCTCGCAAGTTATCTTCCACCATCATCCATCTACCCGCAGCTCACTGAGAAGATCGGGCAACCCCTTATCATTATGGTGCCGCCTCGTGCATCAAAGTAGCCAAACCCCGCAATGTTGGGGACCATGCTAGGCGTTCGTCGGCCGCACAAGTATCACGCATCCATGGAGAAGCTTATGACATGACCTAGACAACGTGGAAGTTTGATTACCTCCGACGATGGATGAACACGGCGTACCGCAACGGGTGACGCGGTAAAAGGAGCTGAAGAAGAAGGCGACCATGGCGGTGGTAAGCCAAGGGAGAGTCATCCCCTCTTTTATAGGAAGGAGGGAGGAGGGGAGGCTTGGAGGAGGGGAAAGAGCCCCCCCGCCCCGCCCCGTCCTTGGCCGATGCCACCACATGGGCCTGGTGGACCTTGGCCGGCCTAGGGTTAACCCTACCCGCCCATCCCCTTTGGCCACCCCCGCCCGCACTCCCACTTGTTTTGGGGGCAAGCAAGGTGGGGCGGTCACCTTGATGGGCCTCTGGGCCCATGTAGCTACCCCCACTTTGGGTCCAACCCAGTAGGGCAGCCCATGGACTTTTCCTTCCAGAACCTTCCTAACATTCTAGAAGCTTCTAGAAATATTTCGTAGCCCGTCTGGGTGATCTAGAACATTCCCGGTACCCCGGGACTCTTCTAGTATCCTCTCCGGATATTTTGAAATCAATAGAAACTATTCTATGACTCTGGGACATCTTATGTCCGCTTATTTAATTCTCGGAAAACTTCCAAAATCTCTCCACAACTGTTTCGATCACTTCGGGACTATTCTGGCGACAATCTCTCTTGTTCCAAATCGTCAAGTAGACTTAAGCGTGTGGCCCTACAAGTTCGATAACGAGTGGACATGATCCTTGTAACACCTTCCGGACCATATTGATTCCAACCGTTATACGAATGTGTTTGAGTGAAACTGTTAGCTCTCGTACAAGGTTACCATTTCTTCGCGGTACTAATCAAAACGCAACGTGAGATATTCTGACATGTGTGAAAAAACTCTTAATCACTATATCTTGTTATCCTCCTTACCGTTTTGTTACCTTTTTCTCGTTCCCGTATTCCGATATCCCCATGATTTACATCATGCTGTGTCTGTGCAAACGATAATGAATACTATCATACCGAGTGGTCCTAGGTTGTATCTCTCCATCGTCGGAGTAGCAATTCCAGTCTTGAATCACTAAGTCCTATAGACATTTTATGAGCTAGATAGAAGTTGTTGTTATGATCACCCTGTTACAGTGTGATGTTAGACAAAAACAAAGTAACCTTTCAACCATGTAAGTTCCTAATACCCTCATGGTCTATGCACATGTATGTACGATAACTTTTCTGTGACATACTAATAGGGATGAAAACGGAGCAGATACGGACGGAACTGAGTGGTGCCACATTTGTTTTCATATTATTTTGCGGAAGCGGAAACAAATACAGAAACCCCGAAAACAAATACGGAAACAAATATTGTCGGAAACAGATACAAACCGAATACGGTACGGAGACGGAACAGAAAACAGATATTTACCGGAACCGAGAGATGCCTTAATTAATTAAATAAAAGCCAAGCAAATCAATAAAATTTTCTAGTTTCTAAGATGAAATAAAATCATAAGGAAATATCCTGATATATAATGTGGTGTGCAACATTAAAAATACTTACTATCATCCCTATCCCTAGTGTAACACCGAAATGGAGAACTAAGAACGACCCAACAGAGAGATGATATGTAAATACATAGGTCATAAACATGGCAGCTTCACATTCTTTTCATTTTTATTCAGCTCTTAGGTTGTGCCTAAATTTTCTCATTAGAATTTTCGTGCCTGTTGGATTTTGAAATCACCGTGTAACAAAAAACAGAAAGTTCCGTATTACCGGAAACGGAATTTCCGTTTCCGCAGTCGTTCCGCCGGAATACGCTGTTCCGTTTCCGTTTCCGTTTCCGCATAAAAGTTTCCGTTTCCGTTTCCGTTCCGCAAAATTCCGTTTCCGTTTCCATATTTTCATTCCGTTTCCGTTTTTCCGCGGAAAAGTCGGAAAGATTCCGTACCGTTTTCATCCCTACATACTAACAACATTGTGATGATAAGATCTCATAGTATATCAAACGGTTGGGTATGTCCAACCAACATTGTTCCGACGACAATGTGCTCTCATTGTTGTCGGTATAGTTCATACTCATGACTAGGAAAACAAAGCTATCATACAACCAATGAGTTAGCCTTTAGAGGCAAGACTAGAATATTACTTGGTGTTTATTATTCTGCACGTGCATATAGATTTTCCTTCCGAAACCTACTTCAGAAACCACATCACTTATATGCTATATGTAAAAATTAATTATGAACCAGATATTAATAATAACAATCATTACTGCCTCTAGGGCATATCTCTTTCAGTCTCCCAATTGCACTAGAGTCAATAATCTACGGTACATAATTATATGTAACAACCAATGGCATTCCGGTGTTGCTCATGTTGCCTATCTTTTCCAAAAGGAATGATCTTGACCTAACTTGACCCGAGACCCTAATTGTTGCCAAAGATCATATGATGCCCTCTAATAATAGTTTAGAAATATGTGGTGGGTACAATCCCTTGAAAACTGCCTGGAGACTTATTTTAGGCTTCCGAAGTTTTTGGCTTACAAAATATGTTGCATGAAAAGTCTATATTGCCCTTGTTCTTAATAGCTAAATTCGTGTCAAATTCAGATAATGAAATAGTAACACATGACAATGCAAATGTGAAAAGCTAACGGGCAATAATCTGTCAATAGTAACACAACCAATGGCATTAGAGTCAATAATTGTAAAGCTGTGGTGGGTACAATCCCTTGAAAACTGCCTGGAGACTTCTTTTAGGCTTCTGAAATTTTGGCTTACAAAATATGTTCCATGAAAATTCTATATTGCCCTTGTTCTTAATAGCTAAATTCGTGTCAAATTCAGATAATGAAATAGTAACACATGACAATGCAAATGTGAAAAGCTAACGGGCAATAATCTGTCAGGGTCGATGGCGTTTGCATAAAAGTAGGCTAGTGCATATTCTGAACTTGTTCGGTAGAGAGAAAAAATAGAAGCATAAACAGCTTCATACGTATATCTGAATGAGTTGGCCGGCGAGGCACTTAGCACGGATGGCGACTACCCAGTGCCGCTAGCATGGACGACAACCTAGGCTTAAATCGAACGCCGGGTGAGCAACCACGAGAGGAGCTGTTGAGGCAGGCATGATGGCCAACCTCGGACGCTGTCGGCGGCCAACCTTTGGGGCGAAGCAGGAATCGGGCCAGAGCAGCGGGATCCGGCGATAGGCTGGCGAGTTCTGGCGGTGACAGGGGTAGGCGAGAGGCGGCGGGGATGGGTCGGGGTCTCGAGCCTCGAGCGAGAGCGCGGTTGTTTGGTTGACTTGACCTGACCTGGATAGAGAAACAGTGGGGGCATGGGGTGGCAGTTTCAATGTAATTTCGATGAAGGACCTGCCTATTTATTGGGAACGGTTCGCTGCTGAGCTGAGAAGCTCAAGAAACTGCTCGTTGCCTGCTTCTGCATATGCGAAGGAACCATGGTCGGAAGCGGACACTTCTTTTGAGTTTCTACTATGTGAGATCTAGAAGCCTCCATCCCATAAGTACAAAAAAAAGTGTCGTTGTCGAAACTTGGAAAAGAACTTCTCATATTTGCAACAAGGACTTGATGCTTGTTTTGTCAGTGTACATCTTCTAGTAGCGCAATCATGCATTTGGAAAATAGAGTAAATATAAATTTTCAAGACGGGCAAGGAGATCGAAGTTTTGCTCTAATTGACGAACTATAATTATATCGTCGAGGAGAGTCCCATAGATTTCAACATGACCTCAGTTAAATTTTGAAGTTTTGGAACAATTTGAATAAATATAGTAGATGATAAGATTACAAAAAGATCATAATCATACTACAATTAAAATATATGAAAATAAAAAAATGAGAATCAAATATAAGATCATCATAAAATTTTACAAGAGTTATACTGGAAGTATAAAAGAAATAAAAGGAGAATACAATGAAGAAGAAACAATCATATAAAATCCTAAACTAAGCCTTGATCTTGATCTTTGTTTTCATCAACAAAGATAAGAACATCATGTGTGATAGAAATGTTTGACTTCACCATTGGAACTTAATTAGTTGAAACGAAGAATAAAGTCTTGATTTCTAAACTATTATTAGAGGGCACCATATGATCTTTGGCAACAATTAGGGTCAAGGGATTGTACCCACCACAGCTTTACAATTAGAGTTGTCTCAGTTCAACAACAACTCATTTAAACAGTCATTATAAAATCTATAGAGTACAACTTTGTTAGTGAATAGGTTATTCAACAATTACTTTTGGTTGTATGGTTTGACAATGTATTTATGCGCATATCAATCCAATTAATTTTGTTTCCTCTCCCAATCCGCTACCACATATGTCCGCCTCCGAATCCACAAACAGTCATGAGTAGATTCACTCTGATTCCAATAAAAAATGTGTAGAGGATATGGTTGAGAAAAAAACCAATCCGTTTACGTACCTAAATGCATGCCACGCTGAATCGGATTCTACAAGATTGTGTTTCATCAGATTGCACCATAGGAAAAAGCAAAGAATCCAATGGTGCGAATGTATGGGAAACATTTCTAGATATTATACATTCAAATTGAGAATTTATTAAGATTCTACCCAAGAGATTACACATTTACAGGAATCAGAAAATCAAGGCAGGTTCAAAGTACTACAAATTTACAATGAATGAGACACAAAATACACTACCTACCCTGTAGAGATAGACCAAAAGGAACCAAACAGATATAGCAAAATTAATAGACGTAAAAAGAAAACCAAGAAAGATAACGTGAGGCGTGTGTCACCACATATAGCTAAAATCATCATGTCCGAAGTCGATTTAATGGCCCAAAATCTGTGAGATGCGTCTTTCAGCATCCATTGGTATCTCTCTACCAGGTACATTGACCTTTAATACGCTCAAGTATCTACACGGTCAAAATAACTTCAAATTAAAATAGTTAAACAAAAAAGCAACAATGTAGTTAATGAAAATATTTAACATGCTTACTCTTTTGCAGAAAACAAATATTCCTGCTCACCGATGAATCCAAGCAAAGACTGCACATAGAGAAATGGGGTTAACAAGGTCATCAAAAATAAAAACAGGACGGGATACCGACAGTTGATCCCATTAGTATACCTCGAAAGGCAAATTCAATAGTTCATAGAATGTCCGAACACGATCTAGTCTCTGTTGGACTGCTTCGCTATCAATTGAGGGAATGGCTGCAAGGGCCTGCATATAGAAAATTAATGTACATATGTGACTGCGAAACCGTTCATCATGTCAAAAAACTAATTCAATTGCAGATAGTGTAAACAGCTATACCCAGCAGATCAGAAAACATTTTACCACATATGAAACTTCTACCTGTTCTAGTGCTATCGAATTTCTGCATATTTGTTGGACCCCTAACAGGTTGATGGACTTCATCTGTGCAAGTGCCTGAATGTACATTTCCGATTGAAGAACCATAAGTAGGATATGGGACTTGTTGACGCTTATAACAAGAAAAATAGACAGAGCAGCAATTGAAAACAAAACCTTTATTGATGCATTAGCAGCAACACTAGAAATTCCACCAAATACATAGTTCCTTTTTGATTCTGCAACATAGGGAGCCATTTCTTCGTCCCTGCGTGCAATCTGTTCACATTGAAAAGCTCAGCACATGTTATACGACACACTGACAGCGGTAAACTGAAGAAATATAGCATTGCTTAATGTGCACTATGTGCTGTGTGAGTTACAGCACATGAACTTGAAACTTTATCTAGATGAACGTGCACCCAAATTAGTACTCCCTTTTCACTTTACTAAGCCCTCCGTTCCAAAATACATGCACATTTTTTCCATTAAGACAAGCCTTGACCAACAAGTACTCTACGAGTATATATTTAGTGAGACCTAAAATTGATATTATTAGATTCATGTTCAAAAGTACGTATGGTTATCTTGTATCATAAATTTTTCATAATAATGGTGCAATTGTTGGTCAAAGTCTTGTCATAAGAAAACAAATAGACCATGTATTTTGGAACGGAAGGAGTGATATACTAATACGATATTTCAGTAAAAAAATGTGTGCCATAATGGCAAATTTTTCGAGAAAAAGCAAAAGACATTTGCGTTTCATTTCATTGAAATGGCAGAGTTTGCGTTACAGTCCTCCTAGGATGCGATTACAGGGCAAATGCAGGAAATCAATGGACAGCCCAGGTGTGCGGGATGAGCTCTCAGTCCTAGGGCGCCGGCGCTGGCCCAAAGGGCTGCTTCCTCTCTGATTTTCGTCATCAGGGCGTGTACCAAGGGACGAGCTCTGTCGAAGACGCAGTCGTTGGGGTGCTTCCATAGCATACATGGAACGAGCAGGGTCGTGGAGGCGAGCCCCTTGTGCAGCGGCTTGGGTTTTTTTACCGAAACCCCTCCCGAACCCTAATCTGCAGCTGAGCTGTGCTGCCGCCGCCAAGCCGCCACTGATAGATAACTCAACAACGCCGCCGGAATCAAGAGCAAAGGTGGAGGATTTTATGAGATAACCCAACTCCTCTTCACTGCAAGATCCATCACGCCGCCGAGGAATCGCTTGCTCTGATCGAGATCTGACGAACTAATTCAGAAATTAAACAGTAAATAGCGATGAACTGGATGATTTATTAGCTAAATTTGGAGTTCAGATACACATCTGGTCAGACCACGAATAGTGGCGGCTGGGGGTATAAACCCTAATTCTTCGATGCCTCGATTACAAGCATATCTCGGCATAAGTAGCTAGAAAGGAAGAAAGCGACAAAACGATGGAGTGGTTTTGCGCGGTAAAGTGCCAGCTGGAAAGTGAGTTCAAATAGCGACCCTTCGGATCATCTCAACTGTAGATCTCCAAATTGACGAATCACCTTCTTGGCTTGGCGCGAAGCGGTAAGGAGCGAGGAGGCCCTTTGATCTGCCGATAGACGGTTGATGGAGGTTCCAGCACGTTGAACTTGTTAACTGAAGATCGACACTTCGTCAGGTAGCACCTGGGGCATGATGGGGTTGAGTGATACGTCGTTGTCTGGCGGGCGACAGGTCAACCTTAGCCAAGCGAGGGTCTCGTACCAGATTTGCCGGGATAAGGGGCAGGCGAGGAGGAGATGGCGCATGGTCTCCCGTTCCTGATCGCACAGGGGACAGCGACGTGGGTGCTGGAGGCCGCGGCGAGAGAGTCGATCTGCAGTACAGCAGCGATCAAGGTGGGTGAGCCAGTGGAAGAACCTGACGAGCGGGGGCGCCCAGCACTTCCAGGTCATCTTCCAAGCATCGCAGGTGGTGGAGCCATGGAACATGGCTAGGTAAGCAGATTGAGCGGAATAAGTGCAGCTCGCGCTCCACTTCCAAAGCAAAAAGTCCGGCTAGGAGGTATTGGCCAATCTCCTGGATGCCGATGGTGCGGTGTGCCTGCAGTCCATCAGCCATGGTCCGTAGCTTGAGGCGGCCTTAGGGATGCAGGCGTAGAGTTGGGGCGCGATCTCATGGGTAGATCTTCCCTCGATCCACGGGTCCTCCCAATTCCCAAAACAGGGCCTGCTGGCAATTACCAACCGTCATGGTCGTGAAGGCGAAGAAAAAGGCGCGCTCATCGGAGGAGAATTGCTGATCAAGCCCACTCCACGGTCTGCTGGTGTCGGTGCGGTTGAACCAGAGTCATCGCGTGCGCAGCGCGAGGCCCGTGCGCTTCAGGTCATGGCCGCCGAGGCCACCGAGCAAAATAGGCCTAGCGACACGTAGCTAATTAACGTGGCAGTGTCCGCCTTTGGCCTCCATGCGCCCAGTCCATAGGAATCCTCTCTGTATCTTCTCAAGCACAGCCTTGACGAACACGAGGCGACCGGCCTTGTTGTGAGGCACGCCTTCCACTATGGGAGCTTCCCAGCTGTTTTGTTGACGATGGGCTGCAATTGGGCAGCTGTGGGGCGCCGGATTGTGAGGGGAGTGCCCATTTGGCCATTTATGTGAGGGGAACCTCCACAATAGGTGTTAGGACCCGTTTTTGGCAGATTGCCAGTTTCAGGTTCAAGGGAGGTTTGACGGCTTTTCGAGCACAACAATAGGGCATCCGAGCAAGTCGACAACGGGCGCGGCCTCGTCAGGGTTGCAGCAAAGGAGGGTGGCTGAATGGCAAGTGAGTCAAACTCATTTCCCGACATTTTGTGGTATATTCATGCTTAAAAGGAAGCATATATGTATAATGTATAATGTACCAGACTCAGTCTTGCATATACATATACTGCATGTGTATAGCTGAGTAGGAAAACTGTATTCCAGTATTACATATAGTGTTAAATTGCACTGGCAGTGTGTAAACTTGGCATGTGGCATCACAGCTAGTACAACAAGTCGCAAAAAATGAATTCGACACAATAAATTTTGCCAAGCGGTGCATTGTGCAACTCCATGGACGAGCAAACAACATAGGATGAAGCACATACGTGGCAGCTGAGCTGGCGGCGTCCTAAGAGATTTGTTTTCAATTTCTCACCCAGCTGTCCTACGCTGTGATGGATGCTGCCAAATGGCAGCATTCAGGAGGGGCTGAGGTCGCCGGAGCCTCCCAATTTCACACCACTCTTAACTTTTCTGTGCAACATCCAGCATAATGCAAGGGTTATTTTCCACTAACTACGCCTAGCGGACTGTCCAGTATGCCAACTCATCGGCCACACATGCACTTCTTCCCACATGACTTTAAACTTTGCCAGTTGTTGGACTGATCCCACCAGCCAAGTTCATGGATTGTCAGTGCTTACTCTTATATATTGCTTGACGTTGTGCTAGCATTTCGCAAGTGCTCATTTGTTTCCATCACTGGTTGCACCGGTTAGTACGAGATGTATACATTGTTTTATTGGAGTCAGTTCCCCTTGCTAACTACGGAGTAGATTCTACGGTGCAGCACAACATAGCAAAACCATCATAGATTGGCCCTAAAAGAGCAGTCAAGTTGTATTCGTACTACTAACATGAGCTGGCATACCTGCGTTGTAAGTGAGATGATAAAGTCATCAGGATCTTCAGCATCTTGATCTTCTACATACTCTCTTTTTGTCATTTCCTGTTCAAATTTGTTAGTATGAAATTATTAACATGGTGTAAGTCCATCAGTACAAACAGAATAATTCGGTCAGAAACTTGTACCTGCATGTGATATATTGTTTCTAGTTGCATTTCCAATCTCAAGACTCTGACACAATCAATTGCTAGCCTTCTGTACTCATTAGCAAGAGATGCAAGGTTTTTTGGAATTGCACTAGTTGAACGAGTATGACGCCCTTGGTGTATGTGACTTTTGTTATCCGGGGTAGTGGATGGACTTATGAATGCCTCACCAAGCCTGAAGGTTCAAAACTATAAGTATGCAGCCAAATAATTCTGGCAATGAAATCATTAGAGATGATGCAGCACGAAAAACCTACAAAATGGATGAAGGTTACATGTTTACTAACTGTTCATTAATTAGGGATCAGCATATAATTGGAACCAGATGTATACTGAAGTTGGGATCGGTTGATGCTTTCATATTTGCACAATATTTCTGGAGTAATAACTGAACCTACCCCTTTGCCACTTGCCAATTAGCAACAATGGAACAGTACTGTAGTTCAGCAGCATTGTTAACTCATCATAACAAGTGAAAAGATTTACCTTTCAACTGAATCTGCTAGATATTCCAACGAGTCGCTAAGAGATGCTAGCAATATTAATTTCTGATCATCATGGATCAAGTTTTCCTGCATACCAGTAAAAACAGTCAACAAGTAGCATGGAAATTTCCCAGACTATATTGTCTAATGTCTCCTCAATTTGAAGAGTACAATTTTTTCGATTTCTGAAGACAAACAAGTGTGAAATTCCTTCTTTTTATAGTAGTAATAGTACATATATGATGTATAAGTATGTGATATATGACTGTTCATGTGCTTCACTCAGCCCCATGAGTGGTCCCTTGAGATATGTGCAGATCTTTGGAACAAAGTAGAGAGGAAAAGCATCAAGCCAAATCAATGTGAGAAATTGCCTGGTCATCTTTTAGACTACGTTTCAGGCACTACATTATGAGTATTGTGTACATCAGAATACATTCTGTCGTCTCAGTTCTCCTGTTTTCTCCTATTTCATCTCTCATTCATTCAAATCCCCTTCTCTCCTGTCTGTCTGACCCTCTATTCCCAACTCAACAAAATTCTTATGTCCTCATATCAGCAGCAAAAGGGGCGGCACCAGCGAGGTCAGATGCAGCATCATCAGTATTGGTGTTGAACGAGGTGTAAACATACCACCGGCCTAGGCGACAGAGAGGTGGTGGGAGGTGCCATTGTACCAGATCAGCTGATCTGGCATCGTTATCGAGACAGTTAGAGGTGCGTTCCAAATGGTGAGAGGCGTTCCAGATCAGTTTCTCACCGAATGAAACTTTTTGCAGATTCGCCCGTTCTTAATTTTTTTTCATCCATCCGATTCAACCTGGAATGGTGAGATTTATACGTGGTGCAACAAATTCCTAATGGCTCCTTTTTCATTGTTGTGAGCGTTTTGTTCATGATTCTGTTCGTGGGAGGAATTAGTTCATTATTGGGCTCCTGGAAGAAGTTTGCTACAAAAATGTAAAAATGCATAAATGTTGAAAGTTCCATCTCCAAATACCAGAAATAATTTGTTTCACATCCAGATCCAGTCGTTGTTGTCCACGAGGATCCGTACTACCGGACCCTACTAGTAAACTTCATGTGCTGTCAAACATGTCATGTCAAAGCATTTCTATTTTGAAAGGGCTATAAACAACACTCCGCCTTGCAGATCTCAAAACATGCTAAGGACTGCGGTGATCAAACTAGATTTGTTATAGGAAATTTGATTTTTCTGTAACATCAGCAACTGGAACCTGTTACATAGCTTCATAGTAGAAAGCATGAAAACTATGACTAGCAGAAGGAAAGCACATGCTTATGGATTAAATTGCATGTGCACCCAAAATAAGACAGCTTTGGTCAGCCTTAACAGAAAATGCAGAATTATTAAGCAAAGTTTGAATATGTTAAAAGTACCTGTTTGATTGGGCACATATCCAACAAGAGATCACTTAGTTCAATCTCTACTTCAACTCCCTCTGCATCTGGAATGTTGTTTTCAAGTTGACCAAAAGAATTTTGCAAAGAAGCATTTGCAGGGTCCAGATGCATTAAATTTTCAACATCACTCCTTGAAAGGAGGATATAACTTTGTTTTTCAAGAACAGCCTGCAATTTTGCCAAAACATTAACACAGAAGGATCATGATGAAGAAAACAGACGAGTAATATATCTAGACCGCAAAAACAGAACTTATCTTCTATATCTAAATAGTTGCCTCCCACTAACTAATTTTCCTACTCTCTCCTTAAGCCACGTCACCGAGAATACTAGTCAATAATTAGGCATCTTCTCTTTCTTTGAGATTTGAGATTTGCACTAAGCCATCGCCTCCAATTGTGCCTCTCTTTAGTATCCACTAACCAGCCTGTTTCCTGTGGTGAGAAACCGAGGGTCATCCATCTAGAAACAACGCAAACGTTCAGTACTACCTCTTGATTATTATGATACTATCCACTACGCACCTTCTTCTTGTTCCACCTCTCAACTCTCTTCTTATACAGATACTCAAACCTCTTCATCTCACTCCACGATAAGTCTGTAGCAACTGTTCCTACATGCCCAGGTCTTCACCAGCTCAACCTTTAAACCTCTTCATCTCACTCCACGATAAGTCTGTAGCAACTGTTCCTACATGCCCAGGTCTTCACCAGCTCAACCTTTTGATTTTCAATGCCCTAAGCATGGTAGTCGCATCTGGGCAAGCTAGATCAAGGATCAGATGATCAGCACCCGATGCCGCAGGCAGCAATAGCCAACAAGGACATCGATTAGCTAAACTTTACCTTTGTGACCAACGACCATGGTAGCCACATCAAGCACGAGCAGATCAAACTAATGGCCACTTCTAATAAAGCACGTAGTAGTAGCTTAACTTGCTATACCACTATGGCCACCCGTATAATGATTCTTGGCACTTTTGTTTTGGCCCTTCGGGTATGCTACAATATTTTTCCCTCTTTTTCTTTCTCCTGAATATTCATCATGAATCTTATATGGTCTTTTGGCAGATGTTGGTTCGCGCAAATATCCTTCAGTTTTGTGGTTCATTCAGACGTTTTGGTTTGTTCGTCACAAGTTTCCACTCAGGGAAATACTCGTCGATGCTAAAAAGGGTTACTATTCTCATTATCTTTAGAAAATACTATCTATACTCATTTGGTTTGGATTTATGCCTTTTTTCTACCATCAGTCGACATGTACCACAGTAAGTACTTTTACCCGCTTTGTCACATCGTGGACATTATTGTCTGATGTAGCCCAACATACACCAAGTGAAGTGGACCCATGACAAGATCTAGAGTCAAGGCATTACATGATAAGGTGAACTCACTCCTAGCCCTTGATGATCTACATGATTCCATGAATGGTTTGCTACCTCAAGCTAGTGTGCTTTGTATACTCAGGAACCACCCCCATGATGATCCCCAAGGAAGCCTAGGAGTTGGACAAGACGGGAGCCAAGGCGAAGAAGAAGAAGGTTCATCCCAGGCGGCGGTACTACTGCCCCGGCCCCAGCCAGGCTACAGACGACCGATGTGAAGCTGAAGAAGCTCGAGGCAGAGGTACTACCGCCAGGCCCAGGCAGCGGTACTACCGCCGCCTCCAGCCGGTACTACCGCTGCGCACTCCAGGAATTCGGGTCAAGGCCCATGTAACGACCCAGCTACCTACCCCTTCGCCCACTAGACTATATATAGCTCTTCCTCTTCCTAGGGTTAGGGTTAGACTATTATGATTTGACTTGTTGAGCTTTGCTCCTACTTTCCTCTTGTGGAAACCAAGACCTCTCCGAGGATTCGAACCTATTGGACCGGTGGACCTACCGGTGAAGAGAAAAGGTTTCAATTAAGAGCAAGTTTGACTTGGGATTTGAGAATCGGGGGCTACCCTCGGGGCCGGTTACTGATTGATTCTTCCTAGTAGGATTTGCTAGTTACCCCGTGTTTTATCACCGTCCCCTCGTGTTTCCCCTTGCGTTTTCCCCTTCGTTCTTCGTTCGTTCGTCGTGTTCATCCCCTCCGCCCTCAATCCGTGAAGATCGGGACACCTACCCACATCATTGTCCCTCTGTATTTTCAAAGAAGACTGTTTTGTACGACGTCACATTGCTTACTGCCTTCAGTTTAGCATACTGATATAAGCTCAAGCAAAATTATATTTACTCTTTTATCTACACATGTCCTCTGCATAACTCATCCCAGCCTAGCAATTATTTCCTTTTGTGGGCAATATTGAGCAAATGTCCTTGCGCCACGCGTAGGGTGTCATCTAGTTTTTATTAATTTAGTACACATAAGTTGAGCTACAAGAGCATCACTGCATAGTAAGCTGTGACTGCAAATAAATAGCTAGCAAAACTCTCCCATTTTCGGTTAGCTATTACCCTTGAGATATTCGCACTAATGCTGAATGTAAGCATTCCAGCATATACCTGTGTAACATATTTTATCGTGCTGTAGCCGAACTGTATGTTATCTCCTAAATATGGCAACAGTTCAATTCCAATAAATATATACACTGACCACTATATGTACTATACAACTCTAAGAGCAGCTAAGATGAGATATACACCAGCTCGGCAGATGATTTTCAGAAGTTGATTATTAACTTGCATTTCATATAAGCAGTGTAAAAAAGGAGGCAGAACATGCCATATAATTACAATATAAATTAATTAATATATATTTAGTGAAATAAGAGTTGCATGTTTCTGAAAACCGCAGAATACAGATAATTGCATAACTATACCTCCATATATGATGTACGACATCTTTCGTGTGTACGTTCTAGAAATGTGCGAACATACTCAACAAGCTCAGTGGCATAGTTTGGCATCAATTGAACCCAGCCAAGAACCTAAGGAGAGATTGAGAAAATAAATATGTTACATATAATTAAGGCTTGAAAGAAAAGTAATGTTTCCTGGGGCATTACCTCTTTGGCTATTATATCAACGGCCAGAAGCCCTTGTAGTACAGGGCGTCCATTCTCCACTGCTGAACTATATACTGAGGTTGCATTTACACGTGGTCTAAATGCTGCTGGACCTGCCAACCGATATAATAAAGTTGTTCAAATGTGCATAGATGAAAATTTAAAGAATAGACTATTGCAGCCACCATTATAAGTAAACACAGGTTTGGATATCAAAATAGCACACTATGTTTAAGCAAACTTCTTCAAAGATGCAAAACAGGGTCACAATATCATGTAACGAATAATCAAGTGTTTGATAATCAAGCCAGATTTTAGCAATAAGAATAAGGGGCAGCTGGCCCTGTCCCACCAAATAAAAATGATATCTCGTTATCTGAAAGTATCCTCACTAGTGAGGGGTCATTTCCTATTGTTAGGAAAGGATGAATTGCTTAAACTCTATTCTGTTGTTAGGTGCTAACCATCTCTATAACAGAGGACCTGCACCACACCTTCCCTCACCTGCCCCCATGATCAATCAATCAATCAGAGATGTATTGATCCTTCATATAGTTTAGTTAGTCTCTCGACCCTTGTCTCATTTACATGATGCAATGATTATACCTTTTGTTCCGCTTCATCCTAGTAAAGTGTCTCCTCGTCTAGTCTATGGATATGCCTTGATCTAATTCGCCTCGTCCCCATGCGACCGTCCGTAGGCTCATCTATGTTGGTAGTCGGCCCTGTGTTGCCTTGTACGCATGACTTCGCCTCGCCTGAACGGGCTCGTCCTGAGCGTCGCACACTTAACTCGTCCCATTGCCTCCTTATGTTCATGTTTTTATGAACCACCTCCTCCTCACCCACATTACGTTTTTTTTTGCGAAACACAGTACAACGCAGACGCTCATATACACACGCATACACTCATCCCTATGAACGCACACACGCACACCCTACCCCTATAAGCACCTCCGAGAGACTGAGCCGGCGGATCAGGTCTTGAGATTGACGAAATCACCACAGGCGCCTCGCTGTCGACGGGAACATCACCTCCCACTGAAGAATATTCCGCCTAAATGAGAAACACCAGCGTCAAACCTGGGGTTTGAACTCTGGTGGGCTGGGGGTACAACTACCCTCCTAACCATCTTGCCACAGGCAAGTTCTCTCACCCACATTACGTTGGAACGGCTGACAGAACGCAAACGATAAGCTGTTGCAATAATGACTCATACGGTGGTAGTAAACAAATTGCAGTGTCGCATCTATTGGCGTTATGTCCAGACCTTTTTTCCCCATATTCTACGGTTCTTATATAACATGAAAGGTGTAATAGTCCTGACATGAAAAAATAATTCTCTAGAAAATGAGTCTTTTATCATGAAATACAACAACAAATTTGATCTCGTTCATCTTGATGCATCTTAGATGGACGTAGGATGTGTTGAATATGCATGCAATTTTTTCTTGTCTATTGAGCGGCTTAGCTAGCCACCACGTAGGTATATTTCTCATTACATAGGGCCGTCAATAAAATGAAAGGACAAGGCTGTGAAAATTTCGCCTTTGATTTTGGTTGCTAGGAATCGGTGGGGTTGGCAAGAACAGCCATATGGGCCTAAGCTATTTACGTATAGGAAACGGAGATTCAATAAACTTTTTTTTGGGGCAATTCAGAGATTCCAAACACCGGAACCTGTGTCATGGCGCTGTAATTGGGCTGGCATAGAATAAAACAAGGAGAAGGTGAACGTACTAACGCCGGAGGATATTTTCCCGATCCGGACTGTTTCTGCGCGTAACAATTACCATCGTTATCACAAACAGATTTCCAATCGGGACTGTTTGTGGTCGTACCGATTTGGAAATACCATGAATCGATTTTGACAGTTCTTTTAGCAATCGGTCCTGACATACCATCGGCGACCATCACCTGAAGCCATATTATATAGTAGAGATATTCTACATGCATTTCAAATTATAAGGCTAAACTCACACGAATTCTAGTTCTTTGTAGGTAGTAACTGCTCCATTTCTGATCATATTCTCCAACATGTTACAACACAATACATCAGGTTTTCAAAACAAAATTGATAATCCACAAACTTTCAGTATAGAACAAGAATATGATTTTAGTTCTTTAATGCAACATGACAATAGATAAAGGGGCAAGTAACAGATACTATGTACTTGTGAAAAGTAATTGAGACTTACTAGATATAGCCTGCTGAACACATTTTCTATAATCTACAAATATGGCTGGCAAGAAGTGCTCCTTCAAGAAGTTGTTCACAAAAGCCAATAATCCATCATTCCTGCAGAAATTTAAGAGTAACAATATATCAAGTGTCCCATATATCAATGCTTTAAAATCTCTCATATGTCAATCATACTTAACAGCATAAATGACTGGAAATGCTTTCAGTCTACTATTACCATTTCCACGTGGAAACCTAAAAACTTATGTCTACATTGGTTTAACTTTAGAAAAATCAATTCATGTGTTAGGCCCTGTTTACTTCTACCGTATTTAAAGTGTATTTTTGGGGATTTGAGGGGATTATCCCAGATTCCGGAAAATCCCCAAATAGTCCGTTTATTACTCCGGTTTTAGAAGGGATAATCCCTAAATTTCCCCCACTAACCACCTCATTTTTGCCTAGAATAAAAACCCTAAACCATGCTAGTGTATTGTGGGGGAAGAGTATTTGTGGGGATTTGTGGGGATTGGGTGAAAGCAAGAGTTTCACCAAATCCCCTCCCAACTCCAATCAACTAGGGAATAAAAATACACCCATAGTGAACAAGGCCTTATAGTGTCAATTTGGGAATATAGGAAGCACACGGGAGCAAAGATAACAATCAAACAAAATTGAGAAAAGTTATAGGGTGTGCATGCCTCATAGCTCCGAATCACCCCATCACCAACTAGGCTCTATCGTTTTTCCAAGGGATTATTTTACAACAGTCAATTCCCTACATAACACTGCTACTCCCTCCATATCAAAATATAAGATGTTTTAGCATGTTGGGCCCAAAATGCTAAAATATCTTATATTTTAATACGGAGGGAGTAATTCTTTATGCCTATAAATAAGTAGCAATGCAAAAGCGCCTCTAGAAGGCATGTCCCTAGAAAATTGTGGACTAAGAGCACATAAAGAGGGGGCGGAAACCCATAGCTAAAATACAACTCCAAACAAAGCGAACGAATACATTGGAGTCATCCTTGCTCTGAGATACATGTTTCCTTTAAGGCTCGCTCGCTTGGCACCCGTCATTTCATTTCATTTGGCAAAAATGAAATGAATTCTAGAGAAATGACATGGTTAGGGATAGGAATTGACTTAACATCATGATTTTTGAGTCGAGCGGACTAGTCGATGAGTCGCAAAATGAAGTCCGACTCAGCATCTCGACTCGACTAATTGGTTGAGTCGAACGACTCAATAGACTAGTCTCGACTAGTCCAGGTTTTTTAGGCGAAGAACGACTTAAAGTTGGCCCCGCCCGTCATATTTTTTCCAATATTGCTTGTCCAGCCCCCCGTGAAACCTAGATCGCCCCAATTTTTTCCAATGTTGAACTTATTTACTTGCATTTGGATATGATTGCACGTAACTTAATGTTGGACCTGACATGTGTCTTAATTTCATGGTTGAACTTCTTTATTTGCTACCATATAATATGGAGATGCCCAGGTTTGTATTATAGACTATTAATAAGTACTCCCTCCGTTCCCATGCTTAAGGCGTAAAAAAAAATTCGAATTTTCACCAGAGAACAAGGCGCGGGTGTCCAGCTATTGAGAATCTTCCTACTATGCCCCTCCTCTGGCGCTGGAGCAGAGGACATGCTGCATGCGCATGCGCTGGTGATTGGCTGCGCTTGCTTTTAGCTAGAATTAAGGAGACGCTGCCCAACGAATAAGAGAGAGAAATAACTGTGAGGAGCTATTAACTAGGGGCACAACGGGAAAAACTGCATGCTCTCTGACTCTCCTTAATCGACGCGCCGAAAATTTTACGCCTTAAGCAAAGGAACGGAGGGAGTATATAGTTATCTACAATTATACATATAATATGGTAATTTTATAGTACCTATTGCTAAACTACTCATGTCGACTAGTCGACCATGAGTCTTGACTAGTCACGACTAGTCAAGAGTCGCTACCCCTAAACGACTTGTTAACATAGTAAAGGCATTCTCTGGAATTCCAATTGAAATGGCATTCCAATTCCATGACAGCCAAACACGTTGGGTATGAAGTCTGAAATGAATTCCTCGGAAATGATGGGAGCCAAACGACCCCTTAGTCTACCAGCCACAAAATGGAGGAGAAAGATAAGGATTGGCAGATGAGACGTCAGAACAAAGTCAACGTAAATTAGTCCATTGACATTCCACCAAACCACACTATGGTTGCGGAAAAGTATACTGATTAAATAAATTCACTTCTACGGATCAGAAAGTTCCTCTAAACTTTCAGTATAAAACAAAAGCTTATCTATATTTTGCTTCGAAAAAAGATCCACTATCTAGCACCGGCTTCCAGTGCAATTCTGGAGTGATGTATTTAGAGAAGTTTTAAGTAATGGAGCGCACAGAACTTACAGAGGATATCTACTATACAAGTCCACTTATTACAGTACTATATAAGCGGGTACTTGTCAACGGATATCTCGAACCCATTCTTTAAGTTTCAATTGCTATCTGTACGCAAAAGAAAGTTATAGAAGGAAAAACGGTCCCGAAATCGAACAAAGGGCCTAGATAATGTTAATTCCCATAAGAAAGCTCAATATGCTAGGAGAATCTGGTAGTTACAGAGGGACAAATCGGTCAGTAAATCATATTAAGGGTTCCTAATAAGGTCCTCGCAAAAAAAAAAAAGGTTCCTATTAGGGGATTTTCATAGCCCGCTAAGGTAGGGAAAGGTGGCTTAAAATTACTGGTACAAATGGGTCTGTCAAACTTATCTGAGAAAAAACTTGTAAACAACTGGTGAGGCATAAGTTTGAGACATCTTGAATTCCAAGCTCAGAAACATTCAGAAACGACACCCTAGAGTCCATCTATACATATGCATACTTCTATTGTTGAGGAAAAAAGATGGCTGATGCCGGAAAACATGGTGAAACTTTACACCACATGTCACTAACAAACCTATAACTCAGGTTTTTAGAAGGAATTATGGTACACACTGAATAGTAGCTACAAAGTACAGATGGACAATTTCAAACATTGATCAGGATGGATATTAAAAGATTTAGCAGATTACCCAAGTTGTGAGTATTTTGGAGGAAGCATCAATCCTATTTTATTCATAAACTGCAAAACAGAATATCATCATGAACAGCTCAGCAATCACACTGTGATAGGGATAGGATCATAGGAATTACAAGAGAAGTAGAAGACAGGCCACCTCAAAGACAGGACGGTAAACAGATGCAGCTAGGAAGATCCCTTGATCAGGTATGACGCTTGCTGTTCCATACCCTTCTTGTGGTACAGTTGAGCTTCTTCGCCATCCTTGACCTGAGACTTTGATCACAATGATCGGGACTGGACATTAATGGCATATACATATAATAGCTAAGAGAATGCAAAACCATGTAACGGCAGTAATTAGCTGACGATAGAGTGATACATACATATCAAAATGAGTGTATCTAGACATATTTTAGTGTGTAGATTCACTCATTTTGATATGTATATAGACCAAACTTGAATATCTACCATGCCTTATAAAAGTGAACGGAGGGAGTATCTATAATTGACCATACAGGACATGTAGTATGAAGGAGACGAGATTGAGTCCATATGATACATAGTAATCTGGTTAATTCGTCGTACCTTCATTTTGTGTAGAGATTGCTGCATCTGTAATACGAAAAGCAAAAGAAAGGCCTTCTGATCCATCCCTGAGATAACAAGGTTTCGTAGTTTAGAGATGCAGAAAATGGAGAAGAAACTAAAGATCTACCTACACTACTTTCAAATTTATCAGCGTTACGATTTTGAATATTTGTTTCCACGTATAAACGTAGATCCACAAAATCAAGACAACCATCCAAAAGATCTCCATGTATGTAATTCAGAGTTGTTGGATCCATGTCTCAACTGAACACTGACCAACTACAACAATTAAAAAACAGGCTTGTTTAGTTATCTGCCTTTGGTAACAGCCCTAAAATCAGCAAGAACATGCTGGCCCGTACACATGCTAGTCTCTTTTTTTTTCTCGAGAAAACGCAAAAAGCCTTTGCGTTTCATTTCATTGAAAATATAGAGGGGCCACGTTCCTGAGATTTGCAGAAAAGGAAAGGAGGATAACAATGGCTTCAGCCGCCAACACGGCGGGTACAGCCACAACAATTCAAGCGCAGCCAGAAGTTGACGCGATCAATAGGCGGCAGTGGAGGAGCAGCAAGAAGCAGAGATAGTAAAGCCAAACACGATGGCTGCCAGGCTCTTCACGGCGGTGGAGCTCATTCGATCGATGGAAGTGAAGCAGCAAGTTGTGACGGCTGCCGGCACGTGATTACACAATGGACATAAACAGCCCACATGTGGATCAGATTTGCAAGGAGGCGCGCCAGGAGAGCGAGCTGCTGGGCAGGGAGAGAAAGCCATGTCGACCAAAAGAACTGGAGCCAGATTCATGTGCAGCAGATTGCATGAAACAATGTGCCCGCCTCTTGCCGGGGGCATGCCTCAGTGCTTCAGGCATCCGTATGGCACGCAGATCTTGTAGGTCTCTACGCTCTTCTTGTTCTTCAGCTTCTTCCCAGGAGGAGGGGTTCGTGACCCACTTTCAGTGGACCCGTGGGACCCTGGTTTCCATGGTGACGACAGTGTGGAACACCACAAAGACTGCTACAATGCATGATGATGGGCTGTCGTGTAACAGCTGAAGGCAATGTGACAGCGAAGACGTAGAAAGACAGTATGCCAACGAGAAAGGTCAAGTTCACGCGTTGCGCGTGTGCTCTGGCATGTGGGCCTATAAGAGCTGGGTTTGGGTGTTGTGAGCGTTTTGATGAAAATTGTATCTGAATCTTCAGACCTTCTTTCTCCTTCCCCAAGTTGTATTCCTGCCTCCTACCCCAAACTCTGAATCAAAATCAAAAGTGGATCTCACACCTTGATTCGTCTTGGCAAAGGGATATAACATGTCGGCGGTCACCTGGTTTGGGTTAAAGTGCTGCTTGGATGAACTGCTATCACATTAATGCTGTCAAGTTCTGGCATACGCGCATGTCCCGACTGGTGAAGCTAGTTACATGTCCTTCGAACTTTGGGCTTGGACTGTTAAGAAAACTAAGGGCTTTGGCTGGGCAAGGCCGCAAGCTTTGCATGCGCATCAAGGGCATTAATGACCCGACCGGCTGACGTTCCACCTAAACGCTCTGTATACTCACGACGTACAGCACGTACCACACATGTAATTAACCCAAGCTAAACGACATAGCATAAGCACATGTTGGTCCATCACGATGTCCAATGGACGATCGAATGGGGGGTGCAACGTGGCCCGTAAGCTCCAATCCTGACTCATAAATAATAATTAAATACCAACTTTCTCCAAACAACACTTCCACCAAATCCTGTACCAACCAAGTAACTTAAAACATGTTTTAGTGCTTGCCTAAATACACATTTTCACAAACACATTGACGGGTCTCATGATCCCAACAACCGCTAAAAGAGTTTATCAATTAGTTGATACAACCAAGATTAGAACATTTTGTATTAAGCTAAAGATAACAGAAAAGGAGAACCATGCCTTATTTTTGTAATCACAGTTATGAAAATTTATATTTTGTCATTTTATTTACGTTGTTATTTCCCTTTCACATGGCAGCGTAGAACACATCCATTTGTGATCTGTTAGCCTAGCGTAACTATTCCAACAAAAACTGTTGAGCAAAATAAATTAACATGTGAACGTGAAAACAGAGAGTAACTACAGATTCTCCGGACATTAAGCTAATATAAGATTGTTGGCCACTGTTCCAAGAGATTGCCATGTTGATTGCTTAAAATAATGCTTAACTGAACATGTAATGAACTTATAAAAATCATTGTATTATGCCACTGATAGGTGAAGACTTGCCTCTTTTCCTTCACTGGGTCCTTATTTGCAAGCCTAGCTGTCTGAACAGCTGCATCAGCGGTAGCAGCTTCTGGAGTTGCCCGCAAAACTTCACAGAGAAGTTGCTGGCACTCGCTCTAACAAAAAAGGGAAGACAGACAGATAAATAGAAGACATTAGAATATAAGAGAATATTTGCAGTAGTGGAACTATCCATTTCATTGCATAAGAGGCAGTCATGGTGATAGCATCCAATGCTGAATAACAATCTCACATGCTATATTTTTTAAAACCCTTTCAAAGATAAAGCTTTTTTTTGTGTCCCACGATAGGAATGGGATGCATGGTGTTACACTGAAGTTTAAATAAATAAATGTGGACGAGGTACAAGCAAACAGAATATCAGAATTAAAGATAACAGAGAAATTATGGCTACCTGAACAACTGAAAGAGAGAAAGCAACACTAAAACCACCAGTAGCTTGAGAATATTCAGAATCTGGATTCCAGCTTGTGTCACCATTTGGTGCATGAGGTGTATTTACATTGTTAACTTCAGTTGATGATTTTTGTTCAAGAAGCTCTCCGACAATGATATGGTTCTCTGGCAAGTGAAGAACTTCTTCATAAATGCATAATCACAAGATTTAGCTTAAAGTGCGACCCAGCAAACTGAGAGCTGAGCACTTACCGAGTATGTCAACTAGACATTCAAATATTGAGCCAAGAAGTTGGCTAGCTGCATGTTGAGCATCCCCTGTGGGTGCCATAGCTGGAGAGATGGGACTAGCAACAAGTTGTGTTGCCACTGCCAATGCCCCATTCTTCATCTTCTGTTTGGAGAACTGGTAAAGGGTGACAGGCCCATGTGAATGCAAGACATCAGATGTTGTTTTTCTTGCAATTTTATCAATATTGCATTTTGAACGCTCTCCAGTATATGCTTTTATTTTTGAAGTGATAACATCGTGAATTGTCGGGCGAATTCTTTGGCTGTTAAGAAAGCACAAATAGTTAGCCAAAAATGTAAACTAGTAAACCATCGGTTGAGTTAATAAAGCAATATACATTAGCAGACAAGATGTTCTTCAATATTATTTTCCCAAGGATATCCATTTTTGTAGGAATATAAAAAAATGGACCTCAATTCTATAGCTCTATTCCAATATACAAAGTAAAAGTTGGGTGGATACTTTTCATGTTTTAATGTCAATCATTTCAAACATATTTTTATTCTAATTTCATAACTTTCATCCAACAGTTCTACAAATAGTTGAGAATCTCTCCTAATAACTCTTAGTTACAAAGTTAAACTATATAATAACCTATTTATCAAGTTTGACATCAACTCGTACAACTGTGCATGTTCTTTCACCATTTCGTTGGAATGCTACCAATCCCTCAAGAATTGTCGTAAGAAATACAGCGGGTTCGCCTTTCAGTTTATGGCAGTTTATTTATTTGTTCCTGGGTTTCATGGAGAGTTTTATATGTCTATGTGTGTGCGCTTTAGTCCAAGTTCAATGCTTTCATTCTATGTGCTATATGTATGTTTGACTTCATTTACGCAGTGTTCTTTAGTATTCAATTGCTAATAACTGAAACAGCCCTGGTGGTATTCCCATGCTCAGAACCACCAACTGAGTCAATATAGCATTTTTTGTAACCTTAGCAGACAAGATGTCCTTGAATATTATTGTATGGATACTCTCAGAAGAGGTGGAGGAGGTTTTCCCAAAGATCGCCATTTTGTAAGAATATAAACAATGGATCACATATTTGGGAAATCAAGTATTGTTAGTGAACTTTCAATCTTATGTTGTTTCCCTGAATTCAGTAGCAAATAAGGATTCCTTATTCTTAGGAAGACGGATACCTATCCAGTCTACTTGCACGAATACTGATGTCTAATAAGTGCAAAGCTTACTCGGTGTGAGAAAGTATATAACAAAATAGAACGTGAGTACCATATTACAGCTCCAGCAGCTGCAACCTTTCGAAGCATGGATAAGCACTGCACCAATGTTCTTAAGTATTTCACATTGAGAGGAGCGTCTGACTTTATCACTGATTCCTAAAGCAGCATTAAACATAAGTAAATAAATAATTCAAGCAATTTTACCACAGAATAATGTTAACCCAAGATGTACTGAGGACAGAGTAAGCCATACAAGGAACTCATCTGGTGCAGCACAAGAAAGAAAAATCGGGGTTTTGCGAGAGATGCTCTTCGAATCTTTCCGACCACGACCACCATCACTTTCGCGCATGTCTAAGCTACTATCGTCATCTGGGCCATCAAATGAAGAACTGAAAATATGAAGTTGTCAGTGTACTCCATTCATAAACAATACCTTGATCGATTCCGATGCAAACGACAAGAAATGATTATCATAGTAACATATTTCACTGAAACAACTCAACAAGGATATTGTACCTGTTTATATGTGTGTGGCTATTCTGATAGATTCACTAAACGTGGATTGAAGTGATTCGAGGTAATAATTCATGAGTTTGACAAAAAAAAAAACTGAGGCACTTGACTGCGTGAATTGAAGTGATTTGAGGTAATAATTCATGATTTTGACCAACATAATATTTTTGAGGCATTTTATGACATAATGCATCAAAACTTTTGAGCACATGATGTACACCAAAATCTGATTTAATTATTTATTTCATTATAATATGAAAGGGTATCATTAGCCCAATTACAACTTGGAAGTGATAGGGATTTGAACATACCCGCCATCAACAGAACTGGTTTTAGTAATCCCATCTGCAGCGGCTGGTCCGCCAAAGTGGTTTTCACCTTTAATTGACCTAGATCTCCTGGACAGAGGCTGCATACTGTTTACTAAGCGGCCAGTGGCTGCAGAAGTTGGTACTTCCTCATTATCAGCCGTGCTTAAAGTCACCAAGCTGCAACATATACTTAGAAATGAACAGGTATTGACCTATGACAGAACATTAATAGGTAAATTGTTGACATATATGGTATATATTACCAAAAGAACTAGCAAGAAGTCAAAATCAAAATAAGATTCTAGAGCACAATTTAGTCTAGTCACTGCTGTACATATCGCACCATTATAATCAAGTGCATATGTAACAAAACGTGTGCAACTGCAAAATATAATTACAATAAATAAGATGGCTACAGAAAAGAAAAGAGAATAATCATGCCAAACTAAAAGGATTCAAGGATATGGGATTTACCTATATTCTCCATTGTTGTATAGGTGGCAATGCAGATCTTCCAAAATCTTGTAAAACAGTGCACCTCGCAGCTTCGTTAGATCAGAGCGAACTTCTTGGAGAGCACCTACCTTTAAAACTTTGTTAATGTATGAAAATACTACAATGAAAGAAAGAATGTGTGCGCGATAAGAGAAACAGTTATTTTGAGGTACAGAATGTAATTAGGAGGGCTACAAGTCCCGCATGGAAAATAATACAATAAATTCACCAACCACTTGTACATCACAACATCAGTTCAAAAGGGGAAAAAAGGTAGCTCCCACTATCACTTGACATATTTATATTATCCGACAAACCTAGTACATGGTGTAGACATTGTACAGCAGACATTGAGACTAACCGCTTGAAGGCCTTCCCGCTCTAGCATCAGCATTGATTGGACATGCAACTGCACTGCAGCGTATAGCTGCTTCTCCGCCATCAAGTTTTCAATCCGAGCAGGGACCTGCAGGATTTAGTAAGTTAATAGGGAAATTAACTAATTGGTATTTGGGACAAAAAGCAAGCTATGCCAAAAAAATATTCAAATGTAAAATCAGTAAAGCTGCAAGATTTCCGATATTTGGGACATAAAACAAACTAAGGTTGAAATATACACTGTGCCAAACATTCTTTCAATTGTGAAATCATCAAAACTGCCAAGAATTACGATTTTTACGTGATTTATCCCTTCAATTCCTTTCTACACTTCAGCAAGCTTTACGCTTCAGAAGAAACTACACATGAAGTGTAGGCCGGTCTCATCGAGTCGCTGATAGTGATATCTTAGTCTAGGATATCATGCAAGGAGAAACAAAACACCATGAAAATACAAGTTTATATAAATATAGAAAAATCCCCGGGATTTATGTACTGGGGACATATAAAATATGTCACGGCGCATCGGCATTAAAAGATAGGTGTCTTGGGATGACTTGGATAATTGGTAGCCAAAAAGAGTTTCCACCATTTCAAACAAACTAGCTATCATGGAAACGCGATAGCTGAATTAGCCACGGATAGATGATATAGAGAGTGATACAGGTTTACAAGAAACAGCTCCTCCAAATTATTCTCGCAGATTATTAATTTTCTATAATTATCTTCCTTGTACTCATTGTCTCCTAATTACTCTCTAATTTCGTTTATTATACATGACAATTGTAGTTTTTCGCACTCAAAGATATTCGTGATTTTTTCTTCTATCAGGGTGTGCATGTCTATGTTATCGAGACGTGAGTGTTAACTTGGGTTGTCTTATCAATGATTTAAAATTAACATGAAATTCTATAATGATCAACATGTCCAGGATGAAAATTCTCCTTCTTTGGAATATGCTTGATTTAATGTATACTAGACTTTCTTTATAAATCTTGTAGACATGTTTTTATAGTTTTTTTTTTCAATCAACAATATTCAATATATGAAAACATGTAATAATAGTAAGAAAATATACTTGTAACTAGTAACCCAGAAATCTAGCAGTTTATAAAGAATACTTCTAAGTCAGACAGTTGGTAACGCCACGGTTACTATTATTGTTAGGTGTTCCCTCTCTCTTCTCTCTGTTCTCTCTAGCAAATGAAGAAAACAGGGACTAGCGCTACAGGGAGGAGCACACCAGTTTCAGGCAACAAAGCCTTCCTTTTTATATTAGATTTTGCAGCAACGAATGCTACACCACACACCACACAGGCAACGAATGCCTACAAGCTCGGCAAACTATGCCTACTGAAGCTTCACCACAGCAACAAATGTGGCAAACCTTATCAACCTATGCTTGCCCTTGCTTGCAACTTTGCTTCTCTCCATATAGGGTGCCTCTCCTTATATAGAGGTTTCAAGGATGGTTGATACCTCACAGCTTACTACAGCTAGACCTCTTCACCACAGCAACAAATGCTGGCAAACCTTATCAACCTATTCTTGCCCTCAGCAACCTACGCTAGGACCTTGCTTGCAACTTTGCTTCTCTCCATATAGGGTGCCTCTCCTTATATAGAGGTTTCAAGGTCGTACCTCACAGCTTACTACAGCTAGACCTATACAGCATTCTAGAGCCTTATACTGCTTTCTACTGCTACCCTATCTTATAACCTAAGAATTAGTAGCCTAGAACATACTAGCACCTACTAACTTAACTCTAAGCAAGGCAGCAGCCTATCTACTCAGGACACAACTCATGTGCCCTGTTCACACCACAACCAGCACACAACCTATGTGTGTGTTCACACTATAGCCTGCACACAACCTATGTGTGCAGTTTACACCATGACAAGATTACATCAGGCCAACAATTATTACCTAACAAAAGTATGGCGCGAAATATGGTCATCAATTCAGTGCACACTGATTTGATAAAAGCACTAAAAATGGTATTTTATTCCATCCCATAAATCTTGTTTTTTGTATTTTACAGGTATTGATCGTCGACATCTAGGTGCAACACAGGATCTACTTGTAGCACATACACTATATACATACTGGATATGCACGCGACTACAGAACTGCCTGTTCAAGACAATCTTTTTATAGAACAATGCCACACTCTCATGTGAATATTGGAACTATGATCCACCCAACTAAACATGCAAATATACAACATTTTATTTTGAATGGTAGATATGTTAAGTTGTTTTCCAAAAAAAAAATTGTTAGTGTTCTCAGATGAAGAAATTGATTGTATTCTTGTTAGTAGGCTCCGGTAGAATCAGGGTGTACATTGGACGGCTGAACAAGCTTCACGGAGAAATACTTGTAAAAAGTGGAATTTGGTAAGATCCGCTTTCAGTTTAAAGCTGAGCAGTTTGTTCACAAATTTTTATATCTGTAGCAACCAAAGAAGATATTCTCTAGCAGTTACTTCCAAGTTCCGTTTGACATTACATTGCCACCAACGACAGTAACGGATAAATTGTGCGCCCTGACCTTGGCAACATCCTCAACTTGATCCAGCAGGGAGATGACGTGGCGTAGCGTGAGGGAGCGGTACCACAGCTGCCCCAGGTGCTGATTCTTCCTCCCAAGGAGCGCTTTGGCCTCTGCCATCTCCCCCTTGAGCCCGGTGATGCTCTCGGCGGACTCGCTGAAGAGCCGCAGGATCTGGGACCACACCACACAATGATGAACATAACATAAAATGCAACGTCCAAAAATGGCAGGCAGGCGGACGACGGACCTGGGAGTAGTTCTGTATGGCCTTGTTGAAACCGTGATGGTACGCGTGAACGACCTCGTCGACGACGTCCTCGATGAGGTCGCTCTGCTCCTTGAGAAACTGGATCTCGCCGTCGCGGTCTTTGGAGGTGAGGATGTGTACGACGTGCGGCAGCGAGTCGAAACGCGCCGCCGCCCACCCCTCGTCGATCCGCGACAGCCCTTCCTTGAGGTACTGCACGCACGCACGCACGCACGCACGCACGCACGCACGCGGACCCCAAATTCAAATTCCATGCTAGGGATCGAGGGATGGTAAAATATGGAAGGAGCGGGGCTTACGGATTTGTCGGCCGGAATAGGGAGGCCGTCGAAGAGGCCGCGGCGGTGGCGGTTCATTGTGCCAACGGCAAGGGGCGACCCTGCTGCTGGAGAGGCGCGAGATCTGGAGCGGTTGGGCCGCCGGGAGAAGGGATGTGGGAGCCGGTGAATGAAACGGTCAGATCAATTCACCGACGATGAAGATGACGTCTCTTCTTTCTTTCTTTCTTTTCTAGACTAGTTGGCATGTAAGTGCAACGCACGTTTCACATGAGACCATTTACAAGTATAATGTCTTCACAATTAAATGAGACAATTTATAAGTGCACGTGCAACACACATCTATAAGATAGTTATGTATATATGTAGTACGTCTCTAAATTATTGTATATGTATTTTCAATTTTCATTTACTTTTGGTGAGTTGTTTTTAATATCCTCTCGTCTTCTCGCCAACGCCGAGCATACCTCCTGCTACCAGCACCCTGCTCAAAGAGCCCTTTCTGTCACATTTTCAAAACAATTAGAAAAAATTATAATCATAATTTAATATTTGAAGCAAATATTGTTATGATTGTAACATAATATTTTTTGGAAATGCTTAACAACCTTTTTTCTTTCAATT
>CAMZMU010000094.1:44232465-44420136 GCA_947311845.1 Poa pratensis | reverse complement strand
AATAGAGGTAATTTGGTGTTTAAAATTTAATGGTTCACAGCCTGCCACAAGAGGACAAATGCATATTCTTGGGTACTATTTATAATTATCTGTAAGTAGAGGGTAGAGGACATTCTTTATTCCTTTAAAGAAATAGATGACTATAAAATGTTTGGACATGGGCAGTGCAGAACTATATGAGGTTGGACTTCTATTTAGACATGCTTAAGAACCCACATCTGTACTTACGAAAGGTTACTAATTCTTACGCTTTGAGGGATAGCAGGTGTTCGCAGCAGCTCCATGCAATTGCCAACCCATCGGAGGAAGAAGTAGCTCTTCCAAGCTCATCTACTACAACCAAGCTCCTGTAACTCAAATGTTCATAGCCATCAGAAGGAAAACAAGACAAACAGTAAACATCTTTGATTTCAATCAATGGCAGTGGGGCAGTAGTACTTTGAAGAAAAGTTTTGCATGATGAAAGCGGTCTCTTTCATTTCCGTCATAAACTGCAAATAGAAATTAAGCTAATTAGGAATATTTAAGAAAAATCTTGTTTCCAAAAATCTTAAGGTGCTTGAGTTCATTAGCTGAACTGGATGGAAAATCATAGCTGCAACATGTAGTTAGAAAACCTGTGCACTCACTAGTAGGGAAAATAATCAAGTCCCACTTTTCAGGCAGGCAAATTGGTTTCACATGTATACTAAATACATGAACAGGCTGCAGACAGATACTCTATTGACTGAATGACAGACCAGATAGAAGAAACATTATGTGTAAATAGATGTCCAATGCGGACCACTACACTCCGAAGACAGGATGCAAAAGATAAACTGCGGGAACAATTCAAAATAACACTAAGAATTGTAACTAATATTACAATAAAATAGTTAAGTGTAAGCTTCTAGATAGAAATGGCTTTTAGGACCCACATGATCTCAATACTCGAGCATTACACCAATATAATTTTGAGGCCCAACAGGTACCACATTTAAGTTAAAACCTTCAAGCCCATATGTTTTTCAGTTTCATGCGCTGAGCCACTAACTAACCTGAAAGTACATATACGCAATACACAAAGATAGTGACTAGATAACAGAAACCTTATCAAAAAGATGAGTGTGTACCGTGCTTGAGTTGTTTTCAACATTGTCTCCAGTGCCTATACGTGTGAATATACGATCTACCACTCTTAATGATGCAAACTGAGCTGGAACATAACAGCCGATTTGCGCAAGAATGACTATAAGACAAATCTGTTGAAGATATGTACTTTTCCCACTCCTACAATAACAAAGACAATGCAGATACTAAATAAACTTGCACAAATAAAGTAGTAGCCTACGGAAGCAATGTTAATGTGACTCACATGTTTGGCCCCATGACAAGAACCATATTTGATGCTTCGGAAAGAAAGATATTGTTAGGCTGCATGACAGCGACAGTATGTCACACCATTGACATTCAAATAAAATTAATAACGAAAAATATGGCTTATGAAGTAAATATTGTGAAATCAATAAATAGTAAAGAAACTTACAACAAAATCAGTATGTAAGCTCTCGAGGATAGGATGCCGTCCAGCATTGATCGCCATTGGACCATCATCTGCTTAATCGAAAACAACAGGTTATTTATGAACTACATTTCAGGATTCCACGAACACCACTAATAAAAGAAGTCAGACTTAAACTAGTGAAATTACAAGAATTGAGCTAAAATCCCACCTGTAAACTCTGGTCTCGTGTAACGATCAACAGGCTTTGTAGATATTGTGTAGGCAAAAGAATTTACAATCATGTCCAAAAGACATAATACTTCAGCGAGCATTGTTAAAATACCAATATCTTCTCTGATCTCGTTAATAAATCCTGAAACAACAAAAGAGACTTAGCCAACTTGAATATTTAGATGATAGGCGCTTGAATACAAGTTTGACATGTAATATTGCATGAAAAGTCCAGTGTCCAGTGCCCAGCCCACAAGCTTCTACAGCCATCCAAGTGCATGAGAACTTAGTGAGGTAAACATGTTTTTTAAGTTTGCGCTGTCAGCCATCCAAGTGCATGATTGCCAACCTGGAAAGGTGTGGCTAATGCAAGTTTATTACCAGCCAGAAGAGGCCCGTAAGGCAAATAAATGGCCCACCAGAGACATGGTTGTTGGTTGACAGGAAAAAATTGGGCGCTCCAGTGATCCTGATATTTTTAAAAGTTGAAAATGGTATTTTGAAGTTTAAAAAAAATCAAAATAATTTACGTGTATACATATACATGTTATCTACATATCTGCATAGTTTTGCTCAAAAATACGTTGTATTGTAGGCTACACAAAAATCACAAAATCATGGCTCTGAAAAAGGTGAAAAATAACTCTTTTCACTTGCTACATTTGTCTTTTTTGTGCAGATCACATATGAAAAGATATTTCGCTGCAAATTTGGTCATACATAGTAGACATGTATATGTACCTGTATGTTTTTTCGGATTTTTTTGAGATGCAAAACTAATTTTTTGATTTTTTCAAAAACAGGAGCACTGGAGCTCGGGAGCTAGAAGTGTTTTCCGATCCATAAATAGACTATGAATAATGACACTGCTCTGTTATACAACAGCTAACTGCTGATACCTACATGGAGGATGCCATCCAATATAGATAGTGACTCTCTGTAACAACTGCATTCAATGTATTATATTGATGACTAATTTTTTATATAAGCTTGTAAGAATGGGTTATTCGTTAACTGGAATAAAGATGAAAGCACATTTTTAAATCGACAAAAGTAACAGAGCTCCAATGATGGCTTCAAACAAGAACCATTCGTAATATGATAGCAAATGGTAAACACTTAATGGTTGTAGAAACCTTCCAAACAATGTTCCGTACGCAAGAAGCACTCAGCAGCAGCCGATTTGTTCCTAACATTTAGCTGCACTTGGTAGAAAATAGATGACATTAAGTAACTGCCAGGACTGCACAAAATATAATAGAATATCTGCTCGCATGCAGTAATTTGAGTTCTACGGAATTATTTTGACATTTTCCTGTTCTGCGAGCTGATCTTTCATAGAAAGAAAAAAACTCCCAATTACAGTAAACTTTCTTTGAGACAAAAACAAAAATAACAAAGAATGGGCTACTGAATGGGTAAAACCGGTTGCTAGGCTAACATGTACTCCACTGGAAACTTGAACTTCAGAAATATAAACCGCATTGTAAAGTTTTGCAATGTGGCAATTAGTGCCCAGTTACCAACAAAACCTAGGAATATTAAATTAAGGAAAAGTGAACCTACCGAAGCAAGCTCAAAGCTTGAGCAATGGACATTCTTCCCATGCCTAACAACCTAAATGATTATTTAAAACTCACAACTGGTTAGCATGCAACTAGGAAGCTGAACTTTTAAAGGGAAATCTACATACCTGAATAAATTTATTTGGAAGCCTTTCAGTAATGTCCTTCTGGGGAATAATAAAGTAAAACCCCAGTCTATTGTTATATGGTATCTTCCGATTTGGCATATTAAATTCCTCCCTGTACTTGGTGGCGAGGTTATGTATGGCTGCAGCATCATATGTAAGCTAATGCATTATACAAATTAAAAAATGAATATGAAATGATAAGCACCTTCGCTGGTATCACAGAATGATCGGCGAGCAACATCAAGCAGCCCATCAATTCCTGCCTTAATAGCGAAACACTGCTGAGTGCAGGCTACAAAAGGAGCCCTTGAATGAACAACATCTTCATCAATCACATCCCCAATTCTAGGATCAAAGAAGAGAGCACACAAGCATTAGAAACATGGTTCAAGTTTAACATAATTATTTACAATGGAGATGAATATATCTGTGGTTAGCAAATACTGAAATGATCTCGCGGATGATCTCGCATGAGGTGCTATCTTGAATACGATCAACATCTAGGCCGCCGGTTGTGGAGGACGATTTCGTGGACTGGTGGTCGTTGGTACTTAACTCCACCCGTCGCTGTTGCGTAAGGGCACCTCTTCGGTGATCATGCTCACAACATGGTGAATTTGGAAGCAACGGAACGCGATCGTCTTCGACAACGCACGTCCCTCGGTTGGCGCTTTGGTGGAAACCATCAAGACTGAGGCTCATTCCTGGGTGAGCGCGCGGCCCGCGGACTTGCACATATTATTCCCTAGTAATTTGCATAATTTGCTGCACCCTGCAGGACCCGTCGCGTAGCACGGGCATTTTACTAGTAGCAATAGTCAATCCCACCGTCCGCTGCCCTCGCACGGATCCAACAGTCGCCATGGCATCACGGATACCCGCCCCCACACGCTCCCCTTTCCCCTCTTTCTTACCCTCCCCCTTTCGCCGCAATTCCCCTCGAGCGCTGCAGTTGGGAGCGAAACCCTCCCCCTCCCAACTTATCAAACCCTAGAAAACCCCAAAAAAATCCGCAAAATTACCCCCCAAAAATCCCCAAAAAAATCACCAGGAACCTATCATTTGATCGGATCCGCTTATTTACTACCTCCACTACCCGGTTGATGATGGCGGCACAGGTTCAGGCTGCGGCGGCGCCAGCAGCTGGCGCGATGGAGGGTGGCGCGTCTCCGGCGGCAGCCGCCGCCGCGGCTTTCCCGGCTACGTCTCTGTACGTCGGGGACTTGGACGTGAGCGTGCAGGACGCGCAGCTCTTCGACGTGTTCAGCCAGGTCGGCTCGGTGGTGTCTGTGCGTGTGTGCCGGGACGTCAACACGAGGATGTCCCTGGGCTACGCCTACGTCAACTTCAGCAGCCCTGCGGATGGTGAGTTCGTTCATGCGGACCATCTGTAGATCAAATCGCGTTGTGACCTGCCTGGCAGTGTTTGTTGAAATAGGTTTTAGTTGAATATAACAACTAGCTTTTTAAGGCCATATCCGCGCAATGTCACGATTTTTTTGTCTGCGTTCTTCGCCAGTGGAACCTCTCTTATTTTTTCTTAGAAAATTTCGAAATTTGGATCCAGCAGAGAGATCAAACGAGGAGATTCAACTGAATCAGTTATTTCAAGATAATTGTTATTTCTAGGCATTTCGCAGGTAGCTCTAGTTGAAATCATATTACCTCCAAAATATAGGAGTTTTGGTAGGCTAAAATGGTCACCAGAACGGCTTATATATTGGAACGGAGGTAATACTATTCAAATCTACGGAGTATTTCATTAGTTGTAACATGCTTGTAGATTTCATCAATATGTTTCTTTTGGACCATAATGCCTTTATATTGCTGTTCGTGACTAACTTCAGGCAAACAAGTAGTGCTGTTTCGAGCAAACATTTTTCCTACACCCATTTACGCCGAAACCATGACATTGTATGTTTTATATGTTCGCTATGTGCCAAAAACACGGTTTAGCTCTTGTGCTCAACGTTATTAAGGATACATGTTACTTTTCTGAACTTGGAAAGTGGTCCGGAGTTTGTCTTTAACATGGTTTTTAAGGCGACGCCTTGGCGCCTTGACAGGAGGGGGCGCTTTGGTGCCTAGGCGACGCCTAGACGGGCGCTTTGGACCCCTAGGCGCCTAAAGTGGCCGTTTTTGCAAAGCGGAGGGGGAGCGCCTTGACGCCTAGGCGTCGCCTTAGGGACGCCTTAAAAACCATGGTCTTTAAGAAGTACATTTCTAAATACTTTATCAAGTAAAAATTACTGTATAAACAGTGTTTGATTTGTTGTTTGCCAAACTTCAATTGCATACATGCTGCCCTCTTGTTTCCTGATCTAGAATTGCTTACAGCTGCGAGGTCATTGGAAATGCTGAACTTCACACCCGTTAATGGGAAGCCTATCAGGATAATGTATTCTAACCGTGACCCCAGCTCGCGTAAAAGTGGTGCTGCAAATATATTTATTAAGGTATCACTTATTCTTAATGCTGTTCTTCTTTGATTGCCGTGACAAATTAGTTTTCTTGATATTGATTCTTTATTGTGCACAGAATCTTGACAAATCAATAGATAACAAAGCTCTCCATGACACTTTTTCTGCCTTTGGAAACATTCTTTCATGCAAAGTTGCAACAGAAATGTCTGGAGAGTCCAAGGGATATGGTTTTGTTCAGTATGAGCAGGACGAATCAGCACAGAATGCTATTAATGAGCTCAATGGGATGCTTTTGAACGACAAAAAGGTTTATGTTGGGCCTTTTGTTCGTAAACAGGAGAGGGAAAATGTGTTTGGCAGTCCCAAGTTCAATAATGTGTATGTAAAGAATTTATCAGAGTCTACTACTGAAGATAATTTGAAAGAATGTTTTGGTGCATTTGGACCTATAACTAGTGTTGTTGTAGTGCGAGCAGATGATGGTAAATCCAGATGCTTTGGATTTGTTAACTTTGAAAACTCAGATGATGCTGCCCGTGCTGTTGAGGATTTGAATGGCAAGAAAATTGATGACAAGGAATTATATGTTGGTAGAGCTCAGAAGAAATCTGAAAGGGAGATGCAATTGAAGGAAACATTTGAGAAGAACAATAAAGAGACAGCTGATAGGAATCAAGGCACTAACTTGTATTTAAAAAACCTGGATGGTAGTGTTGATGACGATGAGAAGTTAAAAGAACTTTTTGCTGAATTTGGCATTATTACTTCTTGCAAGGTTCGTTTATTGTCCCTAATTTGTTCTATACATCGTTTTTATGTAAACTTTGTTGCTTTTAATTTAAATGTTGCTCTAGGTTATGCGTGATTCAAATGGTGTCAACAAAGGATCTGGATTTGTTGCATTTAAATCTCCTGAAGATGCTTCACGAGCTGTAAGTTGACATTTGAGAATCTGATTAGATGATTACTAGCAAAAAAACTAACATATTTGTTGTAATAATTGTAGCTTGTGGTAATGAATGGTAAGATGGTTGGCAGTAAACCTCTTTACGTTGCACTTGCACAACGCAAGGAAGAAAGAAGAGCAAGGCTGCAGGTACCAGCCTCGTATATGTATTACTCGCGGCTGCTTATCTTACACCTCTTAAGCTATGTGACATGTATTCTTCGAATTTATAGTGTGCATGTTACTTGTCATGAATCATAATATCTTCTCGTACATAGTTGTGTCTAAATGGACTGTTCATGTTCAATGTTGTTCCCGTCTTAAAATATATGCGGTCATTGATGTTAAGGGTTTCGTTCCAGGCACAGTTTTCGCAAATGCGTCCTGTTGTGATGCCACCTACGGTCGCTACTCGCATGCCCATGTATCCCCCTGGTGTTCCTGGTATGGGCCAACAGATGTTCTATGGCCAGCCACCTCCAGCTTTTGTTAACCCTCAGGTACATCACCAGAGTAATATCTGTTTTTATGCATCATCAGTGTTCAATATAGCATTTACTAATATGTTTGTAGTTTGATGCCATGCCAATTTAAAACCATATCCAGTTTATTCATTTTGTTGTATTTATCTTTTGTTCCTTTCATGTTACGATCTTGATATTCACTAGAAATACATGAACCGTGGTGTTTGTACAACAAACCTGAAACTTGATTTTATCATTAGAACTTTTCCAGAAGGATTCAATGTCATTTAGGCTCCGTGTATCATCGTATTAGCATAATCCCGTTTGGCCCACCTCCTGTTGCCGATTTTAGTGTTTGTTTTTCCTGCTTTTGCCTACTTTGGTGGCTATTTTCAGCAGCAGATTATGTAAAAGAAGAACAGAGTAACAGTGTTTGTTTTTCCTGCTTTTGCCTACTTTGGTGGCTATTTTTAGCAGCAGATTATGTGAAAGAACTGAGTAACACAGTATTGCAACCGCAAACTGAGTCTTAGAAACTCAGACGAATTAAGGACATGTGAAAGAAGAATGCATGGGTAAATTGTACACGACCTGTGAATTGGGTGATCCTATTAATAATGGAATCTCATAGTTTTAGAGGCATAATTTGACATTCTAAGAACCAACCATGAATACGACGAATTAAGGACCACATCCATGGCATCTGTTCGGGGTTAGTAAAGGAAGGGATGATCAACGAAGGGAGTGGGGGCAGCTGAGAGATATAGTCTCGCGGGAGATGACACACGCAGGGTGGCGGAGTGTGGAGATGAGTTCGAGGCGCCATCAGATTAGCCGGATGCGATATCATGTGCAAGGGCTGCTGCCGCCGTCTGAGGACTCCGGTTGGATTTTGCTGCAGTGAGAGGCGACCAGTCTCGCAACATGAGAAGAAATACATTGGCCAGAGGGGTTTTCAGAAAATAGCTATGAAATGTTGCGCATACCACTTGGCATCTGGACAATCCATCCGAGAACCAATGGCTCTGGTCGTTAGTTTTCAGATTTGCACTGAATAGTAGTTTTCACCTGATACGTCGCCTAGATATATAATGTTTTGGCCAGTGCATGTGTATATAGATGCGCTGCAGATATTTTTTAGCAATATGTATGTTTACTTCAGTTCAATTAAATAATATTACTTAGCTAAGATCTGACTGATGAATATCAGTGTATCTTTATGACATTGATCCTCTCCTCAGAATAGATGTGTTACACTGGCTTATTCATTCTTAAGCAGCTATTTACACTGTATATCCCGATTATCTTTTACTGTTACTGTAAGTTGCCTTTGCTCAAGTTAAAGTAATTATTGTGATTGGTGATTGATGTGCCATATGATAAAATGTGGACCTGGTGGATAAAACAATGCAACTTGTGCTTAGGAAATTTCCATTCACGTTGCGAATATGAATCCAATTCTGTTATTACTTTCTCATTTGTATGATAAATATTAATTGGTCTATTTTGTAGCCTGGATTTGGTTTCCAGCAACATATGATTCCTGGAATGAGACCTGGTGTTGCTCCAATGCCAAATTTTGTCATGCCGATGGTGCAGCAAGGTCAACAACCACAGCGTCCATCTGGAAGGCGTGCAGGTGCTGGTGTAATGCAGCAGCCAATGCCAATGGGTCACCAGCAGGTAATAATTTTCTGCTGGATTAAACGAACATGATATTTATTTTTCACTTGAACAATGCCTTTTATTGCTGCAGATGCTTCAAAGAGGTGGTCGTGGTGGTTACCGTTATGCATCAGGCCGCGGCCTGCCTGATGCTTCTTTCCGTGGTGTTGGAGGTATGGTGCCATTGCCGTATGAAATGGGAAGGATGACTCTTGGTGACACTGGTGCACCACAGCAAGTCCCTAGTGGAGCATTGGCGTCTGCACTTGCCAACTCTCCCCCGGAGCAGCAACGACTGGTTAGCTTAATTTTGCTTTTATCCGCATCAAGCGATATAGGCGGTCAGGAACCAGGACCATAACTGTATAATTTGTGCAGATGCTCGGTGAAAGCTTGTACCCACTTGTTGATCAGCTGGAGCATGATCAGGCTGCTAAAGTTACTGGTATGCTTCTTGAGATGGATCAGACTGAGATTCTTCATCTTATCGAGTCACCTGATGCTCTGAAGGCCAAGGTGGCAGAAGCTATGGAGGTTCTCCGCAGTGCCCAGCACCAGCAGCAGGCTAACGCCCCGGCCGATCAGCTGGCAGCTCTCTCCTTGAGCGATGGCTTTGTCGCTTCTTAGTTAGAGAGCGTTTGTTCTGCTTTCTGTGTGTGCTTGATGTTTGAAAGTCATTTTATTTGTGTGGATTACCAACAGATAATACCTTTATGTTTGGTTAACTATTGAGATCGAACATAAATTTATCGGATTATATTTTCCAATGTTCGGGATACTAACCCAGTTAGGCTCTGTTTGTTTCCGCTGGAGCTTCCGCTTCTCGGGTCGAAAAGCGGCAGCGCAAACAAACAACCGAGAATTGAAAAGCGCTGTGCAAAAGCGGACGAGCGAAATGCACTACGCGAGGCTACCAGCGCGGAAGCAGGTCGGGAGGAGCTTCCCGAGCTTTTTCTAGCTTCCCGAGCGCCAACGGACCAAAGTACCCTCTATAGTTTGCTGTATTTACGGAAATCCTGCCATCACATATAACAGGCAGTGGAAAACTTTCCAGCCCGAGTCCACCCGACCCCATTTCCCCCGTCTCGCGTCACTCCCACTCCCATGGCGATTTAGGGTTAGGGCTCCGCCGCCGCCGCCTGCATCGCCGTCGGCCCCGCGCGCGGAGCCGTCGTCGGACGGGCCGGACTCGCCGACGTCCTCTGCCTCCTCTGCTCCTCCCCCGACGCGCTCGCGCGACCCGCCGCAGCGCTCGGCAGGCTCGTCTCCGCGCTCCTGCCCACGGACGGCGCCGGCGAGGTGCGCCGCGTAGATCCCCGTTCCAGGTAGGCAAAGCCGTCCTGTTCCCCCTCCTCTTCTCCTTTTGTTGTTGGCTTCGAAGGAAACGGCTAGCCGAAGAACAAGATGGCATAGAAATGCCTAATATTTTCAGGCTCGGACTGCCCGCAACAGGTCGTTAGAAACAAAATATTTGTGCCCAGCTTAGCTATAATTTAGGTACTTGTTGTTTTCGGAAGCTCTTCTTTTTTAGAGCACACCATCCATTTCTAGCAATGTTACAGCTGAGAACTAATCTACAACATGTTTGACAAATGTTGCTAAGGTAGGTGTATAATCTGCCGATCCCGAACGAATTACGTGGAGAATTTTGTCACCGACTGGAATATGCTTCTGCTGCGGCTCTTTGCAGGAGGCTTGGATGCATTCATGTCCTTAGCCTAGCTACCCTGTGCATTCCGTTGCATGACAAATTCACTACTGCATGCTTCTGCTGCGGCTCTTTGCAGGAGGCTTGGATCTAGCTACCTCGACAAAACAAGAAAGAGTTTCAGAAATTTAGCTTGCTCGATACCTTTTTCCTAAACATCAACAATGAATTTTGTCACCGACTGGAATATGCGAGATAGATAGATTGATGCATAGATAGATTGATGCATTGTATTAAATATTGTGCATATTTTGTGCTGTTCTTATAAATATTTTGTGCTGTTCTTATAAATACTTTGTGCTGCTGTTCTTATTTTGTGCTGCTGTTCTTATATTGTGCATAGATATAGTTCATATCATGCATTGTATTAAATATTTACCTCATGCAATTAGATGGACCAAGATAAGGCACCTAAGGCACATTGGGATGCATTGTCCACTAGAATATTTTGTGAAATCTGCAAGGAGCAGAAGAGGGCAGGGAATAGGCCAACTGCATTCCTTAGCCCGGAGGGTTACAAGTGTTTAGGTAGAGAATTTGCTCTTAGGACAGGAAGAAACTACACCAAGATACAATTTAAAAATAAGTGGGATACAACCAAATCATTGTACCAAGCATGGGTGTATTACAATACCAAAGCAACTGGACTTGGTTGGGATCCGGTGAACAAAACATTTACATCAGATGAAGCACAGTGGGCTGAATTGATCAAGGTATGCCATCCTCCATGTTTATATTATATTTACATTTCGAAATAGATGGAGCATATTATGGTTATTAACTTGTGCAATTTTATGCAGGCTAACAAGCTTATTGCGGGTTTCCGGAAAGGTCTTCCGGACAACTTGGAGTTGATGGAGGCCATGTTTGAGGATGCCCATGTTGATGGCACATCGGCGGTCATGACGGGAGTGCCAAAAGAAGTGCCCGTTGATTTGATTCATCTTGTTGATGAAGAAGGCTCGGCTCCAACACCTCCTAGTGTGAATAAAAAGCGTGGGGCTGCTAGGATTCCATGTAGTCCGGGAAAGAAGAAGAAGAGCCCCATGCAACAAGACTTCAAGCGTTGGGTTGACCATTGCATTGATGAAGATCATGCAATATCATCTTCAACCCAAGTGGTTCAAGACATTGAAGCGATAATGAAAGAAGTAGCGGAATGTGGAGCACTTGAGGGCAGTGTTGAGCATTACATGGCAACAAAATTATTTGGCAAACTTGAAAATCGAGCTTTCTTCAATACCATGAAAACCGCGGAGGGTCGGCTTCGTTGGTTGAAGTTGCAATATGAGGATAGGAAGAGAAACTAGTTCTAATTTAGTTGCATCTATGCCCATCTCATAATGAGATTGTATCCTTAGCTTGTTATGTGAACTACTTTGTTATGTAACCAAATGACTTGGAATATTTCTCTATGTATGGACGTGTTACCTGTTTTGCTGCTGTTTGCTCAGATATGTTGCTGTTTTATGACATGTATGTTCATATATGCTGCTGTTTTGCTGCTGGTAGCTCATATGTGATGCTGTATGTTCATATATGCTGCTGTTTTGCTGCTGGTAGCTCATATGTGATGCTGTATGTTCATATATGATGCTGTTTTGGTGCTGTTTTATCATATGTGCTGCTGTTTTGGTGCTGTTTTATCATATATATTGCTGATCACATTTATGTTGTTGTTTGTAGATGAGCACAAGTCAAGGTAGTGATGAAAGCGACAGCGATGATGGCATTCAGTCCGTACTTATGGAATCAAGAAGGCGCCGTCGGCGACGGAATACACAAATGATGTATCATGTTCTTCAACACTCCGAGAAGCATCTAATGAAGAAAAAGAGGGTAGTACCAAGATACACCGGACAACAATGGGTATTTGATAACTTGGGCAACTCGAAGGATTGTTATGACATGTTTAGAATGCATAGACCATGTTTTGATGCTTTGCATGACACTTTGGTTGACAAATATGGTCTAGAAGGGTCAACCAACATGTGTTCCGAGGAGGCACTTGGAATGTTTTTGTGGACTCTTGGTAGCCCACAATCCGTGACTCAAGTTCATAACCGATTCAAGAGATCCAAGGAGACAATCAATAGGAAGTTTGCCGAGGTGCTATATTGCGTGAATCAATTAGCGGGAGACAACATCAAACCTATTGATCCATTGTTCCCAACCTTGCAAGAGAGGCTACGAGACTCTAGATTTACACCTCATTTCAATGGTGCAATTGGTGCAATTGATGGGACACACATACCAGTAATTGTGCCAGCTGCTCATATGGTCAACCATGTTGGTCGCCTTGGATATTCCACACAGAATGTTATGGCTGTTTGTGATTTCGACTTGCGGTTCACCTCCATAGTTGCAGGATGGCCCGGTTCCGTGCACGACACAAGGATATTCAAAGATACATTGCTTAAGTTTCAAGCAAATTTTCCTCATCCTCCTCCAGGTATATGTTAGGCTTGTGCAAAGTTCATTTTGTGATGTGGTGTCATATATGCTATCACTAACTTGTGTTTTATTCAGGAAGATACTATCTAGTTGATTCAGGTTATCCCAATCAGGAGGGGTATCTTTCACCATATACAGGAACCAAGTATCATCTCTCTGAGTTCAGACTAGCTAGAGGACCTTCTGGGAAGCAAGAAATATTCACCCATGCTCACTCATCTTTGCGGAATGCTACTGAGAGAGCATTTGGGGTATTGAAGCAGAAATGGCGCATGTTGCATGGTATATCAAGTTACCCGTTAGAGAAGCAGACATAGATTATCATTGCATGTCTAGCACTCCATAACTTTATTCGCGATAGTCTGTTGTTCGATCTGGACTTCTATCGATGCGATAGTGATGAGAACTATATGCCTCCAGGGCATGTTGTTTCCACACAAGGAGGCAACGATGACAATGATTTGGGAGGGGAGCATGTCAACATGAGCACTATTCGTGACAACATAGCTGATGCTTTGTTCGCATCAAGAGGCGGTGACTTGTAGTATTGTAGATATGCCAAGCTCGTAATTCTTTTGGGTTCATATGGAGAAGCCTTGCAATATATTTGTTCGACAACCTTGCATGGTCTTTTGGATATATGTGATGTGTAATGGTTGTAGATATGCCAAGCTCGTAGTTCTTTTGGTTTCATATGGAGAAGCCTTGTAATATATTTGTTGGACAACCTCGCATTGTTATATGTAATGCTCTATGTTTAGATAAATATTTGTTTCAATTATTACATATAAATAGAGAGACTGAGATGATTTAGCTACCTAAACATCGTCGTAATGAATTAAATAAGTCAAAAACAATTGTTTCGCTTTAAATCGACACTTATATAACATCTTCAGCACTCAGGGGCATTACAGACATTTCACCCAGAAAACCAACAGCAACAGCTGCCAACAGCACTCCTGCCAAACATCAAATCTCTGCTTCCAGAAGCTACTTCTCACAGCTGCTTTTCCATAGCTCAACAGCTACAGCTGCTTCTCAAAAGCTGCAGCTCAAACAAACAGACCCTTAGTCTGCGGCATCTCAACAGAACATTCCCCTTGTAGAGATATACTCATTACCGATGGCAGTGGGTATCCATTACCCGCATACCCAGTGGTTATTTACCCATTAGGTTATTTACCCATTAGGGTAAGAGTTTGGTAAGAAAAACTTTACCCATGAGTAAGCAAATGGTTAAAAATCTGTACTCATTGTGTAGTGTGGGTACGGGTATGGTAACCCATACGCGCATACCCACATATCCATCTATTTTTGTTTTTAACATGTAAGTCTGTGGTACATAGGGTTATTATGGGAAAAATCTCGAAATACTAACCATGCACACTAGCGGAGGCGAGCTTCGCGTGGATGAATGAGTTGTTTTGTTGTTTTATTTCTCATATAAATTGTGTTATTTTATTTCTATGTGTGCCGTTTGCCGAATTAGTGGATAAATGAACATACATGTTGGTGGTTTTCTTATGTATTGTGGATGAATGCCTTGTTTGGTGGTTTACCCGTGGGTTTTTAATAGCCACGCGGGTGCGGATATTACCCAGACGCCAATGTGGGTTTGGTTAAACTCTACTCACACCCAATGGGTGCGGGTGCCATCGGGAGATGGCCCCACCCTCCTGGCCGGCGCACCAACTCCTCACCCTCTCTTTCCTTGTTTAATTTGGAGATTAAAAGAGTCCGAATTGGACTAGGAAAGGAATAAAGGAAAAAGGCAAAAAGATAAAAGGGAAGGGAGGGAGTCCTTGTCCAAGGACTCCTCTCCCAAGCCGACTTGGGAGAGGGGCCGGCCTCCCTAGGGCTGGCGCACCAAGGGGAGGGGTTTTCCCCTCCCCCAAGCACCTCTTCCCCTTGCTCCCCTTTATATACTCCACCCCCACCCACATGGAGAAGACATCCAAGATTTGCACAAGTTTCTCTCTTGATATTGTGCAATTAGACGATGCTCTAATTTAGACGGCGGCTTGGGAGAGGGGCCGGCCTCCCTAGGGCTGGCGCACCAAGGGGAGGGGTTTTCCCCTCCCCCAAGCACCTCTTCCCCTTGCTCCCCTTTATATACTCCACCCCCACCCACATGGAGAAGACATCCAAGATTTGCACAAGTTTCTCTCTTGATATTGTGCAATTAGACGATGCTCTAATTTAGACGGTGCTCTAATTAGACTTTGATGTAATCTCTCTCTAGTAGATCTCATGTATTGAGAATTAGATCTCTCTGGTCTCATATAGATCTAATCAAGCCTGATTAGATCTACCACCTAAACTACGCTGAAAGACAGTCTCTCTTCGTCGGTGCTAGTAGCTCTAGGCAGCGAACGCAACTGACGGATTGGCGTGGCGTACGTGTGGATACTGTTAGAGCGGGGCTGCGCAAGTAGTTCCTCGACGACGGACCGGCAACAATCTCACCTCCCGGCGTGGACGTGAGATTCTTCATCAGGCTTCACCAACATCTATTTCGACAAACACAAAATCTTCCGCAAGTGTTTGTAGATATTCTAGATCTAGCATTATGGGGTGCAGCATATCTTCATAGAATAGATCCTGGCAGTAAGGTTACGGAAAATATTAAAGTTTTTACCGCAACCCACTATTCCACCGTACCGCATTCCACCACTTCCTCCCACATTTCCTCTGTTTCTGTTGTTCATAATGTTCATCTGCTTCCTTTCCGCATCGCCATGGACGACCAAAAATTCACTACTCGAAAGCTCAATCGCGATGCCAATGGCAAGACGGAGATCGAGGTCGAGTACACCAATGAAAGTGAAGAGGTGGAGCACGTCCTCCGAATGTACAAGCGGTGGCTTGAAGGCCAAGCGGAAAAGTTCATGGGACTCGACTTTGAGTATACGGCCGACTGTGAACAGTACAAGGAAGAAGTCGACGTAGTTAAGCTGGCCATGCGCAAGCACTTATTGGTCTTCCAGTGGGCTAGGTATGTTGGCTACTATGTTTTTTTTTTCAAATGCATGCATGCGCCTATACTATATGGATTAGTTCAAGCAAAAAAACTGACATACTATGAATCAACAATGTTTTTATGCTATATGGTGGTTCACTTTGCATGGAGAGATAGGCAACCGAATATGTGCTGGACCAATATTCAACAGCTTTGCATGTTGCATACAGTGAAGAAAATCTTATTTAATTGGAAGATTTAAAAGCATCCAGAGTGTTGCTAAAGCCAAATTTACCAGGTAGATTTATTTGGCATGAGTGCCAAATTTGCTATTATAGCTACAATGTGTCAAATGTCAAATCCCCTCATGTGATGCCCACCATGTGGAAAAAACAAAATTAAAATAATTTTGGGCTGCTCACCCAGAGTGGCTTGCCCTTTTATGGGTGCACAACACTAACCACGCGCCGGCTAGACGTTTTTTGTTGTTGAATGATATCACAATTTAGTTGTTTTAAACGCTATACTCGCCCACTTAACCCTGCCTTCAAAAATGAGAAAAATTAGCTGGCAACTATGAACTATAAATCTGGCAATTAGTTGTCGTTCGGAACCACAATATGTCAACTGGTGCGACAATAAAATAATCACCAGCACCTGGTACGAATCAATAAACATTTTATTAGAAAATTCATTTTTATAATTCAAAGTTAGCATTTAATGTGAAGATATCAACACCAATGTGGGGTATATCTCCCGATGGCACCCGCACCCATTGGGTGTGGGTAGAACTTAACCAAACCCCACTAGTAGGAATTGGCTTATAGCCACCACGCTACCACTGGCTGGCGGGCGGTTTATCACGCACGCCATTGGTGCCAGACGTACCGCTGGCGGACGACCCAGGGTGCACGCCAGCGGTAGCATCAGGCTGATGCGAGCAGGCGGGGCTAACTACCGCCAGCGGACGGCTGGCTTGTTCGCCAGCGGTAATATAATTACCGCTGGCGGACGGTTTGGGGTGCCCGCCAGCGGTAGTTGGCTGAGCTGGGGCCATAAACGAGCAAACTACCGCTGGCGGGCATGGCATTCTGTCCGCCAGCTGTAACCTGGGAAGGTGCATAAGTGCAGCCACCCACCACCCCCTCCATTATTGCACCTCACACTTGCTTCTCTCACTAGCTCGAGTTTTGCTCATTTGTGGCTCCTTTCCCCCATCAAATTCACCACTTTTAGCCAACAAAAACTTATTTAGTTGAGAGATCCCACTAAATCTCTCTCCCACATCCAACTTTGACCAAAAAAAATCCACTCAAATCACTCCTACCTCAAGATCTACATTTCATCTCCGGTCGACTCCCGCGGTTATTTTGACGTGTGTTTGACTTATTAATTAAGGTGATCTTTGATCGATAAAAATACATACTTGTAAAATTTGGTCGGATAATGCGCTCGTATCCATGCGAAATGATGAAATGGCTTGGATTGTGTGAAAATTTTGTTGTGATGGATGAATTTGTGCTGTGATGTGTGAAATTGAAAATGAGGTGCCAATAACCTGCCGGAAGTCATTCCGACAGCGCCAAGACTATTGCACGGGCACAACAAGATCGTTTGTCAAGTGAGATGAGTGATGAGCGAGAGACCCACCATAAAGTGAGTGAGAGCCACAAGCCAAATGAGAGTGACACTTCAAAGAGAGTTCCCACAAAACTTACACTATTTGCCACCAAAAGAGAGATGAGGGAGTTGAGAGAGAACCCATCCACCCTCCACTATGTGCTCATATGCAAGGGTGAAGTTTCTATGACTAACACTTTCACAAACCTTCCTCCTTCTTTATTGTCTCTTTTGAAGGGCTTTGAAGATGTTTTCCCTCAAGACGTGCCACCGGGACTACCTCCTCTACGCGGCATCGAGCATCGCATCGACCTTGTTCCCGGCGCACCGCTACCAAACCGCGCTCCTTACCGCACCAACCCCGAGGAGACAAAGGAGATTGAGCGGCAAATACAAGAACTTCTTGCCATGGGACATATCCGCGAGAGCTTGAGTCCGTGCGCCGTGCCCTTCATCTTGGTACCCAAGCACGACAACACTCTTCGCCTTTGCATGGATTGTCGTCCCATCAACGCCATCACCGTTAGGTATCGCCATCCTATCCCTCGACTTGATGATATGATTGATGAGCTTTGTGGTTCCGCTATATTCTCCAAAATTGATCTTAAAAGTGGATACCACCGAAGAAGAATGTGTGAAGGTGATGAATGGAAGACCGCATTTAAAACAAAGCTTGATCTTTATGAATGGCTTGTCATGCCATTTGGTCTTTCCAATGCACCTTCTACTTTTATGCGTCTCATGAATCATGTTTTGCGTCCTTTTATTGGAAATTTGTTGTGGTCTACTTTGACGACATCCTTATTTATAGCAAATATTTGGAAGAGCACACTTCTCATGTTGCTCAAGTTTTGTTGGTTCTTCGCAATGAAAAGCTTTATGCCAATCTTTCTAAGTGCACATTTGCCACCAACAAACTTGTTTTCTTGGGTTTTATTGTTTCTTCGGATGGTGTTGAAGTGATGAAGCAAAGATACAAGCAATTCGGACTTGGCCTTTTCTGATGTCACTTGAAGAGTTGAGACGTTTTCTTGGTTTTGCCGGATTTTACCGCCGTTTCATCAAGGATTTTTCCACAATTGCTTGCCCCCTCCATGAACTTACAAAGAAAAATGTACCTTTCATTTAGGGCAATGCACATGATTTTGCTTTCAATGAGCTCAAACGGTTATTAACCGAAGCACCACTCCTTGCCCTTCCAGATTTCTCTAAGACATTTGAGATTGAATGCGATACAAGTGGATTGGGCATTGGTAGAGTGCTTATGCAAAATGGTAGACCCATTGCATACCATAGTGAGAAACTAGATGGAGCTCGTTTGAATTACCCTATTTACGACAAGGAGTTATTTGCTTTGGTTCGTGTTTTGGATGTGTGGCAACATTACCTTCGTCCTAAGGAATTTGTCATTCATTCCGACCATGAATCCTTGAAATATTTGAAAAGTCAAACAAATTTGAACAAAAGATATGCTAAGTGGGTTGAGTTCATTGAGTCTTTTACCTTTGTAATCAAATACAAGAAAGGTAAAGACACTGTGGTCGCGGATGCTCTATCCTGCAAGGCCAACCTACTTACACGTCTTGACATTAGTGTCTTGGGTTTGGATGAGATAAAGAGTTGTATGCCACCGATGCTTTCTTTGGAGGCATTTTCGCTCAATGCTCGGAGCACAAAGGAATTGGTGATTATTACTTGCACAAAGGTTTCTTGTTTAAGGCTAACAAACTTTGCATTCCCGAGTCTTCGCTTCGTTTGCTCCTTTTGAAGGAATCACATGGAGGATCACTCATGGGACACTTTGGACGTGACAAGACCTTCGCCATGCTCACCACCAACTACTTTTGGCCACGCATGTACCGCGACGTGAACCGCCTTGTGCGCCGATGTTCTACATGTCTCAAAGCTAAGTCTACTCTAAACTCTCATGATTTGTACACCCCTTTACCAATTCCACATAGACCGTGGTCCGATATTGCTATGGATTTCGTCTTAGGTCTTCCACGTACTAAAACAAACAAGGATTCCATATTTGTCGTCATTGATCGTTTTTCTAAGATGGCTCACTTCATACCATGCAATAAGACCGACGATGCTTCACATATCGCCACGTTGTTTTTCAGGGAAATCGTCCGTCTTCATGGCGTGCCAAAGACCATTGTTTCGGATCGAGACATGAAGTTTGTGAGCTATTTTTGGAAGACTTTGATGGCAAAGTTCGGAATCAAGCAATTCTTTTCCACCGTCTACCACCCTCAAACGTATGGTCAAACCGAAGTGGTGAATCGAAGCCTATCTACACTCCTTCGTGTGTTGATCAAGCCAAACCTCAAGAATTGGGAAGAGTGCATCACTCATGCCGAGTTCGCCTACAATCGAGCACTACACCGAGCAACAAAGAGAACTCCCTTCGAGATCGTCTATGGTTCAAACCCCTACACCGCGCTCGACATGCTACCACTTCCACTCCGTGAGCAAGTTAACATGGACTTCGACAAGCGAGCCGCTTACATGAAAAAAGCTCCATGAGGAAACAAGAACCACGCTAGAGAAGCACAATGAAGCACACGCCACAAAGATGAACAAGAACAAGCGCGCCATGATATTTGAAGAAGGAGACCTTGTTTGGCTACATCTTCGCAAAGATCGTTTTCCGGATGCAAGGAAGTCCAAGCTCCACCCTCGTGGAGACAGACTTTTCAAGGTTCTCAAGCGCATAAACGACAATGCCTACAAGATCGACATCTCTAAATCCAAGTATTTGGTACACGATACCTTCAATGTCACCGACCTATCGCCATACCATGGGACATCAAGTGATGAGGAAGACCAAGAGTCGAGGACGACTCTTTTCCAAGGGGGGGGGGGAGATGATGTAGTGCGCCCTACACATGATGCGCCAAGTGGTCCAATGACAAGAGCACGAGTCAAAGCTCTACATGATAAGGTGACCTCACTCCTCTCTATATGTGATTTCGACACTCCTTTGAATGGTTTGCTACCACCGCCCCTAGTGCCGCCGGAAACCCCCCTCTGCGCCAATGTGCAGCACTGAGGCCGGCAGTCCCGCCGGTACTACCGCCCGCGCCAGCGGTACTACCGCTTGGTCGAGCGGTACTACCGCCCGTGCGAAGTCAACGCTGCTTTGGCCCGCCCCAGCGGTACTACCGCCCGGACGAGCGGTACTACCGCTGCTGCGGGAACCAACCAGGCTTTTGAGCCTTGTAATCTCAACCTACCCCCACCTACCTTTCCCTTTTGCCTCTAGACTATAAATAGGAGTTCCCCATCTTAGATCTGGGTAGACTATGATTTGGGATTAGAGTAGAGCTGTGCTCCTTCATCTCAAAGTGGTTCCTTCCTCCATTGGAGATGAATCAAGGCCTCCCCTTGTGGAGATGAACCAAGACCTCTCCTTGTGGAGAAGATCTTTCTAGTGGATACCAAGGCTTCCTCTTGTAGTTTGCTACTTGCTAATCTTTCCTCTTGAAGTGGCTAGATTGGGTTGGTTTGGATTGACCAATTGGACAAACAATTCTAAGAGTAAGGTGTGCTTGGGAGAGGAGAATTGGGGGCTACCCTAGGGGAATTGTTACCAATTAAATCTTGCTGAGTTACTTCTTGCTAGTTATCTTCGATTTGAGAGTTTTCCCCTCTTTGTGTTCTTGTGTTCATCCCTTGTTCTTCGTGTTCATCGTTTCATCCGCCCAAATCCGTGAAGATCGGGACCAACCTACATCACAATAGTCTTGGCGTTGTCGGCAATGACTTGACTTGGTGTGATGGGACGAAGGACGAAGGTCTTGTCGTTGTTCTTGAAGCTATAGTAATTAGTCCTTCCATCATGCATAACACTCTTGTCATATTGCCATGGACGCCCAAGAAGTTGATGACACATGGACATAGGCACAACATCACAATAACCGTATCTTCATAAGCACCAATCTTGAAGGAGACTTGCACCATGTGTTGTATCTTGACGGCGCCGGAATCACTCAACCATTGTACATGGTATGGGTGAGGGTGCTTCTTGAACTTCAAGTTGAGCTTATCACAAAGTTCCATTGATGCCCGCTCTTGTTTGAAACAAATTGCATCTTTGGTCTTCTTCAACGGGGACATTGGCGGTCAAAGTTCTTGTCACAACCAAGGAGTGGTTGTTATCGCCATCACAATATATCTCATTTGATTCTTCGTGCACACTTTGCATTGTGGCGACTTTGTTCAAGGCATTGTACTCATCTTCACTCATAGATTCATACTCTCCCATGTCATTGATGATCATGACCTTCTTGTTTTGCACTCAAAGGATTTGTGCCCTTGTCCTCCACACTTGTAGCATTGCAAGAGTCTTGTTCTAGATGACGATCCTTGAGGTGCATTGCTAGATGAAGGTGCCTTCTTGAAGGGTTGAGGTGCTTGAGTGTGGAAGTAGAAGCTCTTGGCGTGCCTTTCGCGCTAGCTTGAGGAGGAGCTTGAGTTGATGTATTCGTTGATGAGGAGGGCTTGTTGGCGAAAAACGCCTTTGTCTTGAGGTATTTGAGCTCTTCAAGCACGTGGCGCTCGGCCTTTGTAGCTTGATGTACTAGCTCAACCAAAGAGGCATATGGTTGGAACTCCACGATCTTCTTAATTGGATAGTTGAGGCCATTCATGAAGCGAGCCATTGATTGCTCTTCGTACTCGTTGACATTGGCTATCATCATCGATATTTCCATCTCCTTATAGTACTCATCAACCGACTTCAACCCTTGTTTCAACTCTGGCAACTTCTTGTACAAGTCTCGAGTGTAATGGCTTGGCACGAAGCACTTGTACATTGTTTCTTTCATTTCAAACCAAGTGTTGATTGGTTGTTGGTGGTTAGCGATGCGTGCATCTTGGAGTTGTTCCCACCACAAGAGAGCATACTCTTCAAACTCCATCGAGGCTAAGGCAACCTTCTTTTTGTCGGAGAAGCGTTGTACGCGGAAGATCTTGTCAACCTTGAGTACCCATGAGAAGTAGGCTTCTGGATCACTTGTGCCGAAGAACTTGGGTATATCAAAGCAAACGTTGTTCAAATCATCATAGTCGTCGCGATAGGCACCACGTGGGAATGCACGTCCACGTCTCCTTCGATTGAGTCCATCACCATTGTGTTGGCTTGACTCGCTATCACTTGACTCAGAACGATGGTGTTGTTGACAATCATGTGGAAGTTCTTGACGAGGACGAGGATCATGGCGAGGATGGTGCTCTTGTTGAGGAATGGGTTGTTCGCTATTGTTCGCCTTGTCATGATTTTGATGGCGTGGCCTTGGCGGATGATGGTGAAGACGTCCTTTGTTCATCAAAGTCATTCGCACCCAGTACGCCATTGCCATTAGCCAATGGGTCATGATGATCACGTTGTTGCGGTGGTGGTGATGGTATGCGTTCACGACATTCATCGTTTTGGTGAGGTTGTTCTTGATGCGCATTGGCATTGTTCGCGTGAGGCGCATGTAATTGTTCCACGTTATGACGAGGTCGTTCATGGGCGTCGCGCCTTGGGCTATGTTGACGTTCTTGTTGCGGATCTTCTTGGCGAGGGCCATGACGTCTATGACGTGCTTGCGTCGACCTTGAAGTGCTTCTTGTACGACTTGAGCGTGATGAAGAAGAGGCTTGTTGTCGCACAAGGTTGTGGAGAGCTTCGGTCACCCGCTCCATAGATTGATGTAACCCAGGTCACGTCCATCACCATGTCAAGCATCCCAACTCATCGCAAGTCACCACGGACCTCAAAGGTGAACTCATTCCTCTACGAGAACTCATTTCCCACCCTATTGGATGGTATGCTATGTCATCTTCTATCTCTTGTTGATACTAGGAGTGTCACGACGACTACGGATACACGAGAGGATGACCAAGGTGCACGAGGCATAGAGGACACCAAGACGGTGGCTTGGAAGAGGAGAAGGAAGAGAGCAAGCAGAGTCAGGGGCAGTACTACCGCCAGCATGGCACTACCGCCGCCACTACCGCCAGAACCACCCTCCGGGTACCATGTGCGGCACCAGCACTGGCAGTGCCACCGGTACTACCGCCGACGCGGTACTACCGCCAGCGCGGAAGCGACAGCGGCTCAGGCCCGCACCAGCGGTACTACCGCTGCTGTGGGAACCAGCAGGGAATATTCCCTTGTATCCCTCTCCCACCTACCCCCTTTGGGCCTAGACTATAAATACCCCCTTGGCTGCCTAGGGTTAGGGACAGACTATGTTTTGAGATTAGAGTAGAGCTGTGCTCCTTCACCTCAAGATGGTCTCCTTCCTCCCCTTGTGGGGATGGTTCCTCCCCTTGTGGAGAAGATCCCTCTAGTGGATTCAAGACCTCTACTTGTAGTTTGACTACTTGCCAATCTTTCATCCTCGGGTGACTTTATTGGAGCGGTTTGGTTGACTGTTGGAGAAACAACCATCCAAGATCCCTTCTTGTATCTACTTGCCGATCTTCCACCCTCGTGTGGATTCTATTGGGCCGGTTGAACCGACCGGTAAGGGAAACGGTTCTTGTATCGGGTTTGTGTTCTTGTATTCTTGGTGTTCTTCGTGTTCGTCGTGTTTCTTGCGTGCGTTCATCCACTCCCGCCGTCAATCCGTGAAGATCGGGCAACCCTAGAAGCCCAAACTTCACCATATGGTATCAGAGTATGGTTGCCACGGATTTGACATGTGTTTCCACCCCCAAATCCCCCTAATTTTTCTTTGATTTTGAGAAATTCGAAAATTTCCACCAAAAATAGCCCCAAATTGCTTTTGGATCGATCTGAGATTTGAGTGCGTTTTTGCAAGTTTTGATCCGTAGATCTATTGCTATACTAGTTGATCTTGCTTCCTTTGCGTTCCCATGGCCTAATTCCATCAATTTCCCCTCCGATTTGAAGTTTTTGGGTAAGTTTTTCCGCCCAAATCGGCCAATTTCGTGTTTCGGGCACGAATCTGCGTCTAGGAGCGGTACTACCGCCCCGTACAGCGGTACTACCGCCCCCAGCGGTACTACCCCTCGCGGTACCTCAAAAACGGCCTTCTGACGCGCATGTGCGGTACTAGGAGCGGTACTACCGCCCCTTCCAGCGGTACTGGCAGAAAACGTAAATTTTCAGAAAATTGTTTTGGTCATATCTTTTGATTACGGACTCCGTTTTTGGTGTTTTTTCGGCTCGTTTCGAAGCTACGGACAAGGCCTTCATCACCATTGTGGAAGATCCATCATCCACCACCACCAAAATCCGTGGGCAAGCACGAAGCTTCTACAACAAAGGGTTAAGAACATCGACGAAAGGTATAACATCACCAACCTTTACCCCTTGCCATTCTGTTGAAAGCCACACTATATCTTTGCGATTACCATGTCCTATTGAGGCTAGCTCTTGATGATTGCTTGAGCTTTGCACATTTGCACCGTGTAGTTTCCGAGCAAAATTGCATTGCTAGTTCTTGATATATCTTGTTGTTGGCATAAAAAAGAAGTGGGTGTGCAAAAGAGAAAAGACTCAAAAGAGTAAAGAAGCAAAAAGTGCCAAATCAAAAGAAAGAAAAGAAAAGAAAGAAACAACACTTGCCATATCTTGTAGGAAGCGCGCAAGCTCGATGAACAACTAGTAGGTGGTACATTTTGTGCAAATCTTGTAGCCCACAAATATTTTGCAATCGAGCTAGTGGCTCTCCTTGTACTTGTGCAACATGAGCTTGCTAGGATCATTGGTTCTTTAGCTCACTTCTCTCTCCGTGCGTGTGTTTCCTTGAACTACATTCCTATCTTTGAGATTAACTTGTTTTTGCTTTGTGATCATTGTGGTTCTCTACTTGCTTTGACAATATCTTGGTTTCCGGTTGGTTCAATTTGCTTCCACCAACCATACCTTCCTATCCAACTTTTAAGCCATGTGTGTTTTGGAGTTTTCTTTGGATACTTGAACACAAGCACTTTACTTTGTGATCGTTCCCTTTGGTTGTTCACGACGTCCAATACTATCTACAAAGGTGAGAGGTTGTGCTCTAGTTCCTTTCCACTCCACATATACACTTGTCTTGTGAGTTGACATGTCTAGGGAGAGCGAATGCAACTATGGAGCCTATGAGGAGGACTACACGACGAGTCACATGGACTATGATGCCTCAAACTTTGAGGACATGGGGGACTACTATGGCTACACGACAATGACCCCCATGACATGATGGAGCATCACCAAGACTTCCGCTACAACTACTCCGACTACGACTCCGACTATTCAAGCGTCCATGACATGGAGCGGTACCATGACTTCGAACAACCTTCCTCATATGGTATCGACTCCAAGTACACACGAATCTACCACGACTCCGACTACACAAGCTCCAACGACAATGAGGCGCAAATTCCCTCACATGCCTCATCATATGGTACCGACTTCGACAATAATAACATGGTGGAGCCATACATCGACGAAGATTGATCAAGCTTCACCGACATGGAGAACTACTACGACTACTACTCCAAGTACTCCGACGAGAACTTTGGTTCTACCATGGTCAAGAGCGGCACCACCAAGCATCATGGCACAACCTACTATGGGTCAAGCTCAAGATGGCTCAACAAGAAGACCATCATGAGTCCATCCTATGAAGTTCCATCTACGTCAAGAAGGCACCATGACAAGGACATCGCCAAGAGTGCCAAGCTTCGACATTCTCCATCTACTTCAAGAAGGCGCCATGACAAAGAGATCGCCAAGAGTGCCAAGCTTCGCCATTCTACATCGACAACGAGACGACGCCCCAAGAAGTGCATCGACAAGGCCAAGCCAAATCAAGGCCATCTAGCTCAAGAAGGCGCCACAAGAAAGATGCCACGGTGGACCACAACATGTCCAAGCTTCAAGACAACATCGACACACTTGCCAAGCTTCGGCACATGTCACCAAGCTCTAGTGGAAGCTCCAAGGAAAGGTCGCCAAGGCAACAAGCACGCCGATGTCAACATGAGGAGAAGCATTCAAATGACTTTCGACGACATCCCTCCACTCAAGAGCGTCAACATCGACATGAGAAGAAGAAGGCGATAACTCGTCCTACCACTACATTGGCGCCAACAAGAGCTCTAAGGTTCACCTTCGGCGAATTTCCAAAGTTTGAGTCTTGCATTGACGAGATCATGGCCGACATCGACAACTTCTATGAGCAAAGCTTATGTCGACGCCGGAAGAAACATGGTCACACATGTGAGGCCACAACCAAGACGACGCCCTTCTCAAGCCCTTCACATGATATGGTCTCTATACCAAGTACCACCACCACAATGGCCCCCATATGGCAAGAAGAAGACCTCACTTGCGACAATTGCCAAGGCCAAGACCATGACCCACGAGAATGTCCCAATCTCTTGTGCCCAATATGCAATCGAAGAGGTCACATGATGTGGGAGTGCACAAACGGAGACCAAGATGGCGAGAAGACGGTCGAGCATGGGATTTTCCCTTCGACCAAGGAGGCGAGCATGGATGATGCTTTCACTTTGGTTGATGCGCCAAGTGAAGTTACCGAGCATGGGATTTTCCCTTCGGCAAAGGAGTCGAGTGATGATTCCTACACTATGGCATTGACCTTTGGAGGCGAGATGGTCAAGAAGGTTGAGCATGGGAGTTTCCCTTCAACCTTGGAGGCGTTTGGAGTTCAGAACATTGAGCCTACCCTCATGTGTTTGAATTATGAGATGGTACCAATCCCATGTGAGAATTAGAGCCACTTAGCCCACTTGAGTGAGAGTGCAAGTGAGTTGAGTGCCTCCACCATATGTGAGTTTGAGTGCTTTCACTTTGAGGGAATGAGTGATACACCACTTGAGTTGAGAGAGTTAGTTGATAGGTCTTGTGAGGCCATTTCGATTTCTAACAACTTAACCTCTACCTCTAGTGTCTTTTCTCATTGTGTGCTAGGTTCTATGGTTGATGAGACGCCACTACTCGACTTAACGGTGCCTCAAATGGAGAAGATGTACATGGCGGATGATGATGATGATGATGCCACTCCATGTCTAATTCAAGATGAACAAGTCGGCTACATGGAAGCCCCTACTACTTCAACACCTACTTCACATGAGTGGGACTACCAAGGTATGGATGTTGATGTGACCATGTTCCCTCTAGTGGACATGATGAACTATGATTGCTTGCATGCTATGGGTGATTCTTTTGAGGTCACATATGATTCGTTCTTATTCCCTTGTGATACTTTGTTTGAAACCAATGTTGATCAAGTGGAATTACCTATTTGTGATGATTTTGCCATGAGCGTGCCTTGTTATGATTGTTTCCATTTTTCTCCCATTGTGGCATGCAACATGTTGAACAATTTATCTTTCATATGTGTTGCTTGCAATAATGTTGAAATTCTTGATAATGAGATTGCCCCCGTAGCTTTCTCACATTCTAGAGATGTTTCGTTTTCTCTTATGGACCTTGTTCCATCCTTCACTTTGCATAGTGACCATCCACATATGTCATAATTTCCAATTGATTTTTGTGTGGTTGGTGATGTGCAAATGAAGAGACACTTCATGATGGATGATGTGTTTATATACCGTGCACATAACTTCTTCATATGGTGTCTTGTATGTGCCTGTAACCGCATGATAATGTCAACCTCAATTGAACATGAGTTGACAAAAAGTGCTCTTGAGAGCATACATGTGAGTTATGGGTTGAATCCAACTCTCATACTTTGCTCATGTTTTGCATCAAATACGTTGAACAATTTCTCTTGCTTATGGTTTGTTTGGAATCATGATGGTGTTTTTGTCTTCTCTATGACAAGCATGTTTACTTGATCTTTCACATGGATGATTTATGTGTTGCCACAAATATGATGAACAATTGTTCTTTCCAATGGCTAGTTTACAACCATAATGACATTTTGTGCATGTCTTGTCATGAGTTTATTGGTTTCTACCAATTTTGTGTTGCAACAAATATGTTGAAAACTTGCTCTTTCATGTGCTTTGTTTGCACCCATGATGATATTTTGGACATTCTACATTGTGTGTTTTTGCCAAATCCTCCTATTGTTGCATCAAGGTTGATGACAAATTGTCCCTTCCAATGCCTTGTGTGCAATAACGATCATATGGTTCAAGATGAGATACCTAGATGGCATCCTCATATTTTTATGGAGTTTTTGTGTTTCCACACTTTGAAGATGTTCCATTGGATTGCTTGCACTTTTACCTTGCACTTGCAATACATTTTCATATTCTTGTGTTGTGCTAACGGTGCTATGACAAAGAATGGACATGTCATTGTTGATATGCTCCTCTTTCTTGCACACACATGGTTTGCTTGGTCTTTAGTGTTTGTAGGCATGGTGAATCCCAATTCTTCAACAACGCATCTACCTCCTTTGCATGGTGATGAAGACCAAGAGTCGAGGACGACTCTTTTTAAAGGGGGGAGATGATGTAGCCCAGGTCACGTCCATCACCATGTCAAGCATCCCAACTCATCGCAAGTCACCACGGACCTCAAAGGTGAACTCATTCCTCTACGAGAACTCATTTCCCACCCTTTTGGATGGTATGCTATGTCATCTTCTATCTCTTGTTGATACTAGGAGTGTCACGAAGACTACGGATACACGAGAGGATGACCATGGTGCAAGAGGAATGGAGGACGCCAAGACGGTGGCTTGGAAGAGGAGAAGGAAGAGAGCAAGCAGAGTCAGGGGCGGTACTACCGGCCCCAACGGCGGTACTACCGCCAGCACGACACTACCGCCGCCACTACCGCCAGAACCACCCTCCGGGTACCATGTGCGGCACCGGCACCGGCAGTGCCACCGGTACTACCGCCGACGCGGTACTACTGCTCCTACCAGCGGTACTAACGCCGGCGCGGAAGCGACAGCGGCTCAGGCCCGCACCAGCGGTACTACCGCTGGTCCCAGCGGTACTACCGCTGCTGCGGGAACCAGCAGGGAATATTCCCTTGTATCCCTTTCCCACCTACCCCCTATGGGCCTAGACTATAAATACCCCCTTGGCTGCCTAGGGTTAGGGATAGACTATGTTTTGAGATTAGAGTAGAGCTGTGCTCCTTCACCTCAAGATGGTCTCCTTCCTCCCCTTGTGGGGATGGTTCCTCCCCTTGTGGAGAAGATCCCTCTAGTGGATTCAAGACCTCTATTTGTAGTTTGACTACTTGCCAATCTTTAATCCTCGGGTGACTTTATTGGAGCGGTTTGGTTGACCGTTGGAGAAACAACCATCCAAGATCCCTTCTTGTATCTACTTGCCGATCTCCCACCCTCGTGTGGATTCTATTGGGCCGGTTGGACCGACCGGTAAGGGAAACGGTTCTTGTATCGGGTTTGTGTTCTTGTATTCTTGGTGTTCTTCGTGTTCCTCGTGTTTCTTGCGTGCGTTCGTCCACTCCCTCCGTCAATCCGTGAAGATCGGGCAACCCTTGAAGCCCTAACTTCACCATAGATGCTTTTTGCGCATGCATGCGGTCGTTGAAGTTGGCCTCTTGAGCTTGAAGACAGCGCTCGTAATGTCCTAGGCCATCACAAAGAAGGTGTCGAAGACCCACAAACTCGGTTTGTGTGACATAGCCATGATCACCTCGAACTCCACCGTGGATTTCATCGTCCGAGCTTGAGCTTCCATTTGTACTTCACCTAAACATTTTCTCAAGAACAAGTGAGATATGTGGCAAGGAAAAACCAAGACAAACTATATCCCAAGTATAATGTGGCTTGAGAGGAGAGAATCCGGTTCGAACACCCCACACACACACTTATGAGGATAGGAAGGTATGAAGTGGCAACGGAAATCAAGCAAACTCGGCGAAAAGCATATTGTCAAAGGTAGAGAAAATCCACAATGATCAAGTTAACAAAGAAACTCCAACCACAAAGTATCAAGAAACACACACAAAAGAGAATGATGAGGTTGTGCGACCAAAGGGCGAGCACTCGAAGATAAGCAACCTAGCGAAGACTACGTGCTCAAGTGTCACACCAACACAAGAAGGACGCTAGCTCAATTACTTTTTTGGTGGGCAACGGATTTGCACAAGTGTTAAACACTCACACTCACTTTGGTGGTTTAGGCTTTGTCGCAACCTATAAGAGATGATACTTGGCACTACTCATGTTCTTTCTTTTGTCGTCTTTTATTTTGATTTTTGACGATGATTCCTTTTCTTTTGCTAGTGCCAAGATCTCTAACGATACACACTCGCCAATACTTTAAGACAATCACTCGACAAGTGCAAGGCCCCGCAATATCAAAGAGCTAGTCCGATAGGTCAAGGTACACGAAAGGAAGAAGGGCTCACAACGGATTACGATGTCGAGGAAATGCCGAGTCCTTGGTGGCGTCGTCGCTTGGCGTTGATGACGCGTTGCTGCGGAAGCTTGTCGATGGCGTAGGCATAGGGCACACCAAGAAAGGACTCAAACACAAAGAGGAAATGCCAAAACGAATCGAGGAGAAAAGAAAAATTTCTGAAAAAGTTGGCCCTGGCGGTAGTACCGCAGGCTTTGGCGGTAGTACCGCTGCCTGGAGATCTGCAATTTCTGCTCGCGATTTGGGCGAAAATGGACTAAAAAACTTCCTCGAATTCGTGGGAAATTGACAAAATTGAGGTTTGGGAACGCAAACAAAGGTGGAGGGGGTCCTAAAGCAACAGATCCATAGATCAAAACTACCAAAAACTCATCAAATCGAACGAATCGGCCGAATCCCAAAATGACTATTTTTGGTGGAAATTTTCGAATTTCTCAAAAACAAAGAAAAATTTGGTGGATTTCATTGGAAAAACACATCAAATCCGTGGCAACCTAGAGCTCTGATACCATATGATGTAGGTTGGTCCCGATTTTCACGGATTTGGCCGGAGGGATCGATGAACACGAAGAACAAGGGATGAACACAAGAACACAAAGAGGGAAATCTCTCAAATCAAAGGTAAATAGCAAGACATAACCCAGCAAGATTCAATTGGCAACAATTCCCCAAGGCCAACCCCCAATTCTCCTCTCCCAAGCACACCTTACTCTTAGAATTGTTTGTCTAATTGGTCAATCCAAACCAACCCAATCTAGCCACTTCAAGAGGAAAGATTAGCAAGTAGCAAACTTCAAGAGGAAGCCTTGGTATCCACTAGAGGGATCTTCTCCACAAGGGGTGGTCTTGATTCATCTCCACAAGGGAGGCCTTGATTCATCTCCAATGGAGGAAGGAGACCATCTTGAGCATAGTTTAAAAAACCGGACCGGTCACTGAACCGGCGAGGCTCTCGGTTCCGGTTTCACCGGTCGAACCGCCGGTTCAATCGGTTCAGTAGCGACAAAAAACCGGCAAAAACCGGCAAATTTAATAAATAAGTAAGCTAATTTCGAATTTTTCATCATTTCTAATTTATTTTTCATATATTTCATTATTTTTAATTTATTTTTTCCGGTTTTTTGATACTCCGGTCTTTTGCGCTTAAAAAACCGGCCGGGCTGCCGGTTCCGGTTTTTTCCGGTCCGACCGGCGGTCCGGTCCGGTTTTTAAAACTAGGATCTTGAGGTGAAGGAGCACAGCTCTACTCTAATCTCAAAACATAGTCTAACCCTAGATCTAGCCAAAGAGGTTCTATAAATAGTGTTGACCAAAGGGGGTAGGTGGGGAAGGCTCAAGGGCCTTCCAACCCGTGCTGATTCCCGCACGGGCGGTAGTACCGCTGGTTTAGCCAGTGGTTCCGCTGGTGCGGGCAGGCGTCTTTGCTTCCCATATCCCCGGTACCGGTTGGTACCGCCGCTGCCGCTGGACGTACCGGAAGACTCGCCCGAAGCATGCTTTCAGCGGTAGCAGGCGCGGTAGTATCGCCGGGTGGGAATATTCCCCGCTGCTGCTCCCCACGTCCCCGTACCGATCGGCACCGCTGTTGATGCCTGAAAGAGCATGAATTGCTCTTACTCGTGTTTTGGTGATGTTGACAATACAACATGTGCCTCTAACCCCTTGTTTAAGTGTGATCAGGTTTATGCAAACATTGCCATTGATCTCGCATCAAGAAAAGGAAGAAATCGAGTGTTTACTGTCCTTGGGCGGTAGTACCGCCCCTTCGGGCGGTAGTACCGCTGTGCCATCCTGGTTTACAGGGGCGCGGCAGTACCGCTCTCAGTGCCGCTGAAATGGGGTTCGGGCGCCCATGTGCGGCAGTACCAGCGGTACTACGGGCGGTAGTACCGCTGGCTCATGGTGGTCAGCGTTGGTTTGACCACCACGGCGGCAGTACCGCTCGCAGTACCGCCAAATGGAGCTTCAGATGGCCATGTGCGGTACTACCGGCGACTTGGGCGGTAGTACCGCTCAGTAAGTTCCAAATGCACAGTCAGCGTGCAGCTTTGACCACAGCGCAGAAGGCGCCAGCGGTAGTACCGCCCGGCGCAGCGGTACTACCGCTGGCTCGGGAAAAAGGGCTCCAACGGCCAGAAATTGGAAGGGCTATATAATGCCCTTCACCTACCTCTTGCTTGGAGCTCGCCTCTACAAGAAAAACACCATTGTTGCAAGCTCAAGATTTCTTAGATCTCCCAATCCCTCCACCCAAACTCACTCATACTTGGAGGATTGAAGGAGAAGGCCCGGATCTACTACTTCACCAAAGCGTTCTTCATTTCCCCTTCATTCACTTGAGGGATTCGAGCCTAGGGTTTCCACTAGGAAAACCTAGGCATCTTGTTGTTCTCACTTGCTTGTTACTTTTGTGTAGCAGGTGTTGTTGGTGATTGAGAGCCCCCAATCCTTTTGTGGGTTGAGCCTCAAGTTGTTGTAACGAGCTTTTGTGCTCCGGATTCCGCTTTGGAGGATTCCGATAAAGAAAGGTGGACCGAGCTTTTGTGCGAGGTTCATCGGAGAATAGGGTGAAGCCTTTTGTGGCATCTTGAGTTTGAAGCTCACACCCCTCCAACGAGACGTACTCCCCTAAAAAGGAGGAACTCGGGAATACATTCTTGTCTCCGCGTGCTTTCCTATCGGTTAATCCTTTCTAGTTATTTACTACTTGTATCTTATCTTGTTTAGACTTAACTTGTCATATAGGTAAATTCACCATAGTTGCATATCTAGAGAATTTACCTTTTAGTCAAGCCTTAATCGAAAAAGAATTAAAAATTGGAGTAGCACCTATTCACCCCCCCCCCTCTAGGTGGCCATACGATCCTTTCAATTGGTATCAGAGCCTCGGCTCTTTATTCGGGCTTAACCGCCTAAGAGAAATATGGCCCTCGACGAACATGGGAATGAGATACCCGATGACACCATCGTTCCCACTTCTGTTTCCGTGGAGGACTTCACTTCCTTGAAGTCCTCTATGGATACTCAAATGGGAGAGTTGCGCAAAATGTTAGAGCAACTCATGGTGGCAAAGGGTATCGACTCCTCCCTAACTCCGGAGGCTCCTCCTAAGGAGGCTCTCCTAAGGAGAAGCCCTCGGATGTAAGTGTCGAAGAGAAAGCGGGGGTGAACTCAAATAAAAATGAATCCTCACCTAAAACACCTAATGGGAAGGGAGAGCATGCTAGAGTTCCTTTTGCATACTCTCCCGACCTACCCGTGCCTCATCCTCCTATTCACTTAAGAGGAGCTCCACCTAGTCTTAATGCATCTTCCTTTACCCGTTGGCAATCTTCTATGAAATCTCACTTGAAAAGTGGTTGCATAGGTCTTTGGAAGATCATTGTTGATGGATTCAAGCCGGTGGATGAAAATGACTTGACAAGGAAAGAAGAAGTTGAAGCTCAACTAAATTCCACCGCTCTTGATGTGATCCGTGTTGCCGTGGGTGAAAAGAACATCCATCACATTGAAGATTGCACCACCGCCAAGGAAGCATGGAACAATCTCACGGAGGTGTTTGTTGGAAATGAGAGCATGAGAAGAAATAGATATGAAGCCATGAGCAATCAAATTGAAGGCTTCTACAAGAAAGATGATGAAACTCATGAGGAGATGTATCAAAGGCTCAAGGCTCTTGCTACCGCATTTAGAGACCTTGGTGCTAAACATGTGGATGATACTTACATCAAGAGGAAGTATGTGAATGCCCTCATGCCGTTTGAAGAGAACGACTTGAATAGTCTCCAAGGGAAGCACAACTATGACCTCTTGACCTCAAATGAAGTCATGCAAGAGATGCAATCTTACAAGGTCCGAGCTCAAATTGCTAGAGACTCTCGTGCCCGAGCTCTTGGAATGGCCCAAAGTTCCTCACTTGCTTTGAAGGCCAAGGTTGTGGAACTAGATGAAGACCAAGATCATGAAGAGGGAAGTTACTTGGCACCCGAGGAACTCAAGGGTGCTCATAGAGATTATGTGGCTCTCATGGCGAAGGACTTTTGGAAAAATCCATCTAAAGCTAAAGCTTATGTGGATAAAAAGCATAAAGCAAGAGGCTACAAGGAAGGCAACCCAAAAATGAAGACTTGCTTCAATTGTCAAGATCAATTCCACTATGTTGCCCAATGCCCTTACAAGAACCGTGAAGAACATGGAGGAAGACTCATTCGCAAGGAAGCGTCAAGTTCTTCTCCCACGAAGCCTTACTTCAAGAAGTTCAATCCCAACAAGAAGCTACCTTCCAAGGTGTTGGTGGTGAGAGAGGAATATATGTCCGGGGATGAGAGTGATGAAGAAGAAACAACCACAAGTGAAGTGGCCGCTTTAGCCATTGCTTCATCGACAACCCCTTCTCTCTTTGAATCCCCCAATGATAATGTCACCACCAAATCCGCTACGTGTCTCATGGCCAAGCTCTCCGAGGTATCACCTTCCCTTCCTCCTAAGACTATGAATGAAATGCATGAATTTATGAGTCTTAGAGTTAAGGAAGAAAATGTTGCTTTGGATTTCTTGATGACTAACTTGCAAGGTGAAAGCAAGATTCGGCTTGAGATTCTTATGAGTCAATATGGCATCGCACAAGATCTCCTTAAAGAAAAGGGGAGACTAGAAAGAGAATATGCTAATGAGATCGCTTCCCTTACCGAGGCGATTGAGGAAGAGCATGAACTTCGAGTTTCTCTTGAGGAGAAGCTTGAGAATCTTGATGAATCTCAAAATGAAACTCTTTCTAAGATCATTAAAGAACGTGACCATGCTATTGCTAAATACAATGTTTTAGAGAAACAAAAGGTCGTATTTGGTGTTGGTCATAATAGACTAGCCGATGAGTTAGGGTCGCTCACCAAGGCTCACAAGGCCTTGGAGAGTGAACACTCTATTCTCACCAAGTCTTTTGAACAACTTCAAATACAATCTACTAAAATTGATGAACCTAGCTCCTCTACTTGCTCTTGTGATCATGCAAATATCATTGAGGAAAATGCTAGGTTGAAGAATGAACTTGCCAAGGCCTCTAGCCCTCAAGGTGAGAAACCTCTTTATGAGCTCTTGCAAGCGCAAAAGCCTCACATAGGGAAAGAGGGTCTTGGTTATGTTGCCAAGAAGAAGAAGAAGAACACGAACAAGAAGAATGCCAAGCCCGCACAAGCAAAAGAGACTACCATTGCGAGTGGTGATGCCACAAGGGGCAATGCCACTCACAATGACTTTGCGGGAAAATACAACCCTTCATATGTTCTTATGAAATCTATAGATGGTTGTGTTTTTGCTAAATATGTTGGCACTTCATATGGAGATGATTATCACTATGCTATTTGGGTTCCAAAGACCCTTGTGACTAACAAAAGAGGACCCATTTCACAATGGGTACCTAAAACAAAGACTTGATTCTTTGTAGGACTTTTCTTCCGGTGGATCTTCATGGCTCATTGATAGTGGGTGCTCTTCTCACATGACCGGAAGCAAAGAAGTAGTAAAGGGCCTATTGAATCAATTACTCACATTTTCTCATGTCACCGTCGGGAATAATGCAAGACTTAAGGTATTGGGATATGGCAATGTAGTGATCACTCCGGAGTTATCCATTGAGAAGGTCCTACTTGTTGAATCTCTCTCATATAATTTACTTTCCGTTGGTCAATTATGCAATGTCGGTTACACCGTTATCTTTAATAAACACCACGTGACCATCCTTTTCACTCAAACTCTTAAAGTAGCCTTTGTTGGATTTCGTGTAAACGGTTTGTATGTGGTCGATTTCTCGAAAGAGACCACTCAAATCGCCACGTGTCTAATGGCTAAATCCGACAAGGGTTGGCTTTGGCATCGCCGGCTAGGCCATGTCGGTATGAGAAATTTGCAAACTCTTGTGAAGGGTGGACACGTGGTAGGACTAACCGATGTTAATTTTTCCAAAGATCGTCCTTGTAGTGCTTGCATAGCCGGAAAGATGCATGAAAAGAATCATCCCAAGAAGAGCATTATCTCCACCGAGAGGCCTTTGGAGCTCCTTCATATGGATCTCTTTGGGCCTCCCACATATGATAGTCTTGGTGGCAAGAAATATTGTTTGGTGATTGTGGATGATTATACAAGATATTGTTGGACTTTCTACCTCAAGAGGAAGAGTGAAACTCAAAAAGTATTCATTGACTTTGCAACCTTAGTTCAACGCCAATATGACTCCAAGATTTTGGCAATAAGAAGTGACAATGGTACGGAGTTCAAGAATTACACTATGGATGATTTCCTAAGTGGGGAAGGCATACAACACCAATATTCCGCTGCTTATACTCCCCAACAAAATGGTGTCGCCGAAAGGAAGAACCGCACTCTTATTGATATGGCAAGAACTATGTTGGCCGAATTTCATTCCCCATATAACTTTTGGGCCGAAGCCATCAATACCGCTTGCCACTACTCCAACCGGCTCTTCTTTCGTCCTCTCATGAAAAAGACACCATATGAACTCCTTATCGGTAAAAAGCCAAATGTCTCTTACTTTCGCGTATTTGGATGCAAATGCCATGTTTACATTAAAGGTTGCCCAATTGCTAAATTTGAATCTAGAACTTTTGATGGTATTTTTGTTGGATATGCCGCAAACTCCCATACTTATAGGGTCTACAACATATCCACCGGATGTGTTGAAGAATCTATGAATGTGGAGTTTGTCGAGGATAATGGCTCCCAAGCGGAGCATATTGATCATGATAATGTAGGTGATGTACCTCCACCTCAAGCCATAAGAACTATGGGCATAGGGGAACTTATTCCTATTGAAGAACCTATTATGGACACTCAAGAAGAAGGAACAAGTTCTACTCAAGTTGAACCATCCACCTCAACCATTGATCAACAAGCTATACAAGAACAAGATCATGATAGTCATCCACATGAGCAAGATAATGGTCAAGACCCACCCAACTCTAGTGGAGAACAAGAACATGATGAACCCCCATCTCCAAGAACTCCACTTCGGGTTGACCATGAACAAGATGAAGGAAATGATGAAGATGTTCGTGTTGGTGAAACAATTGGTCAAGCCATAGAACGCCGAGTCATTCGGCGTGCATCAACATTGGATCATCTCCAACACTACAAAGAAAATATCCTTGGGAGTATTCGTAAGGGTGTGTCCACACGTAATCAATTAACTAACTTTTGTGGTCATGTCTCTTGTTTGTCTAGCTTAGAACCTCTCAAGGTATATGATGCTCTTGAAGACATGGATTGGGTTGCGGCCATGCATGAAGAATTGAACAACTTCGAGCGCAACAAAGTATGGTCATTAGTTGAAAGACCCAAAGACACATCACATAATGTCATTGGAACAAGTGGATATTCAAGAACAAGCAAGACTCACATGGTCAAGTCATTCGCAACAAAGCAAGATTGGTTGCACAAGGCTACACCCAAATCGAAGGAGTCGACTACGGTGAAACTTATGCCCCCGTTGCTAGACTTGAATCTATTCGTTTATTGATTGCCTATGCATCTACTCATAACATTACCTTATATCAAATGGATGTTAAAAGTGCTTTTCTAAATGGTCCACTAAGTGAATTAGTGTATGTGAAACAACCTCCGGGTTTTGAAGACCCTAAATTTCCTAACCATGTCTACTTACTACATAAGGCCCTTTATGGGCTCAAGCAAGCTCCACGTGCTTGGTATGATCATCTCAAGGAGTTCTTAGTAGACCATGGTTTTGAGATTGGGGTAATCGATCCCACCTTTTTCACAAAAAGGATAAATGGAGAGCTTTTCGTATGCCAAATATATGTTGATGATATTATCTTTGGTTCTACTAACCATGAATTTAGTGATCAATTCTCTAAGCTAATGACCAAGGAATTTGAGATGTCCATGATGGGAGAATTGAAGTATTTTCTTGGCTTTGAAATCCACCAATATAGTGAAGGAACATTCTTATGTCAAGCCAAGTATATTCAAGACATGCTCAAGAAATTTGATATGAACAACGCCAAGCCATATAAGTTTCCCATGGACTCTAAGGCGGATCTACACTTAGATCCGAAGGGTAAGGAAGTTGATCCCAAGCTTTATCGTTCTATGATTGGATCTTTACTTTACCTTTGTGCATCTAGACCGGATATTATGTTTAGTGTGGGTATGTGTGCAAGATTCCAATCAAGTCCTAAGGAAAGTCATGAAACCGCGGTTAAAAGGATTCTAAGATACTTGATAGATACTCCTAACTATGGTCTTTGGTACCCCCATGGGACAAGCTTTGATCTTGTAGGTTATTCGGATGCGGATTGGGCGGGTTGCAAAATGGATAGAAAATCAACTTCGGGTACTTGCCAATTCCTTGGTAGGTCTCTTGTGAGTTGGTCTTCCAAGAAACAAAATTGTGTGGCCTCGTCCTCCACCGAAGCCGAATACATTGCCGCCGGAAGTTGTTGTGCACAATTATTATGGATGAGGCAAATTTTAAAGGATTATGGTGTCATTTGTGACAAAGTGCCTCTTTTATGTGACAATGAAAGTGCCATCAAAATTGCTCACAATCCGGTACTTCATGGGAAGACCAAGCATATTGAGATCCGGTATCATTTTATACGAGATCATGTTGAGAAGGGTGATATTGCAATCGAGTATGTCAACACCAAGCATCAACTCGCCGATATGTTCACAAAGCCTCTTGGTGAAGCAAGATTCAAGGAGTTGAGAGGAGAACTAAATGTGGTGGACATAAGCAATTGGACTTAGTGGATTTCTTGCATACCTACCCATATTAGACAATAGTAATTTGGTTTAGGTGTAGGCATGGACATAGGGGAAGTGCGGTCCTAATACATTGGGCTATCCCTTCCCCCATTATGCCGATAGTAAGAACTCATTTGCATCTCTATATTCGTTCTATGAATTGTGAGCTTAAATGAAGAGTAGTGGCGGTGAACCCAAGATATATCTTCGCGGTGTCACACCACATACACTCTTACATGGTGGCCTAGGCCACCGCCCTCCTCCTTATGAGGAGTTGATCTTATTTGGCTCTTATTTGGGTATTTTAGACCTTTTTGCTTTGGGAGAGTGCTCAAATTTGGCCTTTCGTGTCGATTCTTGCATTTTTGGGTAAACTCTCTCTCTCCAGTTTCGAGTTCTATCCTAAGCCTCAACTTTATCCTAAGCCACTCAGTCTCAAATACCTTTTATTTCATGCTCTCGACAAAGTTGTTGGTCGGAACCGGTGACAAATCCTTTTTACGGCTTCAATTTGAGCCATAAAAAGTTTTTGCCCCCTGGCACCGGTACTACCGGCCCATGGAGCGGTACTACCGCTGGCTCGGGTGCCTCTGCCCCTGCCAGCGCGTGGGACCGCTGCCCGGGCCGCGCAGGAATCGGGGGCGGTACTACCGCTGGATCGAGCGGTAGTACCGCTCGTGCGGATTTTTCCAGGATAAGGGCACGGGCGGATGGGTGAAAGTCAATCCTTCCATTTTCCCCATCCGCCCCTCTCTCCTCCTGTGAATCCGCCGCCGCCGGCCATCCTCTCCGCCGGGACCGAGCTCCCCCGGCCGTGGTTCTTGCACCCCCGGCCCCGGGACCTCTCGGGCATCTCTCCCTCCCTCGATCCTCTGCCATGAGCACCGGTAAGCTCTCTCCCTCTCTCTCATCTAGTTGATGGATGGAGATGACTAGATTGCTTTCCTCGTGGTGTTCTTGACAAATTGGTGTGGTAGAGATGCAATCTAGGATGCCTAGAACCCTGTGTATGAATCTTGTGAAGAATCTATGGCTAGTTTTGTAGTTCTCCATCTAGATTTGTTGGATATGACTATGGATGTTTTTCATGTTCCTCTGTGAATGTATCACCATCTTGTGCCAAATCCAACCTTCCTAGATGTTGTACTCCCACCTAGCATTTGTTTCCTCCAAGTTATGTTCACTCGTGTTCTTGGTTTTTCTACCCATGAAATATTTGTGTGTTTCTCATCTCCATGCTTTCCTACCCCATGCTATTCACAGGTGGTTCGAGTGGTTCTAAGACTCGGGGAAAGAAACCTAGGGTTGACGAGATGGACGAGGAGTTTGATCCCACAATGGAAGAAGTGTATGGTCCCTCGGTCACCAAGAGCAAGAAGGCTGCTCCGAAGAAGAAAGCTGCTGCCAACAAGAACAAGCACTTGACAGCGAGTGGGATGTCTGACAAAGATTACACTTCCATGAGGAAAAGAGATCCATATGCAGTTGATCGAGTAAATTTGACTCCTCAGTTTCGGGGCACCAATCCCTTCTTCCATACCCGTTTTCAAGAGGAGTGCTACAATGAGATACTTTATCGCAAGCCCAATGACAATGTGCTAGAGCTGAGGTACATTGATATCCCTCACATGGAGAGAAAGCCCGAATACTTTGGAGAAGCATTGTCTATGTGCCATGAGTTTGGGATTGTTCCTTTCATCACTCTCCAACAAAATTATGATGAAGCTCTAGTTTGCCAATTCCTCGCCACCGTCTATTTTGGCACCGAGGAGCCCCGCTACATCACTTGGATGTCGAAAGACAAGCAGCTCACCGCTCTTTGGAGTGATATTGGATCCATGCTTGGATATGAAGATTTTGGTCCCCATTGGACCGATGCTCTTGATAAGAAGTACTTCCGGGTTCACCTCAATCCAAAGCCTTTGCCCAAGGATGATCTTGTTCCCCTCTATTTTTGGAAGAAGTACACAGTTGGCAACTCGGATGCTCTTTACCCTCCGTATGAGATCATGCATCGCATTTACCGGGAAACCATCAATCCCAAGGTTGGAAATTTGGATCAAATTCACAGCTACCTAGTTACCTTGATGGTCATGACTCATCGTATGAAAACCAAAGGGAAGAAACTGGATGTTATGGATTATCTTTGGAATGAGATTTGGAACGTCACCATTTTCAAGAAGAATGCTTGCTTCGGCCCCCTCATCATGAAGATTATCCTTTGGAAGTGGGCCAACGAGCATCCCTCTGAGGGTCTTAGTGACCACAACACTTGGATCATCCACAAGCCCAAGCAACTCCGTGTCAAAGATCATACGGAGAAGGTCAAGGATACCAAGGGTACCAAAACTACTAGGGGCAAGGACAAGGAAGTTGTAGGTGATGAAGGTCCCTCTCGGGCTGCCAAGGAGAGTGGCTTCACTTGGATGGCTCGTCAAATGAAGAAAGTGTTTGGTTTGTCCAAGGCTATTGAGAAGAGGGCATGGGAACGTGAAGACAAAGAGAAGCGTGCTCGTCAACTCGACATTCAACATCGCCGTGCTCTAGGTGAACAAGTTGCTTCCGGCTCGGAGAAGAACATTCCAACTTATGAAGAGTGGCAAGCAAAGAACTCTCAAGGCGAAATCTTCTCTTGGTCGGACTATGATGGTGATGAAGAAGAAGTGTCCTCTCGTCGTCGCCCTCGCCCCCCAAGCAATGAGTAAACCCGGGACGTTAGCATCGGTTTCTCTCCTTTTTGGTGTCTTGATGCCAAAGGGGGAGAAATATCTATTAGGTCTTCGTGGGTTTTGCATGGGAAAGTCACAAGTGTTGCGCTCTTCTTGATTGGTTTGTTTATGCGCTTGTGAACTTGGTTATTTGTCGTTTTTATGTTGTGAACCTCGTTTGTTATGCATGGTGTAAGACATGTTGAACTTTAAACTTTATTCCCATGCTTATGTTGTGATATGATCTATATGTTGTGATATGATCTATATGTTATCTTGCACAGTTTGTAAAAGTTAGGGGGAGTGTTGATCCTATTTGTTGTGCATTTGAGCATTCAAAAGCTATCCGTTAATATGCACACATTTAGGGGGAGCTCTGTCTAAATTTTTACAAATTGTTGTATTGTCATCATCCACCAAAAAGGGGGAGATTGAAAGAGCATGAATTGCTCTTACTCGTGTTTTGGTGATGTTGACAATACAACATGTGCCTCTAACCCCTTGTTTAAGTGTGATCAGGTTTATGCAAACATTGCCATTGATCTCGCATCAAGAAAAGGAAGAAATCGAGTGTTTACTGTCCTTGGGCGGTAGTACCGCCCCTTCGGGCGGTAGTACCGCTGTGCCATCCTGGTTTACAGGGGCGCGGCAGTACCGCTCTCAGTGCCGCTGAAATGGGGTTCGGGCGCCCATGTGCGGCAGTACCAGCGGTACTACGGGCGGTAGTACCGCTGGCTCATGGTGGTCAGCGTTGGTTTGACCACCACGGCGGCAGTACCGCTCGCAGTACCGCCAAATGGAGCTTCAGATGGCCATGTGCGGTACTACCGGCGACTTGGGCGGTAGTACCGCTCAGTAAGTTCCAAATGCACAGTCAGCGTGCAGCTTTGACCACAGCGCAGAAGGCGCCAGCGGTAGTACCGCCCGGCGCAGCGGTACTACCGCTGGCTCGGGAAAAAGGGCTCCAACGGCCAGAAATTGGAAGGGCTATATAATGCCCTTCACCTACCTCTTGCTTGGGAGCTCGCCTCTACAAGAAAAACACCATTGTTGCAAGCTCAAGATTTCTTAGATCTCCCAATCCCTCCACCCAAACTCACTCATACTTGGAGGATTGAAGGAGAAGGCCCGGATCTACTACTTCACCAAAGCGTTCTTCATTTCCCCTTCATTCACTTGAGGGATTCGAGCCTAGGGTTTCCACTAGGAAAACCTAGGCATCTTGTTGTTCTCACTTGCTTGTTACTTTTGTGTAGCAGGTGTTGTTGGTGATTGAGAGCCCCCAATCCTTTTGTGGGTTGAGCCTCAAGTTGTTGTAACGAGCTTTTGTGCTCCGGATTCCGCTTTGGAGGATTCCGATAAAGAAAGGTGGACCGAGCTTTTGTGCGAGGTTCATCGGAGAATAGGGTGAAGCCTTTTGTGGCATCTTGAGTTTGAAGCTCACACCCCTCCAACGAGACGTACTCCCCTAAAAAGGAGGAACTCGGGAATACATTCTTGTCTCCGCGTGCTTTCCTATCGGTTAATCCTTTCTAGTTATTTACTACTTGTATCTTATCTTGTTTAGACTTAACTTGTCATATAGGTAAATTCACCATAGTTGCATATCTAGAGAATTTACCTTTTAGTCAAGCCTTAATCGAAAAAGAATTAAAAATTGGAGTAGCACCTATTCACCCCCCCCCTCTAGGTGGCCATACGATCCTTTCAATGCCGCTGGCGTACCGAACGTCGAGCCCGAATTTGATTTCAGCGGTAGCAGCGCGGTACTGGCAGCGGTAGCGTCCTGGCGGTAGTAACGCCGGCTTCCTGGCGGTAGTACCGCCGCCTGGGTCTTTTCTCCCATCTCCACTTCTTCTTCCCCGTCGTCTTGGCTTGAATCTTGTCCAACTTCGACACTTCCTTGAGGATCTTCATGGAGCTGATTCCTGAGTATGCAAAGAGTATTCGAATGAAGAAGCAAGCCGTTCAAAGGTGTGTCAAAATCACACAAAGATAGGAGTGAGGTCACCTTTTCATGTATAGCTTTGACTCTAGCTCTTGTCATTGGGCCATTGGTTGTAAAAGTCGTAGATTGGGCTACATTAGAAGAGAAGAAGAAGAGAAGCTGCAGCTTCTGCAGCGGCACTACCGCCCGCCGAGCGGTACACACTAGTAGGAAACCCTATATAGGTAGGTTGGCACTCCGTGCGCACCCTTAATTGGTGCGCCACAGAATTATTTTTGTGGCGCACCAAGCCCGGTGCGCCACAGAAAGTCACATTTCTGTGGCGCACTAAATCACATGCGCCACAGAAATTAGACATTCTGTGGCGCACCAAGCCTGGTGCGCCACAGAAAGACACATTTCTGTGGCGCACATGCCTGGTGCGCCACAGAAAGTTATTTGGGGGGCGGGTTAAAATTTGAAAAAAAAAATCTGTGGCGCACCTGCAGGACATTCTGTGGTGCGCCACAGATTTTTTTTCAAATCCCACCCCCCCCCCCCCCCCCCCCCCGTGGATCGCCTTTTCAGTCTTCCAGTAAGTAAAAGAAAATGATAAAAATTTCAATAAATAGAATCCTTTGACATGTAGTTAGGTTTGAGTGTCTAGTAGGTATAGAAATTTTGAAATATGAATTTTGACCTTTTCTGCAACAAACAGCAAAAAAACTTGCAACAGCCATAACTAAAATATGTCAAAAAAAGTGAGAAAAATCCGAGTTCGAATCCACCGGGGATTACCCGGTCCGCAATTCACAGATTCCTCAAATTCCAAAAGAAAAAAAAGTTATTTCAAACAGACGATTTTTCGCAGCAAAATCAAAAAGGGAAAAAATTAAATAATTCAAAAAGTCCAAAAAAGACACAGAAATGTATAACAAATAAGATTGTTGTATTTTTTTGAAGTGTTTTGACTTTTTTGAATTTTTTGGATTTTTTGAATTTTTTTTAAAGTTTTTTGGATATTTTTGGATCTTTTGAAACTTTTGAATCTCCTTTGAAACGTTAGAAGTTTTTGAAAAATCTGAAATTTAAAAACACACATTTTAACACATACCACACATATACACATACAAGACTTAAGAGGGTTCATATGATATATATATCAATAAGAACTTGAGTAGCAAAAGGGTAGGTGGAGGGTTGGAACTTAAAAGTTAAGCGTGCTAGGGTTGGAGCAATTTGAGGATGGGTGACCTAGCGGGAAGTTATCAGTTCAAATAATTCAAATAAATAGGATTTTTCATATTATTTCTTTTTTTGATTTTCTGAATTTTTTTGAAACTTTTTTATGTTTTTTTGAATTTTTTGAATTTTTGAGAATTCTGTGGCGCACGGGGTTTTGGTGCGCCACAGAAATGTGAGAATTCTATGGCGCACCGAGCCCATGCGCCACAGAATAAATTTTTGTGGCGAGAATTCTGTGGCGCACCCAGCAATTTGGCGGGTGCGCCACAGAATTCCAATTGGTGCGCCACTGATAGCCTTTTCTGTACTAGTGACAACCGCTGAGCCCCAGGAGCGGTACTACCGCTAGCGCTACCGCCACCACTACCGTGCCGCGCCAAATGCTCTCTGGATCGCCAGCGGTACCTGCCGGTACCTGCCTCGTACTACCACTGGAAAGGACTTCAATCTTATTCGTGAGAGTCCGCCAGAACTACCGCTGGCGCAGCGGTACTACCGCTAGAATGGTACTACCGCTGCCCCAACGGTACTATCCCTGCCTGCGTGCAGAATTAGGGTTGTTGACCCATGTACCCCTTCCCACCTACCCCCTCTTTGGTCTAGACTATAAATACGCCCTTGGCTACTTAGGGTTAGGGCTAGACTATGTTTTGAGATTAGAGCTGTGCTCCTTCACCTCAAGATGGTCTCCTTTCTCCCCTTGTGGAGATGGTTCCTCCCCTTGTGGAGAAGATCCCTCTAGTGGATTCAAGACCTCTACTTGTAGTTTGACTACTTGCCAATGTTTCATCCTCGGGTGACTTTATTGGACGGTTTGGTTGCCCGTTGGAGAAACAACTATCCAAGATCCCTTCTTGTATCTACTTGTCGATCTCCCACCCTCGTGTGGGTTCTATTGGGCCGGTTGGACCGACCGGTAATGGAAACGGTTCTTGTATCGAGTTTGTGTTCTTGTATTCTTGGTGTTCTTCGTGTTCCTCGTGTTTCTAGCGTGCGTTCGTCCATTCCCGCCGTCAATCCGTGAAGATCGGCAACCCTAGAAGTCCTAACTGTCGTGGGTTTGTCACGTCAGATGTCATGGATGACTTCGTAGGTGTGGGATTTGCGCGAGTCAATCGTCTCCGAGCTTGGATCGCAGGAACAAGGACGAACACAGATTTACCCAGGTTCGGCCCCTCAATGTAAGGTAAAGACCTACTTCCTGCCTACCCTTGCTTGGTATTGATATGATATATGTGGTGTTACAATGGTGGCGATCCGATCTGGGAACTAGCCGTAAGAGCTAGGTTTAGGGCTTGATAGCTTGACCCTGTCTAAATCCTGCGAGTCCTCCTTATATACACAGAGGCTCACTAGGTTACAAAGGAAACTTCCTCCACAAGGAATACATCGACTGGAACCTACCTGGAGACTAACTCCTCCTCACGTCTTCCAGGATGTGTCTTCTAGATCTTTCCCCTTGTGGTGGTGCGACATTGGGCTTGCTTTTATGTAGGCCCCTTTCTGGCATGAGTAAAGTAGTCGCATTTATCAACATGGGCCGCGGGTTAATCCACAAGGTATTCCCCCGACACTAACTTCATCACCTTGGGGAATTGTTACCAATTGAATCTTGCTGGGTTATGTCTTGCTATTTACCTTTGACTTGAGAGTTTTCCCCTCTTTGTGTTCTTGTGTTCATCCCCTGTCCTTCGTGTTCATCGATCCCTCCGCACAAATCCGTGAAGAGCGGGACCCAACCTACATCATATGGTATCAGAGCTCTAGGTTGCCATGGATTTGATTTGTGTTTCCACCGAAATCCACCAAATTTTTCTTTGTTTTTGAGAAATTCGAAATTTCCACCAAAAATGGGCCGCGGGTTAATCCACAAAGTATTCCCCCGACATTAGCCCCCAAGATTGGTTAGAACTTCACAATGAGGATACTTTGGTTACTGGAGGTAGTTGTTAAGCCGCACTGTGAGCGTTCTGACTAATCTCTTGACTGATGCCATTCAAAGCCGCGACTCATTTGCGCGACTCATCTTCCCCATCTGAAATATTCTGTTTCCTTCAATTGTAGACCGTTCCTCATTCTGTGGGCGCAAATTGTTCCGTTGATTTCGGACACCCCAGTTATATGCTGCGGCGGCCTAGGTCAATATTCACTTGCCCCTGCTTTCTCCTTGCTTCCAACTGCGCCGCCATCTTCCTCAATCGAGCTTAGCCCCCGATCCAATCTTTTTGCAATGGCGCCCAAGGCAAAGCCATCCGATGATAAACGCAAGATCTCCTGCAACTGGGAAGGATCCTGGTAACGGAGCAGACTCTTGCGGATCTCACCGATGCTGGCTTCTTGCCGCCGAAGGAGGACAACATCTGGCGGGCGCCAGGTGACGAGATCGAGCCGCGCCCCAATCCCAACGAACTGGTGATGTTCGTGGAGCACGTGGACGTGGATTCACGCCTCCTGGCTCCCTCTTCTTCCGCAACTTGATGCAACGCCAGGGCCTCCGCCTTCATGACATCGGACCCAACTCAATGCTCCAGGTGAGCAATTTCCATGTACTGTGCGAGGACTATCTCGGCATAGCCCCCAATATCGATCTGTGGCTGGCCTCTTTTTCTTGCAATAGCCAGCTTGTCTCCAAAGGTGGCGCCTACGTTCAGGTCGGCACCATCTCTCTACAGCGCCACAGAAACTCCTGTCTTCCCAAGCTAGCCCTGGCGAATCGTCCCAGGGCTTGGCAAAAATCTTTCTTTTACTGTCAAGACACTTCTCCGGATGCTTGGTCCAACTCTCTTTTCGTGCCTTCTGAGGCACTAAAATCCAAACCTCGGGATGCCGCAACATCCTTTGTGAATGAGTCACTGATCAAGGTCCGTGCCTTAATTGATCATGGCCTTACTGGCCTTGATCTTCTTTCTTGCTGGACGAAATGGCGCATCCAGCCAGTGAGTCCCCGTCAACGGTCCTTCCTCGAGTGCTCTGGCACTTCTACTGATGTTGATCGCGTCAAAGCCGCTGACTAGGAGCCTGAAGACTGGGTGGAGTTCGTCACCCGTGTGACTGAGGAGAAGAACATCTCCTTTAACATGGTGGGGCTCGCCCCTTTTAGCGTTAACAACAAGCCTTTTGAGGTAACCCTCCTCCTCTAGTCCTTTGTCCTTATAGTAGAGCTGCCTTTCTTTTTGATATTAAGGTCTTCCCTTTTCTGTATCAGGCTGATGAGAACTACTGGTCGCTTCCGCGGCTGGTGTGGGCACTGCTGCTCCCAAGCGTACCGCAAAGAAGAAGTTACTGCCCGCTTAGAGGGCAGTGAAGTCGCTGACATCCCATCTGTTGCCACTGCGGCTTCAGATGATGAAAATACTGATCTGGGCGAGGATGACAGTCCTGTGCCAACCGCGAGCCCTCCTGCGGCTGATCCAACTCCCCGCAGGGCCTCAAAGAGACTGTCCCGGGAGGAGCCAGAGCTTAACGCTCTGGAAAATCCTGAAGTCATCAAGCGTCGCAAACCTGCAGTGGACGCGACCCCTCCTATTGCCAGGCGTGTGCTTAGGACCACCGCCTCGGCTGAAGAAGACATGGAACCCCATTCTGGTAAATTCTTGCTGCCTTAGCATCCTGACTGCACATTCCTTCATTTCCTTTTATTAACATGTGGACCTCTAGTTGTAGACTCAGGGTTCCAAGGTGTGTCATCGCCGTCAAGCGACGACCTTATGGCCTCTTTGAAGATGGCTCTAGAGTTAGTAACTTTCTTTGTTCTCATGGCATTTTTCTTCTGCCGCGCATGCTTCTTTCTGATAATTGTCTTGTTCTTGCAGAGCTGCGGTTGATGCTACAACCACGGCTGATCTGGGAGTTGTCTCCGCGCTGTGGTTGAGTCGCCTAAGGCGCTTGCAGCTCATACTGCCATGGTGGAGGGCACGGCCACCACTGATGACTTGGCTTCGTCGGCTGCCCCTAACACGGCTGCCCAGGAAGTGGCTCTGAAGGATGGAACAGGTCCCCTCATTGCCCCAGACACAGAGGAGGTGGATCCCGCGGCCGCAGTCAAAGCACCGCTGGCTGAGTCGCCAGCGGCTGTTAATCAGAAATCGCCCGTACTGCGCCTTGAGGTGGCCTCTTCTTCCTCATCATTGAGCCGCGCAGAACAGCTATCGCAGGCCATCATTGCTTCGAGCGACAAACAAGCTGCAGAGCTGCGTGAGGCACTCTCCAGTTTATCTGCGGCTTACAAGGTAATAATTTCTCTTATCCTGTCTGTCCCTAGCCCCCAAGGATCAAGGCCTGTTTGACGTAAAGGGGGACTTGGTACTTCTTTTTATAACTTCTAACAAATTACTGCAAACTTCTCCGCTGCCCTTTATCTGTTGATCTTCTGTTTTTAGGAAGAATTATATACTGTGACTGCGGAGAAGCTTGCTCTGGAGAAGCAATTGCAGGAGACTCCCTCTGAGCTTGAGAATTTGCGCAAACTCCTTCTCCAACGCGAGGCTGAACTGAAAGAAAAAGACGCCAGAATTGGCAATCTTACTGACGAGAGCTTCAAGCTATCTGAACAGGCCAAGGCCACTGAGCTGCGGCTTAAATTTTTTGAAGAAAATTCTCATGAGAGGATCCAGCAGCAAGATTGTCAAATCAACGCCCAGAAGGATGCCATTACTCAAGCCAATGAGGATGCACGGCTTAAAGCTGTGGAGATTGGTGACCTTAAGAAGAAATTGGCGAAAGTGTCTGTCGCCCACAACCTTGTCCATGCTAAAGTTTCCATCATGACCCAAGAGTTGACTGGTATGTTTTGCAGTACACAACTTCACTTTCCCTTAGCTTTCTTTGTTTGCATATAGCTGTGCTAATTGATGGCTGCCATGTTACAGGTGAGGATGCTAGAACGCAGAAAGGTAGCACACAAGAGCAGTTGGAGTATATCCGCGAGTTTGCGCACAAAGCTATCGATGGAATGAAGAAATTATCAGCTTGCCTTTTGCCAACCAAGTCTGTCCCCGCTGATGCTGAAGGATTATTGAAAAGGCTGCTCAAAGCGCCTCAGTACTTCTTGGACTGGAAAGAATCCATCCTTCGATGCTGCCAGGGTCGCACAAGGCAAGCCTTCAAAGAAGACGGATGGCACCGAGCTGACATCCTCAGAATATGCGGCGACATGGAAGGGCATGTGAGGCTACGCGACTGAACTTGCGGACGGAGTGGACCTGGCGACCTTTCTGGGGAAGTATCATCCAGATGGGTCGAGATTCGAGAGATTACCCACTGCATCAACCAGCGGGGCTGCTCCTCAAGAGAAGAACTCCTCTCCAGGTGTGTCCAGCTCCTCAGCCCCCAAGCCCGCAACTGACAAGCCTTCAAGCAAGCCTGCGACTGCTGCTCCTGCCAAGCCTGGTAAGCCGCCGGTGCCTCCTAGTCACAAGCCAAAAGCTGGGAAGAAGTGAGTAAAAAACAATGTTATGGTGAAGTTAGCCCTTAGTGGCTTGTAATAATTGCTGAAATGGTGTATTAGCAACAATGTTTTATGGTTATTAAGTACTCTCAGTAGTACAAGTTCCGACCAATAGTCTGGTCCTTATGATTTGTTTCGGTTTTCCTTACTTAGGCCCTTGCGCGGCTCAGTATTTCCTAGAAACATGTGTGTTCATGGTCGAGAGCGGCCATGATAAGCAATCAAGCTCGATTGACACCACACCCCAATACTTTGGCCGCATAATGCAAGTCGCATCCAAGTGAAGGTTGAATATAATCACGATAAATGCCACTCGTTGGCGATTCCAAGGTAATAGGCCGCGCTCAGAAAGCTGCCGCACCCCCAAGGAACCAATGATTAGAAAATGAAAGACTCACAACTCAATTGGTAGTTTGAGGCGAAACGACAGCCACCTACATAGTAGGGTGCCGGCTTTATTTCAAAATCATTATATGATACATAGGGTCGGTCGCACCGTAGTGGCAACCAGAAGTGATTCATTGGGTCGGTCGCGCCTAGGTGGCAACCAGAGATGATACTGGGGTCGGTCGCGACTGGGTGGCGACCAGAGATGATACAGGGGTCGGTTGCGCCTGGGTGGCGACCAGAGATGATATAGGGGTCGGTCGCGCCTGGGTGGCGACCAGAGATGATACAGGGGTCGGTCGCGCCTGGGTGGCGACCAGATTTTTTATGCACAGGTACGGCCGCGCCTGAGTGGCAGCTAATTCCTGATACATGGGTTGATCGTGCCTAAGTGGCGATCCAATTTGTTACATATTGTACGGTCGCGCCTAGGTGGCGACCGAAGTTGAGGTTTGAGCCGTGAGTGGCTAGCTTGATACTGTGAACCCTTGTTGGTTCTGTTGTGATTGTTGATGGCAACTCGTGGTGGTTGGGGTATACCCTTATTGCCGATGGCCTGCAGCTCTTGCTCTTCTTGCGGCTGTAATCTGAAGTCGCAGGTTAGGCAGGTGTCTTTTGGCTTCCACGATGTCATCAAATTTTTGTTGCGGCTTAGGAGCAGGCGCATTTTCCGCGACGCAAGCGTTTCTGGCCATAGCCCTGTCGCCTTCCTCGCATTCTTGCGCTATCTCCTTATTGCCATCTATTGTGATTACTCCCTTAGGACCAGGCATTTTTAGCTTCAGGTATACGTAGCACGGTCGAGCCATAAATTTTGCGAACGCTTCTCTGCCAAAGAGGGCATGGTATGGGCTATGGAAATCTACAACCTCAAACCAGACGTACTCGCTTTTAAAGTTGCTTTGCGTCCCGAAGGCGACTTCCATGTTAATTCGCCCCAATGGCTGAGCTGATACGCCAGGCACGACTCCGTGAAACGTTGTTCTGGACGGGTGCAGCTGTTTTTCTTGGAGATTCATCCTCTTGAAGGTCTCATAGTATAGTATGTTTATGCTGCTGCCTCCATCCATCAGTACCTTGCTTAATTTGTATCCTGCGACTTGAGGGGCAACCACTAGCGCGAGCTTGCCTCCTTCATTTATCTCCCCTGGATGATCTTCGCGGCTCCAAACTATGGTTGCTCCGACCACTTCAGGCATTGTGGTACAGCTGGTACTATGGCGTTAACAGCTTGGTTACGCCGTCGTAGCTTCTGTTCCCTCCTTGAGGTATTAACCACAATTGTGTGGTACTGACCCAGCTGCTTTGGGAACTGCGGTTGGTCTGGCTGTGGGTTTGGAGCAGCATTATGGTGGCCTCCGCCGTGATTGCCTCCTTCGTTGTTCTGATTGTTGTTATTCCCATTAAGTGGCTGTCCATCCTTCCACTTTTTGTAATGGTAGCACTGTGCTTTTGTGTGGTTGGGTGGTTTTCCATCTTTCCCTACATGGATGTCACAGGGACGGTTGAAGACTTCTTCCAAATTAACTGGGTGGAAATTTCTTCCTCTGCCACTACTTGGCTTGTAACGAGTGTTCATGTTTGCGACTAATCCCGAGTTTCCTTCCTCGTTTTTGCACTTGTTGTAACTCGCATTACTATTGCCAGCTTGCTGCTGGTCTTCTTTCCTTTGCCAGCAGTTTCCTCTTCTTCTCCATCAGACGCATCCTTGGTTTTATCCGAACTTGCATACTTGTTAGCCGCTGCCATCACCTCGCTGAGGCTCTTGACTTTGTCCTTCATGTGACCCAGTTTGTGGACCAGCGGCTCAAACTTGCGGTTTTTCTCCATAACTAGGACGGCTGAGCTTGAGGTATGTTTTATGAGGAGTGTATAATTTCTGCCACTCTCCTCATCCAATGGCGACTTGACTCGCCTTCTTTTTGCACGCAGCGCTCAAGATCTTCTATATTGCAGAGTCGCATGCATGTTCCTTGGAAGTTCTTGACGAAAGCTTCCTACATCTCATCCCAAGAATTTATTGAGTTTGGTGGTAGGTTTTGCAACCAAATGTGGGCTGCGCCTTCCAACATCATGTTTAGGTATCGGGCACAGATCTCTTCAGATGCGTTGAGATTGCTCATGCCCATCTCATAATTGTTGAGCCAAGTGTAACATCCCAAAAATATTATCAGTATTATATTCCAAAAATGAGAGCCAACAAAAACTTTTGTTAATTATTATGTGTTGTTTGCAAATTATTGCTTGTGGTAATTAATTATTGTTGCTTGTGTTATTTATTTCTTGCTAATTGTGTTGCTTGCTCTAAATAAAAATAGGAAGAAAAGAAAAGAAATAAAATACAAATAAAGCAAGAAAAATAAAAGTGACAATTGTGTCACACAAATTCTCCAAGGGGAGAAACTAAAATGGTTTCAAACAAAATTGAGAGGAGAGGTTATATAAACTCTCCCATTTTTATTCCTATAACTTTTCCCTCTCAAAAATTTAATTTAAAAACCTAAATTTAAATTCTATTACTTTCTTTATTAAATTCAAATCACAAAGTGTGCTATGTTGCACTTGTCACATGAAATGCAACACAGCACCACAAATACCTATACATATTATGAAGCAAAGTATGAAATCAAAATTCAGAAATTCAAATTTAAAAATGATGTGCACATTTCGTCGAACACGTGGTGGACACCACTGTGTTCATCCTCGGTTCGATTTCAACCGATGCAATTCGATCGAATTCGAAGTTTGTTCTTCGAATTGATGCTTGCATCCACTCCCTCGCACCTCACTGACCTCGCCGCGTCCAAGAAATCGAAGAAAAGAGGCACGGGAAGAGGAAGCACCAGGGGACAGCCGCGGGCGCCGTGCGCCATGGCCGTCGCCGTGGCAACGGCGTTGTCGACACCGCAGTCGCCCAACACCGTGCCCCCCCTCTCCCTGGCTCTCTGCGCTCTCCCAGCCCACAGCCATCCCCGGGGAGGACCCCCATCGTCGTTTCGCGCCACGCAGCCGCCGCACCCGCCCGAGACGGCCGTGCCAGTGCACGCACTCGCCGTCCAAACGTTCTCGGCCGTCCCGTTTCTCGCGCACGCACAGCGCGTCGCCACGCCGCCGAGCTAGCCTCTGCACCTCGAACACTGCAGCCGCCCCCTACCGCGAGCTACGGCGAGCTATCGCGCCTGGACCCTCTCCTGCACCGTGTCCACGGCGAGCCCGTGCGCCGTCGTCGAGCCTATAAAGCCACCCCGAGCCCTCCCTCAATCTCACAGCCTCTCCCTCACTCCACTCTCTCCCGTACACCGCCAGAAGGGCGGGTACTCCGCAGCGAGGCTGCTGCTGCCCGTAGTTCTCTCTGCGCCCCGCCGCACCCGAGGTAGGCGACGACACGGCCACGCCGTGCTGCTCCCTCCCTTGCTCTTCTCTGGACCTCACCTGCCTCACCATTACCACCACACTCACCGCGACATTTTCCCCTCTGTATCGTGCCCAGGAGCCCCCGTAGGATCTCGCCGGAGTTGGAGCACGGCCGCGGAGAAGAAGGAGATCGTCGCCGACGCCAGGAGCTTCCCCATCAAGCTCCACTCGCCTCCCCAGCTTCCCCACGACCTCCGCCGTCGAACGCCTCCTCTCCGCCGTCCCTAGACCACCCAGGTACCCCCCACTGGCCACCCTCGCCGTCGCCGGAGCTCCGGCGACGCTCTGTTAGGTCGTCGATGAACGCGGGCTCCGTGAGCCGTTCGATCTTTGATCAACGATCGCGTACCGCTTCGTTTAATTGAGCCGCTGCCATGTAGGCCCCACCCGTCAGATGTTTAAACATTTCCAGCGCGCGAGATATTTCTCCTGTGCGCTGACGTGTAGGCCCCCCATGTCAGAAATTTGAACATTATCCAAACTGAACACAAATTCGAATTTAACTTCTCTGGAAATTTCAGTACTGGCATCAACTTAGAAAATCAATATCTCAAGATTTAGGAATCCAAATAAATCAAACTCAATTGTTCTGGAAAGCTTATGAAATTGTTTAACCAACCCAAGTGGTCTCATGTCATTTAATTAAATAGTTAAAAAGTTATTAAAAATACTACAGAAGGTTTAAATTCTAAACTTGTTTGTTTCTGATACTCTGTTAGTCCAAATAATTCCAAACCAATTTTGTAGCTTAGTACTGCCATGTATTAGCTTCCCTAATTTTGGTAGAATTATTTGTGCAGTAGTATTTGTTTAGTATTAAGTTGAAGTTTAAACACCCTTCTGCACTCAAACATTTAAATATGTTTAATGGTTAACCCAAATGAATTAGGACCAATTTTGTTAGATCACATATAGTCATGTTTAGTTACCCCTAAAAGGATTTAATTTTGAATAACATTAACTTGAGTTGTAGCAAAACTTGATTATAAGCTTCTGGATTCAAACAAATGTGTAGGGAGTTTAGTAACTCCAATTGATCCAAATCAAATTGTGTTGTCTTCTACACATCAGTAGCTTTCCATAGAATTTTAGTTTGTATTTTTGTGACCAACAGAACTCAAGTTGTGGAATTAAACATGTTCAACAAGTTTCTGCCATAATTTAGAAGTAATTAAATAATGTTTAATTCAATTATTTGAAAACCAAATTGTATGGTTTGATGTGTGCAGTAGCTATTTGTGATGTTCATGATTGTTATGTTGAGATGATTGCTTGTATAGATTAGTGATTGTTTGCATTGTTTGTTTATTAATTAGACGAGAACGTTGTCGGATATATCGAGGAAGGAGAGTTTGTTGAAACTGAAGAACAAGACAAGGTCACTTTGCCGAGCAAGGCAAGCTATTCTCTGAGCTTGCACTACAAACATATGCATCTACTTTCATAACATGTTTTACTCTCAAGGCAAGATTTATAAAACCCATTTCAAAAGTATATGGAAATTATTTTGCCACTTATGTAGAAATATAAGATAGTTATATCAAATTATAGGATGGGAAAAACAAATATGGTTTATTCAAAACTCCTTTGAAATTACTTGTGAGATTATGAAATGCCGAGATGTCGGTGTTGGAATGGAGAAGTGGAAAATGGTGATGTTTATGAAAAATGCACAGTGTGTCCTTGTACTTACGTCAACCATCCGATACCCTGTGCGACCACATCCACCATATGGGAAAGGGCTTAGTCATATAATTTGCTCATATTAGTACTGGATACCTCATCGACGGAGATGACTCCGTCATGCATGAGGGGATAGTGTGTTGGTCACCCCTGACCCGGGTCCTCGCTCAAACTCTATGAAAGATAAGGAGGAGGATTGAAGGTTCCACCATAAACCGCCGGACAAAACCTATGAGTCCTCACACTTAGATTCCGAAGGGCTGGGTTAAGTGTGTTGGAAGTGTCATATGGGAAGGATCCTATACTAGCATGAGCAAAGGACAGGCTATGGTCGGCGGCTTACTTCGCATACACCCTGTATGGCGAGACGTGGCGGACACGATGAGTTGCCGGATGGATGTGGGAAAAGCGTGCTAACTCTGCAGAGTGTAAAACTATTCGAATAGCCGAGTCCTCGGATATGGACAGTTGGGAGGCCCTACTTTGACCATGTGCAAGTTTTTAAAAGAATTGAGTTTTAAAAAGAAAAATGAAGTGGAGAATGTTTCCTACACCTATACCAACGGATCGGTATGAGGTGGTTGGATGAAAGTGGACCATGACGGGCTATGGTCGGAAAAAGGAGGAGTTTTGGAGAAACAGATAAAATGGTGACTTCTTTAAAGATAGTTATAAAACTCTTCTTACCTTTTTCAATAAAGATATAGAGATGTTTTAAATAAATAAAAGTTGTCAACTAAAATAAAACTAGTGCATACTCATGTTGGGGTAGTTTGCGAGTACATTCAAATGTACTCATATTGGTTTCGTCCCTGGCTATTGACCTAGCCAGACTACGAGGAGGAGCACTACGCCGAGCAGGAGTATGGCGACTTCTACGCCAACTAAGGATCTCCACAAGTCAGCTGCCTGTCGGGTTGTCATCGTTAGAATATGATGTCTACTACGCCGTAGCTTCCGCTGATATTTTGGTTTGGCCCATGAAGGCACCTATGTAAGACTTGGTCTAAATGACCATTTATGTAAGACTTTTAATTCGGTATTGTAATGGATGTAAACTTTGGTATCCAATTCGGATTATGTGCAACGACAGACTGATCACGGGATCGTTGTGTTAAGCATAATCGGGTATTTCGGACAGCTAGTCCGGGGTCCCCACAGACTTGGTATCAGAGCCATCCTGACTTTAGGAAACCTTAGTTAGCATGGTCGTTAGACAAATGTTACAAAAAGATTAATTTCTAAAAAGAAAGAGTGAAGTATTTTCGAAAACTGCTTATCTCCAATCCTCTTACTTATGCAAAATTTTACTCTCATTAAATATACATTTTCCTTGTATCCTTAAAATTTTGCACACTTCTCATTAAGCTTAAAAATTTGACTCACTTGTTGCCTCACTACATTTAAAATTTTGATACACTTGTCACCTAACTAACTTAAAATTTTGTTAAAAATTGTAGATGGCACTCCATTGGACTGAGTTCGTTCAGCTTGAGAAGGACAGCAAGCTGACGTTCGAGAGGGACTTGTTCGAGTTGAGCAAGCTGTTAGGTCGCCCCGCTCCAGAGTTTGAAGGAGCTCAGGTTGACGTTCACGGAGTGGGAGACTGAGTTGGCTCATCGAGTCGTCAGTTCGCAGGAACATCAAGTCCCCAGTTCCAGGACGATCATCTTCACCACCAAGGCCTATCTGGGTTGACGGTCTCTGTACTGCCGCACAGAGGTTGCTAGCCCGACTTTGTGAGGAGCACAAGACGGAGTTGGCAAACTCCCGTTTCCGGTTCTACGGGAGGCGCAACAGCGACGGACACCCTACTCCTACCCTTACCACCCGATGTTTGGGAGCTACATCATGGACATGGAGCTCTTACTTCACTACACCCAGGATGATCTGATGCGCACTAGGTTCAGCTTCACTTTGATCGCATCTCGCTTGTTGAGATTCGCGAGAATGAGGAGAAGCTGGAGGAGAAGGTCGCTCTTCTCAGGAAGAGGGCCCAGCTGAGGAGGACATCGTGAAGCTCCGCAAGAAGGTGGCAGAGCAGGACCTGATCGAGGATCTAGAGCACCATACTGACGAGATGGAGGAGGAGGGCGAGGATCTCCGCAAGGAGAACAACGCTTTCCTCAGTGACGATGATGACTTCGTGGAGGAGATGGATTGTGAGGAGGAGGATGATGAGGAGGAGTTAGTCGAGGACGAGGAGGAGGAGCCACTCGAGCAGTTCTCGAGGAGGAGGATCCCGAGGAGCCACCCTACCAGTCAGATGCTGACGTGTTAGAGCTGGAGGTTCCACCTCAGTAGGCGAGTGACTTGATCACTACCGCAGGATTAGGTTGACCCCTATCGCTAGTCGAGTCGAAGTAGTGGTTCTTTTGGAAACCAGATGTTATGTATCTTAGATGTAAGGTGATGTTGTAAGCTTGATGTTGTAAGCTTGATGTTGTTGTGAACTCCTTGATGTGATGTTGGTAATATATAAGTATGTTTGTCTTGTTTGATCTGTGTGAAATATTTTCATATAATCCTTAAATTAATCAACCACTTGAGATCGTCTTTTCCCTTAGTCGAACTTTTCTTGCCTTGCCTCTTATACCCGGTGTGCTTCAGGATGCCGCCCCGTCGCAGCAATGCGGAAGGATCAGGATCAGCACCACCACCACCGGACCCAACCCCCGCCCAACTTCTCGCGCTTATCATGGAGGAACGTGAAAATGCCCGGCAAGAGCGCCAGCTCATCTCGTTGCCCTACAACAACTCGCAGCCGCTTATAACAACAACAACAATAACAACAACAACAACAACAACAATGGTGGTAATGGCAATGGCGATGGAAACCAGCGATCCACCTTAGGCGATTTCCAGAAACCAACCCACCCACCTACTCCAAGGGACTTCACCCACTGGAGCCGATGATTGGCTTCGCACCATCGACAACAATCTGGAAGTTGCTGCTGTGGGAGAAAATGAGAAAGTGTTGTATGCAACCCACTATCTCGCTGGACCTGCAAGAGCTTGGTGGGAAACTACCAAGGCTCTCCAGCAAGCTGGTCATGTTATCAACTGGGCTGAGTTCCAGGAGAAGTTCCGCAAGAAGCATATTCCCAGCGGACTTATTGAGAGGAAGAAGGATGAGTTCCGCAAGCTGAGGCAGGGAAGTAAGATGTGGTCGGTTATCTGGATGAGTTTACCGACTTATCTCGGTATGCTCCTGATGACACCGACAAAGAAGAGAAGAAGATGGAGCGTTTCATGAGTGGACTTCATGATGAACTGCAGTGTGCTCTGGTTATCCATGACTTCCGTGATCTGGAGTCACTTGTGGACAAAGCCATCCAGCTGGAGACCAAGCGCAAGTCTATGTATGAAGGTCGCAAGAGGAGGATGAATGCTCAGGAAGGTTCGAGCAGCCAGAAACCTCGTATCTTTCAGCAAAACCCCAGGCCTGCTATCGTCCACCCCAAGCTCCACGCCCCAATTACCCTAACCGCCCAAACAACTTCAACCGCCCCAATGACAATAACCGTCCCGGAGGAAACTTCAACAACTTCACCCGCAATCCAATGTTGTCTGCTTTGAATGCGGCAACAAGGGTCACTACTCCAGAGAATGTCCCAATCCCAAGAGGAATGTTCAGCGCCCCAATGCGCCGGCACGAACAATGGTCAAGGCCGCAATGGAAATGGAAATGGCAAGAATGCCGCACCCCGCGGAAATGCTGCTGTTGCCAAGGGTCGTCTGCACCACATCAATGCTGAAGAAGCTCAGGATGCGCCGGATGTTGTGCTGGGTACGTTCCTTGTCAACTCAGTACCTGCAACTGTTCTGTTTGATTCTGGTGCTACCCATTCATTTGTTACCCAAGAATTTGTTGCTAAGGGAGGTTTAGTCGAGAGCCTCTTACCCAAACCCATGGTCATCCAAATCCCAGAATCCACCGTAGAGACCAAGATGTTTTGCTCCGATGTACCCCTTGAGATCAAAGGAGAAAAGTTTCCAGTTAACTTAATTGTTCTGGGAACCCAAGGCATCGATGTTATACTCGGTATGAATTGGTTAGCCAAGTACCATGGTCGAATTGACTGTGCCAGAAGAGCTGTATCCATCACCACCGACAAAGAAGTAGAAGTGGAGTATGTGTCTGAAACTAGTCAATCTCACCCAGGCTGCCATGAGAGCATAGCTCGACCTGCCCTAGATGAGATCCGTGTTGTTCACCTGTTCAAGGATGTTTTCCCAGAAGAATTGCCTGGTATGCCGCCAGACCGGGAAATTGAGTTCATAATTGAGCTTATCCCAGGAACCGCCCCTATATCCCAAAGACCTTATCGGATGAATCCGGAAGAACTGGTTGAGTTGAAGAAGCAGTTGGCAGATATGCTCAGCAAAGGACTTGTTCGCCCAAGCGCTTCACCTTGGGGATCACCCATTATTTTTGTGGACAAGAGAGACGGTACCACACGCCTGTGTGTGGATTATCGCAAGCTGAATGACGTGACCATTAAAAACAAGTACCCTCTTCCCAAGATCGAGGATCTGTTCGATCAAATGAACGGAGCCCGAGTCTTTTCCAAGATCGATCTTCGGACAGGATACCATCAGTTGAAGATCCGAGAGACAGACATTCCCAAGACCGCCTTCACCACTCGTTACGGTTTGTTTGAATACACCGTGATGTCTTTGGTCTGACCAATGCCCCAGCCTATTTCATGAATCTCATGAACAAGATTTTCATGGATACCTCGACAAGTTCGTGGTAGTTTTCCTTGATGACATCCTTATTTATTCCAAGACCGAAGAAGAGCATGCTGAACACCTGCGTCTAGTTTTGGAGACCTCCGAGAGCACCAGCTGTATGCCAAGCTTAGCAAGTGTGAGTTTTGGCTCAGTGAAGTGGCATTTCTCGGACATGTTGTATCTGCCGGAGGAATTTCTGTGGACCCAGAGAAGATCCAAGCCATTGTTGACTGGTTATCCCCAACCAGTGTGTTTGAAATCCGAAGCTTTCTCGGACTTGCCGGTTATTACCGCAAGTTCGTTGAAGGATTTTCCAGTATAGCCAAACCCATGACCCAACTGTTGAAGAAGGACAAGAAATTTGAATGGACTCAGAAGTGTGAGGATAGTTTCCAAGAACTGAAGAAGAGACTAACCTCAGCCCCAATTGATTATGCCAGACGTCACCCAGAGTTTCGACGTGTATTGCGATGCATCACGCCTCGGACTTGGTTGCGTTCTGATGCAAGAAGGCAAAGTTGTGTCGTACCTGTCCCGGCAGTTGCGACCGCATGAAGAGAATTACCCAACCCATGACCTGGAGTTAGCTGCTGTTGTTCTTGCTCTCAAAACGTGGCGTCCCTATCTTGCGGGACATCGCTGCGAGGTCTATACAGATCACAAAAGCTTGAAGTATATTTTCACCCAGAAAGATCTGAACCTGCGACAGAGGAGATGGATGGAATTAATCAAGGATTATGATATTGGAATCCATTATCACCCTGGAAAGGCTAATGTAGTTGCCGATGCCCTTAGTCGCAAACCTTGCACCCTGAATGCCCTGATCCAAGCCGAACAGCCAGCCTTGTTCAAAGAGTTCAAGATTTTGGACTAGAACTTGTTAGCCATGGTTATCTCGCCAATTTAGAGTTAACCCCAACCCTGATGGATCAAATCAAAGAAGCCCAAAAAGGTCATGAAAGCATTGAGGAATTAGGAAGAAGATTTCCCTCGGCAAAGCACCCGGTTTTACCGAAGATGCTGAAGGAGTGCTGAAATTCAATGACCGTATCTGTGTGCCCAATGTCACGGAACTTAAGGAGTTAATCCTGAAGGAGGCCCATGAGACCCCTTATTCAATCCACCCCGGCGGAACCAAAATGTACCAAGACCTTCGAGAAAGATTTTGGTGGCATGGAATGAAGCGAGAGATTGGTTCTTTCGTAGCCAAGTGTGACATCTGCCAGCGAGTTAAGGCTGAACATCAGCGACCCGCTGGATTGCTTCAACCTTTGAAAATTCCCGAGTGGAAGTGGGATGAGATTGGAATGGATTTTATTACCGGACTTCCAAGATCCAACCGAGGCCATGATTCAATCTGGGTCATCGTTGATCGACTGACCAAGGTTGCCCATTTCATTCCTGTCAACACCACCTATCGGGGACATCAATTGGCCGACTTGTATATTTCCAGAATAGTGAGCCTGCATGGTGTGCCTAAGAAGATTGTATCTGATAGAGGCACGCAATTCACCTCAAGATTCTGGAAATCCCTTCATGAAGCCCTCGGAACCAAGTTAGCATTTAGCACAGCTTATCATCCCCAGACCGATGGCCAAACTGAGCGAGTGAACCAGATATTGGAGGACATGCTTCGCGCATGTGTTCTATCCTATGGTTCCAAGTGGGAAGATTGTCTTCCGTTTGCAGAGTTCTCGTACAACAACAGTTATCAGTCTAGTCTGCAAATGGCCCCTTTTGAAGCCCTTTACGGCAAGAAGTGTCGTACACCCCTGAATTGGTCCGATACCGGAGAAAGCAAATTGTTCGGACCAGATACCCTCCGTGAAGCTGAAGAGCAAGTTCAGCTTATTCGTGAACGCCTCAAAACTGCCCAATCCCGTCAGAAGAGTTACGCTGACACCAAGCGCCGTGACCTCACCTTCAACGTCGGAGATTATGTTTATCTCCGAGTGACACCCCTTAAAGGAATGCAGCGTTTCCATGTCAAAGGAAAATTAGCGCCAAGGTATATTGGACCCTTCAAGGTCATTGCTCGTCGAGGAGAAGTATCCTATCAGCTGGAGTTACCCCAGGAGTTAGGAGATTATCATGATGTCTTCCACATTTCCTTGCTCCGGAAGTGTCTTGAAGTTCCTGACCAGCCTGATGTTTTCAAAAACATCGACCACCTCTCCATCGACCTGAACCAAGATTTGACTTATCGTGAGAGACCTCTCAAGATTCTCGAAGAAGATGTTCGTGTTACCCGAAGACGTGCGATCAAGTTTTACAAAGTCCAGTGGACTAACCACTCTGAAGAAGAAGCAACTTGGGAACGCGAAGATTATCTTCGGAGCGAATTCCCAGACCTCTTTAGTACCTAAGCCTAGCAAATCTCGGGACGAGATTTATTTTAAGGGGGGAAGGATCTGTAACATCCCAAAAATATTATCAGTATTATTATTCCAAAAATGAGAGCCAACAAAAACTTTTGTTAATTATTATGTGTTGTTTGCAAATTATTGCTTGTGGTAATTAATTCTTGTTGCTTGTGTTATTTATTTCTTGCTAATTGTGTTGCTTGCTCTAAATAAAAATAGGAAGAAAAGAAAAGAAATAAAATACAAGTAAAGCAAGAAAAATAAAAGTGACAATTGTGTCACACAAATTCTCCAAGGAGAAACTAAAATGGTTTCAAACAAAATTCAGAGGAGAGGTTATATAAACTCTCCCATTTTTATTCCTATAACTTTTCCCTCTCAAAAATTTAATTTAAAAACCTAAATTTAAATTCTATTACTTTCTTTATTAAATTCAAATCACAAAGTGTGCTATGTTGCACTTGACACATGAAATGCAACACAGCACCACAAATACCTATACATATTATGAAGCAAAGTATGAAATCAAAATTCAGAAATTCAAATTTAAAAATGATGTGCACATTTCGTCGAACACGTGGTGAACACCACTGTGTTCATCCTCGGTTCGATTTCAACCGAAGCAATTCGATCGAATTCGAGTTTGTTCTTCGAATTGATGCTTGCATCCACTCCCTCGCACCTCACTGACCTCGCCGCGTCCAAGAAATCGAAGAAAAGAGGCACGGGAAGAGGAGAAGCACCAGGGGACAGCCGCGGGCGCCGTGCGCCATGGCCGTCGCCGTGGCAACGGCGTTGTCGACACCGCAGTCGCCCAACACCGTGCCCCCCTCTCCCTTGCGTCTCTGCGCTCTCCCAGCCCGCAGCCATCCCGGGGAGGACCCCCATCGCGTTTCGCGCCACGCAGCCGCCGCACCCGCCCGAGACGGCCGTGCCAGTGCACGCACTCGCCGTCCAAACGTTCCCGGCCGTCCCGTTTCTCGCGCACGCACAGCTCGTCGCCACGCCGCCGAGCTAGCCTCTGCACCTCGAACACTGCAGCCGCCCCCTACCGCGAGCTACGGCGAGCTATCGCGCCTGGAACCCCTCTCCCTGCACCGTGTCCACGGCGAGCCCGTGCGCCGTCGTCGAGCTTATAAAGCCACCCCGAGCCCTCCCTCAAACTCACAGCCTCTCCCTCACTCCACTCTCTCCCGTACACCGCCAGAAGGGCGGGTACTCCGCAGCGAGGCTGCTGCTGCCCGTAGTTCTCTCTGCGCCCCGCCGCACCCGAGGTAGGCGACGACACGGCCACGCCGTGCTGCTCCCTCCCTTGCTCTTCTCTGGCCTCACCTGCCTCACCATTACCACCACACTCACCCGCGACGTTTTCCCCTCTGTATCGTGCCCAGGAGCCCCCGTAGGATCTCGCCGGAGTTGGAGCACGGCCGCGGAGAAGAAGGAGATCGTCGCCGACGCCAGGAGCTTCCCCATCAAGCTCCACTCGCCTCCCCAGCTTCCCCACGACCTCCGCCGTCGAACGCCGTCCTCTCCGCCGTCCCTAGACCACCCAGGTACCCCCACTGGCCACCCTCGCCGTCGCCGGAGCTCCGGCGACGCTCTGTTTAGGTCGTCGATGAACGCGGGCTCCGTGAGCCGTTCGATCTTTGATCAACGATCGCGTACCGCTTCGTTTAATTGAGCCACTGCCATGTAGGCCCCACCCGTCAGATGTTTAAACATTTCCAGCGCGCGAGATATTTCTCCTGTGCCGCTGACGTGTAGGCCCCCCATGTCAGAAATTTGAACATTATCCAAACTGAACACAATTCGAATTTAACTTCTCTGGAAATTTCAGTACTGGCATCAACTTAGAAAATCAATATCTCAAGATTTAGAATCCAAATAAATCAAACTCAATTGTTCTGGAAAGCTTATGAAATTTTTAACCAACCCAAGTGGTCTCATGTCATTTAATTAAATAGTTAAAAAGTGTTATTAAAAATACTACAGAAGGTTTAAATTCTAAACTTGTTTGTTTCTGATACTCTGTTAGTCCAAATAATTCCAAACCAATTTTTAGCTTAGTACTGCCATGTATTAGCTTCCCTAATTTTGGTAGAATTATTGTGCAGTAGTATTTGTTTAGTATTAAGTTGAAGTTTAAACACCCTTCTGCACTCAAACATTTAAATATGTTTAATGGTTAACCCAAATGAATTAGGACCAATTTTGTTAGATCACATAGTCATGTTTAGTTACCCCTAAAAGGATTTAATTTTTAATAAATTAACTTGAGTTGTAGCAAAACTTGATAATAAGCTTCTGGATTCAAACAAATGTGTAGGGAGTTTAGTAACTCCAATTGATCCAAATCAAATTGTGTTGTCTTCTACACATCAGTAGCTTTCCATAGAATTTTAGTTTGTATTTTTGTGACCAACAGAACTCAAGTTGTGGAATTAAACATGTTCAACAAGTTTCTGCCATAATTTAGAAGTAATTAAATAATGTTTAATTCAATTATTTGAAAACCAAATTGTATGGTTTGATGTGTGCAGTAGCTATTTGTGATGTTTATGATTGTTATGTTGAGATGATTGCTTGTATAGATTAGTGATTGTTTGCATTGTTTGTTTATTAATTAGACGAGAACGTTGTCGGATTTATCGAGGAAGGAGAGTTTGTTGAAACTGAAGAACAAGACCAAGGTCACTTTGCCGAGCAAGGCAAGCTATTCTCTGAGCTTGCACTACAAACATATGCATCTACTTTCATAACCTGTTTTACTCTCAAGGCAAGATTTATAAAACCCATTTCAAAAGTATATGGAAATTATTTTGCCACTTATGTAGAAATATAAGATAGTTATATCAAATTATAGGATGGGAAAAAAAATATGGTTTATTCAAAACTCCTTTGAAATTACTTGTGAGATTATGAAATGCCGAGATGTCGGTGTTGGAATGGAGAAGTGGAAAATGGTGATGTTTATGAAAAATGCACAGTGTGTCCTTGTACTTACGTCAACCATCCGATACCCTGTGCGACCACATCCACCATATGGGAAAGGGCTTAGTCATATAATTTGCTCATATTAGTACTGGATACCTCATCGACGGAGATGACTCCGTCATGCATGAGGGGATAGTGTGTTGTCACCCCTGACCCGGGTCCTCGCTCAAACTCTATGAAAAGATAAGGAGGAGGATTGAAGGTTCCACCATAAACCGCCGGACAAAACCTATGAGTCCTCACACTTAGATTCCGACGGGCTGGGTTAAGTGTGTTGGAAGTGTCATATGGGAAGGATCCTATACTAGCATGAGCAAAGGACAGGCTATGGTCGGCGGCTTACTTCGCATACACCCTGTATGGCGAGACGTGGCGGACACGATGAGTTGCCGGATGGATGTGGGAAAAGCGTGCTAACTCTGCAGAGTGTAAAACTATTCGAATAGCCGAGTCCTCGGATATGGACAGTTGGGAGGCCCTACTTTGACCATGTGCAAGTTTTTAAAAGAATTGAGTTTTAAAAAGAAAAATGAAGTGGAGATGTTTCCTACACCTATACCAACGGATCGGTATGAGGTGGTTGGATGAAAGTGGACCATGACGGGCTATGGTCGGAAAAAGGAGGAGTTTTGGAGAAACAGATAAAATGGTGACTTCTTTAAAGATAGTTATAAAACTCTTCTTACCTTTTTCAATAAAGATATAGAGATGTTTTAAATAAATAAAAGTTGTCAACTAAAATAAAACTAGTGCATACTCATGTTGGGGTAGTTTGCGAGTACATTCAAATGTACTCATATTGGTTTCGTCCCTGGCTATTGACCTAGCCAGACTACGAGGAGGAGCACTACGCCGAGCAGGAGTATGGCGACTTCTACGCCAACTAAGGATCTCCACAAGTCAGCTGCCTGTCGGGTTGTCATCGTTAGAATATGATGTCTACTACGCCGTAGCTTCCGCTGATATTTTGGTTTGGCCCATGAAGGCACCTATGTAAGACTTGGTCTAAATGACCATTTATGTAAGACTTTTAATTCGGTATTGTAATGGATGTAAACTTTGGTATCCAATTCGGATTATGTGCAACGACAGACTGATCAAGGGATCGTTGTGTTAAGCATAATCGGGTATTTCGGACAGCTAGTCCGGGGTCCCCACACCAAGTGACCGGGTCCATACTTGGGTTGTAATTTGCGACCTTGCGAGGTCCTTTGAAATCTGCAGGAAATAGGTCGGACCTAATCCTCTCGCTGAAGGAGACAGGACCTTTAAGTCGCGATGATAAGTTGGATGGAGCTGGCCTCCCTGCCGGGTTTACCGTTGCACGCATCTGCACATCTTCTGCGGGTTGAACTTGTACCACCTGTTGGTTTTCCCTTTGTCGCCGGGCTGAACTTGAAGTCGCGACTTGTGGCGACTCGGTTCGGATGCTTCTTTCCGCTGTTACTCTACTGTTGTAGGAGGTTGCGTGCAACCGTCCCCCATGTTCATACATGTTTGCCTGTTGTACCACTGCTGTGCTCAGCATCTCAATGGCGCGCCGCGCCTCTCTGTCCATCGGTGTGTTTCCTACCGGTGTCAGCCTGGCTAAGATGTTGGTAGCCGCATAGAGATTCTCCACTGGGCTAACATAGTGCCCTTATGGTGTATGGAACCTTTGAGGCTGCGGTGCCGGCTGCTGCACAAAGGTTGGTTGTGGCGACGGAGGTGGCATTATAGCCCTGTTGTTAGCTTGCACCAGAGCTCTCGACCCTGGTGCTTCCGCCGTTCTTGGCGCCGCAAAAGATGGAACTACAGGCGCGAATGCTGGCGATGCCATCGTCCGTAATGTAGGCGCGACTAAAGGCGCCTCGGGTCGCGCAGCCGCGACAAGTGGTGCCGTGTATGATGGTACTGCGACTGATGGTGTTGCGGCTTCTGGCCACGCGACTGGACGCGCTGCATTTGTTCCGACCGATGGGTTCGCGTGGGGTGGCGCCGTGGCTGCTGGTGTATCGACTGCAGGGACCGCAGCTGTAGGTCCAGAGGTGGGTGATTGGAATAACTCCATGGGATTTACTGTTCCTGGCTGCATGCGGCTGATATGACATCAGTGTGGCAAGGTGCTTGGTCCTCCTTGTAGGATGATGGTGTCTTCGGCGAGTCGCTGTTGTTCTTGTTGGAGGCGCTGGTCCTCGCGCGCGAGCCTGCTCCTTTCATCCACAATCCTTTGGACTTCATCGTATAGCTCAATCCTGGTAGCTTCCAGCTCCGCAGCTCTTGCGGCTGCGTTAACAGCAGATATAGGCGTAAACAGCGGGCTGCTCTGTGGCATCCTGGCCGTCGTGTTGGGTGTTGTTCTTGGCCCTTCTTCCGTTGGCACAACTCCGGACGGATCTTCTCTGCTTGCGACTCCTGAGGCCGCGACTCCTGGGGTGGCTACAGCGGGTGCCGCACAACTCGGGCCGAGCTCTGCGACTCCTGATCCTTCTGGTGCGACTTGTTCCGCTGATTCTGGTGCCGTGGGTGCTAGGCTTCCCTGCGGCATGCCCAGCCCTTCCTCTGCTTCCACGGTCCTGTAGATCCCTTCCATGCACTGATCTCCTACGGAGGGCGAGCTGTCTCCCCTAGGGTTTCCACAGAGCCTTTCCTCGAGTACATACTCAATGGATTGGGCTTCTTCGTCTTTGAGCGTCAGCGGCTCGTTGTTGGTAGATTCTTCTTCTTCATCCACAGTTACGGTGACTCCTTCTTCTGAGTCGCCCGGCCGTGATGGGTCTTCTGACTCGCTGCCGATGAAGCCGACGAAAACATGAATAGATCCAAACGGGATGATGCGACCTGTCTCCAGGTAATCAGCTTCTGGTCCCCAGCTTGAATCGTCAATGAGAGGCGTGCCATCAACCATGATGATGTGACCAATGGCGAGATCTTCAGCTCCTTTCATCGATCCTGCGCGGAACGTGACGCTCTTGACCGCAGGCCCCACGGTGGGCGCCAACTGTCGTGGGTTTGTCACGTCAGATGTCATGGATGACTTCGTAGGTGTGGGATTTGCGCGAGTCAATCGTCTCCAAGCTTGGGATCGCAGGAACAAGGATGAACACAGATTTACCCAGGTTCGGCCCCTCAATGTGAGGTAAAGACCTACTTCCTGCCTACCCTAGCTTGGTATTGATATGATATATGTGGTGTTACAATGGTGGCGATCCGATTTGGGAACTCGCCATAAGAGCTAGGGTTTAGGGCCGGATAGCTTGACCCTGTCTAAATCCTGCGAGTCCTCCTTATATACACAGAGGCTCACTAGGTTACAAAGGAAACTTCCTCCACAAGGAATACATCGACTGGAACCTACCTGGAGACTAACTCCTCCTCACGTCTTCCAAGATGTGTCTTCTAGATCTTTCCCCTTGTGGCGGTGCGACATTGGGCTTGCTTTTATGTAGGCCCTTTCTGGCGTGAGTAAAGTAGGTCGCACTTATCAACATGGGCTGCGGGTTAATCCACAAAGTATTCCCCTGACACTAACTTCATCACCTTGGGGAATTGTTACCAATTGAATCTTGCTGGGTTATGTCTTGCTATTTACCTTTGACTTGAGAGTTTTCCCTCTTTGTGTTCTTGTGTTCATCCCTTGTCCTTCGTGTTCATCGATCCCTCCGCACAAATCCGTGAAGATCGGGACCCAACCTACATCATATGGTATCAGAGCTCTAGGTTGCCACGGATTTGATTTGTGTTTCCATCGAAATCCACCAAATTTTTCTTTGTTTTTGAGAAATTCGAAAATTTCCACCAAAAATAGCCATTTTGGGATTCGACCGATTCATTCGATTTGTTGCGTTTTTGGTAGTTTTTGTCCATGAATCTGTTGCTTTAGGACCCCCTCCACCTTTGTTTGCGTTCCCTAGCCTTAATTTTGTAAATTTACCACGAATTTGAGGATTTTTCGAGCTCAATTTCCGCCCAAATCGCGACCAAAAACTCCAGATTTCTGGCCGCCGGTACTACCGGCCAGACCTTCGGTACTACCGAAGCGGCGCGAACGTCCGGTACTACCGGGACATATCGAGCGGTACTACCGCCGGGCAGTTTTTTGAGAGCAATTTTTCCTTTTCCTCGGTTCGTTTTGGCATTTCCTCTTTGTGTGTTGAGTCCTTTTCCGGTGTTATCAACATTGACAAGCTTCCGCAGCAGCTTCATCAATGCCAAGCGACGACGCCGCCAAGGACTCGACATTTCCCCGACATCGTAATCTGTTGTGAGCCCTTCTTCCTTTCGTGTACCTTGACCTATCGGACTAGCTCTTTGATATTGCGGGGCATTGCACTTGTTCGAGTGATTGTCTTCAAGTATTGGCGAGTATGTATCGTTAGAGATCTTGGCAGTAGCAAAAGAGAAGGAATCATCGTCAAAAAAAAAGAGAGACGACAAAAGAAAAGAACATAAGTGGTGCCAAGTATCATCTCTTGTAGGTTGCGACAAAGCTTAAACCGCCAAAGTGAGTGTGAGTGTTAACTCTTGTGCAAATCCGTTGCCCACCAAAAGGCAATTGAGCTAGCGTCCTTCTTGTGTTGTTGTGACATTTGAGCACGTAGTCTTCGATAGGTTGCATATCTTCGAGTGCTCGCCCTTTGGTCGCCCAACCCCATCATTCGCTTTTGTGTGTGTTTCTTCATCATTTGTGGTTGGTGTTTCTTTGGTAATTTGATCATTGTGGATTTTCTCTACCTTGAACAACATACTTTTCGCCGGATTTGCTTGTTTTCGTTTGCCACTTCATACCTTCCTATCCTCATAAGCGTGTATGTTGGGTGTTAGAACCGGATTCTTTTCCTTCAAGCCATTTTATACTTAGGAAATAGTTTCTTTTGGTTCTTCCATTTCCATACATTTCACTTGTTCTTGAGATGATGTTTAGGGGAAGTACAAACGGAAGCTCAAGCTCGGATGATGATATCACTGGAGGAGTTCGAGGTGATCATGGCTATGTCACACAAACCGAGTTTGTTGGTCTTCGACACCTTCTTCGTGATGGCCTAGGACGCTATGAGCACCGTCTTCAAGCTCAAGAGACCAACTTCAACGACCGCATGCATGCGCAAGAAGCAAACATGGAGTGGATGACCGAAGCCCTCAACAACCTTGTGCGACAACGAGCTTCTTCTTCATCACGCTCAAGCCGTACAAGAAGCACCTCAAGGTCCACACAAGCACCACATGCACATCACGGTTATCGACAAGAAGAACCGCATCTACCTCGCCAAGAGATTCCAAGGCGCGACGAACATAATCGACATCACCATGAAATGGAACGTCCACCTTCTCCTCAAGCGCGCAGTGCCCATGCGCATCAAGAACAACCACAACCAAATGGTCGACGCCGTGAACGAACACCTTCACCACCTCCTCATCACCGCGATATTCGAGACAACTTTTTCAATGACAATGGTGCTCCGGGTGCTAATGACTATGGTCATCAAGGAAATTGACACCGCCATCCTCCAAGGCCACGCCACCACAATCGTGACCGTGGGAATCATGTGGAGAACCCAATTCCACACCATGAGCATCATCCTCGCCAAGAACACCAACATGAGCCTCGTCCTCATCAAGAACATCCACATGATCGTCATCACCACCACCGTACCGAGTCAAGTGATAGCGAGCCGAGCCAACACAATCGTGATGGACTCAATGGAAGGAGACGTGGACATGCATTCCCACCTCCAAACCGTCGCGACGACTACGACAACTTGAACAATCTTCGCTTCGACATACCCAAGTTCTACGGCACAAGTGATCCGGAAGCTTACCTCTCATGGGCACTCAAGGTTGACAAGATCTTCCGAGTTCACCGCTACTCCGACAACAAGATGGTTGCCTTAGCCTCAATAGAGTTTGAAGAATATGCCCTCTTGTGGTGGGAACAACTCCAAGATGCACGCATCGACAATCACCAACAACCTATCAACACTTGGGTTAAGATGAAAGAAGAAATGTACAAGCGCCTCGTGCCAAGCCATTACACTAGAGATTTGTACAAGAAGTTGCAAGAGTTGAAGCAAGGGTTGAAGTCGGTTGATGAGTACTATAAGGACATGGAACTTTCAATGATGAGAGCCAATATTGAGGAGTCGGAGGAGCAATCCATGGCTCGCTTCATGAATGGCCGCAACTATACGATCAAGAAGATTGTGGAGTTCCAACTATATGCCAACTTGGTTGAGTTAGTCCATCAAGCAACAAAGGCCGAGCGTCACGTGCTTGAAGAGCTCAAATACATCAAGACAAAGCCATTCTTCGCCAACAAGCCTTCTTCGTCAACAACTTCACCTTCACAAGCTCTTCCTCAAGCAAACACAATAGGTCCTCCAAGAGTCTCTACATCGACACCTCAAGCGACTCAACCTTTCAAGAAAGTACCTCTCTCTACGAAGGCGCCTCAAGGATCTTCGTCCGGCACAAGACTCTTGCAATGCTATAAGTGTGGAGGACAAGGACACAAATCCTTTGAGTGTACAAACAAGAAAGTCATGATTGTCAATGACATGGGAGAATATGAATCTATGAGTGAAGAGGAATACCTTGCCTTGAACCAAGTCGCCACAATGCAAAGTGCTCAAGAAGAATCAAGTGAGATATATTGTGATGGCGACAACAACCCTTCATTGGTTGTGGCAAGAACATTGACCACCAATGTCCAAGTTGATGAAGACCAAAGATGCAACTTGTTTCAAACAAGAGCGGGCATAAATGGAAGATCCATCAAGGTCATCATAGATGGTGGAAGTTGCCATAACTTAGCTAGTAGAGAACTTTGTGACAAGCTCAACCTGAAGTTCAAGAAGCACCCACATCTATACCATGTGCAATGGTTGAGTGATACCAGATCCGTCAAGATTCAACACATGGTGCAAGTGTCCTTCAAGATTGGAGCCTATGAAGATACCGTGGATTGTGATGTTGTGCCTATGACCATTTGTCACTTACTTCTTGGAAGTCCTTGGTAATTTGATAAGGGTGCTATGCATGACGGAAGGACAAATTACTATAGCTTCAAGAACAACGACAAGACCTTCGTCCTTCGTCCCATGACTCCAAGTCAAGTCATTGCTGACAACGCCAAGACTATTGCACGGGCACAACAAGATCGTTCGTCAAGTGAGATGAGTGGTGAGCGAGAGACCCACCATAAAGTGAGTGAGAGCCACAAGCCAAATAAGTGTGACACTTCAAAGAGAGCCCCTACAAAACTTACACTATTTGCCATCAAAAGAGAGATGAGGGAGTTGAGAGAGAACCCATCCACCCTCCACTATGTGCTCATATGCAAGGGTGAAGTTTCTATGACTAACACTTTCACAAACCTTACTCCTTTGTTGTCTCTTTTGAAGGACTTTGAAGATGTTTTCCCTCAAGAAGTGCCACCGGGACTACCTCCTCTACGCGGAATCGAGCATCGCATCGACCTTATTCTCGGCGCACCGCTACCAAACCGCGCTCCTTACCGCACCAACCCCGAGGAGACCAAGGAAATTGAGCGGCAAATACAAGAACTCCTAGCCATGGGACACATATGTCGTGGGTTTGTCACGTCAGATGTCATGGATGACTTCGTAGGTGTGGGATTTGCGCGAGTCAATCGTCTCCGAGCTTGGGATCACAGGAACAAGGACGAACACAGATTTACCCAGGTTCGGCCCCTCAATTTGAGGTCAAGACCTACTTCCAGCCTACCCTAGATTGGTATTGATATGATATATGTGGTGTTACAATGGAGGCGATCCGATCTGGGAACTCGCCGTAAGAGCTAGGGTTTTTGGTCTTGATAGCTTGACCCTGTCTAAGTCCTGCGAGTCCTCTTTATATACACAGAGGCTCGCTAAGTTACAAGAGTTCTACACGAAGCCGATTGCAAGTTTGTCATCCAAGGCAAGTTTTACCACCGACCTTCTGGAGCCTTCCTTTGGTAGGCCGCGATCCTTGATCGGCCTTCTTTTACATGGCCCAATAATAGCGTGATCATGAAGTCGCCGTTTTGGTCTTGAATAAGTCGCGAGTTAATTATTCCCCGACATTATCCCCCAAGTGTAGCCTGAACTTCATGGAATATCTTGATATGTTTTCTTGACTTTGAAAGGTTCCTTGGACGTTTAGGCTGCACTTTTTTCTTTCTGGCTTGCACTTCCTTACTCTGCGACTCATGATCACGTTGGACTGGCTTTTACCCGCACTTTTGGGGCGGCCTTGAAAATGCATCTGACTTCGTGAGCTTCTTGCTCTCTCAAGGTTTGCCTGATAGCTTCAACACTTGATGATGACCAATCTTCATATTTTTTATAACAATATGATGTACGCCCCAAGGATTGAGCTGATATTATTTGACAATCATCTCAATTCTTCTCAAGAGGTTTTGAAGATCGTCACCTGTAGCTTGATGTCATAGATAAGAAACAATTGTTAAGATATAAGCAATTGCAATTGGTGTTGCCGTACTATAAGCAGTACATTGACCTCTAGTTAGGCCTTTCTGAATTCATTAAGTGGGCACTCACGCGACTCAGTATTTCCTAGAAACATGTGTGTTCAGGGTCGAGAGCGGCCATGATAGGCAATCAAGCTCGATTGACGCCACACCCCAGTACTTTGGACGCATAATGCAAGTTGCAATCCGACTTAAGGTTAATTTGATAATTGCCAGTAGGTTGGTTGTTTCAGGGTACAAAGCCCCCAAGAAACAAATGATATATAGCTATAAACAGCTTTGTTTATGACACATAAGGTCGCGCCTTGGTGGCAACCGAGTGTTATACATAGGGTTGGGTCGCACGTAGGCGGCGATCCCAGTTTGAGACATACGGCCGCGCCTAGGTGGCGGCCGATTTCTGATACATAAGGTACGGCCACGCCTAGGTGGCGGCCGATTTCTGATACAGGTGTTGCAGGTCGCGCCTAGGTGGCGACCAATTTTGAAGCAAGAGCCCTTAGTGGCTAGGATGATACTCAGCTATAGGCAGCTGGAAAAGATGAAACTTAGCTCTGATTAGCTTTTTATGTGTAGTAAGGTCACAGTTGCGCGACGTTCCAAGGGCGAGGCGCTTCTAGATGATCCTCGAAATCATGGCGATCACTGCTTTCTTCTCTCACATCCAGCAGATAGTACGATCCATTGTTTAGTTTTTTGCTGATGATGTAGGGTCCTTCCCATGGAGAAGATAGCTTGTGCATTCCCTTATGGTCTTGCTTGACTTGCTGCACTAGGTCTCCTTCTTGAAAGGTGCGGGTTCTGATGCGTCTGGCTTGATAGCGTCGCAAGTCTTGCTGATACACCGCTGACCTTGATGCTGCCAAATCTCTGACCTCTTCTAATGTGTCCACAGAATCCTGCCGAGCTGCTTCGTTATCTGCTTCGACATAGGCCGCAACTCTTGGTGAATCATGTGATATCGCTGGGCATAACCGCTTCTGCTCCATAGACCATAAAATATGGTGTAAATCCTGTGGATCTATTAGGGGTTGTTCTTAAACTCCATACCACGGCTGGCAGTTCCTCCACCCAACATCCTGGAGATGCTTCAACCTTTTCAATAAGGCGCGGCTTAATCCCATGGAGAATTTCCTGGTTAGCTCGCTCAGCTTGTCCATTGCTCTGTGGATGTGATACTGACGTGAGGTCCAGCCTTATCCCATTGTTCGCACAAAATATTTGTGTAGCTCCTTCAGAGGTGTTGCTTCCGTTGTCTGTAATGATACTATGGGGATATCCAAAGCGGAATATGACCTTCTTCAAGAACTTGACTGCTGTTTCAGCTTCACAATCTCCCACGGGTTCTGCTTCGATCCACTTTATGAATTTGTCCACCACGACCAGGAGGTGAGTTTTTCCCGCTGGGGACCATCTGAAGGGCCCTACGATGTCAAAACCCCATACAGCGAAAGGCCATGTGATGGGTATTGTACGAAGTGCTTGAGCTGGCATATGATCTTGCCTGGCGTATCTTTGACATCCATTGCACACTCTGACAATCTGCTCAGCGTCTGCTAGCGCCGTTAACCAGAAGAAACCATGTCTGAACGCCTTTGCCACCAAAGATCTTGACGAAGCATGATGGCCACAATCGCCTGCGTGAATTTCGTGCAAGATTTTTCGTCCTTCCTCTGGTGATACGCATCTTTGGAATGTCCCCGCAACGCTGCGCTTGTATAGCTCATCTATTATATTATTAAGAGAACAAACAATAGATGGTGGAGATTGATCCATTAAAAGTAAAAAAAATTCAGCGGCTAAGATGATGCGCGCAATGATGCGCGTAGCCTAGCTAAGACGTACCATACAAGGACTCTCTCTCTCCATGTTCTATTCAACCACCAAGACTGCATGCAATCAATCGAGAGTATAGGGATCTAAAAAATCTTCGCGGACCAGGCGAGCGGCCGCCGGCCGGTCATGCACACGGGAAGGCGCAACGGCAGCGTTCTGCACCACCGGCCGGGCGATTAAGCTGGAAATCCATGTGCCTATTGCTACTGCCGATACTTGCAAGGTTCATAGCAGCACCGGCGCTTTTTTGTCGTCGTTGGTCTGAGGTCTCACGTCCATCAATAGCCGGCCCTATGATTCTTTTTGTGTCGGTAGCTGCCTCTAGGAATTTTTGTTAGCATTGCTTCATATCTGATTCCAAATAAGTTTTTTGTTGTCCGCAGATAATGGAGTACGCTGTGGCGTCAGGCGCCGTTGTAGCAGTCGAGATTAGATTCTGACTAGGACACGCATAGAACTGTTGAAACCGGCGTAATTCTACCTCCAGTGGACCATAACCTTTGCGGCCACCACAATCGTGCTGTCGGCCGGCCAGGCCTCACGAAGCAATACTGCCGACGTTCTGGACAATGGCCGTCAAGGCATCCTTGAGTAAGCGATCAAAGATATTGAACGGCTCGATATCCTCATACCACTCCGAGACGTCGGCAGCGGTGAGACCTTGCCCAGTTCACTTTAAATGGCCAGGTAATCAGGATATACTCATATACATGCGTGCATGAATGTTTTATGTAAAGGTATGTAATCATCTGATATGCACCATGTTTTTAATGTACAAATAATTTTTGATCGTGCAAGATAAAGCCGCTAGAGCCGTATGTGCATGCATATGAGCTGAAGTATTTATATCGAGCGCTCCAGACTGCCCTAGAGATAACGTTGTGCGATACATGAATCCATGAGTGAACTATCAGTTTGAACGACCAATTTGAGGTACATATTTTTGTACGTTTTATTTGGTTTATTTTTACAGGGTACAATGTACAACTTCTGGTGCGATGCATTTTAGATCAATGGTGGTTTACTCAAATCATATTTGTATATGATTGTTTGTCCGGTCTTTCTGCAACTGTTTAACTTAGATTTTATTTCCCTTAAAGCTATGTTTTAACCAATAGCCGGCCGTCCGGCGCACCGCGTATTTGTTCCGGGCTTACAGGTTCCTGGAGCAACCCACAAAATTCTGCGTATTCAGGACATCATGCATGGCGGCCACGCCGCCGCATACTGTATAGCAACGCCGCCCCAACGACGCTAAGGCCGCTGCGACTCAGGAAACTGGATTTGCTGCACTTCATTGACGCCTACGAGCGGGGACAATTAAAAGACGTGGTGCTGGATTTGGCTGCCACAAGGAGGCGGGGAGAAAGATGCTGCACGAATGAGCAATCGTACTTCAAATAATATTATTGATAGCTGAAACAAGGTACGTGTGATAATAGGCATATTTAACGTACCAGTTTAATGCCATAGATGGGACATCCATCATGCATCTGTGCGATCAAGTATACAGTAAGATGCATCATTCCTAGGTGGAAGATCGAGGAGCGTATAGAAAAAGGAATTTGGGCAAACTACACATCAATAGGATTCTACCGTAGATGATGCTGTGGAGTACACAAGTTGGGCGTCGAATTTGTAAATATTGGTTTTTCCTATTCTGAGATTCAACCGTACTGCGGATGATGTTGTGGAATGCGAGGCTACAAACAGTTGCCATCCTCTTGAGTTTCTTTCTCTTGCAGGTGAAACATTGATGGTTTCCCTGATGCCATTTAGAAATGTATCACTAAGCAGGGAAAAAGAAAGGAAGCGAATCAATTGGATATAGGTTAGTATCACTTTAATCTGCATGCATATTTGCTTTTTTCAAGTTTTCAGTTTGGTTCAAGTTTGTCTATCCACATATTCCATGTCATTTGAACGGAAAAAAAGAAGTTCATTGAATTTTTTCCAGTCCACATACCATCAAAATATATCTTTATCTTAGGCATATTTTCTACAAATCCTATTCACTTTATGTCACTGCTACATACCCATGTCACTGCTACGTACACACTGATATATGGTATATCGCCCATCTGCGAGGCCCGAACAGATTCAACTCTCCTTGAAGAACCTCTACCCCAAACCCCTATCAAGGGGCTCCAACTCCAGAAGGAAATGCTTGTGGAAATATATATTGGAGAAAATAATGGTCTCCACAAATAAATTTGGTAAAAACAGATTAAACTTTGAGAAATTTCCATTCAAATAGATTGGCATGCCACATCAGAAGAACCACTGCATTAAGGTCCACGGCCTGACTGTAGCATGCATAATGCAAGGATGGATTCAAGGTAAGCTGGTAAGATCTCTCCATCCATGCAAGGACAAGATGGAGAGCACAAAAAAAATAGACGGAGCAATAAAAATGAAGTTACTCAATTTTTGTATTTATAAAATTTATGAAAGTTTTGGCACTGGAAACATGTGAGCAGTAACAAAGCTCTACAAACTAAGTAGCATAAAATATTTAATGTATTCACACTTTGTATTTATCTTCAATTTTTACCACGAAGAAATATAATACGTTAGATATCAAGAAAAAAATAATCTTATTCCTAGCCGCGCAATTGCGCGGGCCACCTAGCTAGTTGTTTATTATTGTGTAGGCCTTGGATCGCCGTGTTATCTTGCGCGCCTCTACTTCATCCTCTGGTAGCACTCCGCGACTTAAATATGCCATGTATGGCTCTGTCCATGCCGGCTGTTCATGCAGGGCTGCGACTAAAGTTGAATCATCCTCTGGCTCTGCGATGTCAATCTCTGTTGGAGGCTTAACTGACGGGTTATGCAACTCATCCAAGAAAACATTGGGCGGGACTGATTGCCTAATGTATCCTAGCCGAGACAAGGCATCTGCTGCTTCATTTTGTCTTCGATCAACATGTTCAACTTGGAAGCCAGTGAAGTGTCCAGCAACTCTATCCACCTCTCTTCTATATGCAGCCATGTTTGCATCCTTACTGTCCCATGTTCCAGAAACTTGTTGAGCTACCAAATCTGAGTCTCCAAAGCAACGGATGCGACTAACACTCATCTCCTTTGCTATACGGAGTCCGTGAAGCAATGCCTCATATTCTGCTACATTGTTTGTGCAATTAAAGTGTATTTGGAGCACGTATCTTAGCTTGTCTCCCTTGGGGGAAGTGAGTACAACTCCAGCCCCCGAGCCTTGTAGCTGTCTTGACCCATCGAAGTGCATGGTCCAATATTTTGTTTCTGCCATGGTAGGAGCGATTTGAATTTCTGTCCAATCATTGATGAAATCTGCGAGAGCTTGCGACTTAATTGATGTGCGCGGCTCGTAGTTAATATGGTGTGGACCCAGCTCGATCGCCCACTTGGCTACTCTTCCTGTTGCTTCTCGGTTGCGGATGATGTCTGCCAGTGGTGCCGAGCTGACCACAGTTATTGGGTGTTCCTGGAAGTAGTGCTTCAGCTTGCGACTCGCCATGAATACTTCAAACACTAGCTTCTGCCACTGAGGGTAACGCTGCTTTGAAGCCGTGAGCACTTCACTTACGTAGTATACTGTCCTTTGGACTGGGTACTCCTTTCCTGGCTCTTGTCTCTCTACGACCATCACGGCGCTTACGGCACGAGAGTTTGCAGCTATGTACAACAGCATGGGCTCTTTATCCTTTGGAGCTGCCAGAACTGGAGCATTTGTCAACTGAATCTTCAGGGCTGTTAAAGCTTCGTCGGCCTCTGAGTCCTAGATGAAGGTATCTGACTTTTTCAGCAATCTGTATAAAGGCAGGGCTTTTTCTACCAGTCTGGATATAAAGCGACTTAACGCTGCGACGCAACCGGTAAGTCGCTGTACGTCCTTGATCTTTTCTGGTTTTTGGAGGTCCATTACAGCCTTTATCTTGTCAGGGTTGGCTTCGATGACTCTTTCTGACACTATGAACCCCAATAGCTTCCCCACTGGTACTCCAAAGACGCACTTCGTCGGGTTGGGCTTCATGTTATATCTTCTGAGATTTGTGAAGGTTTCTTCCAAGTCACTGATGAGATCCTGGCCTACTTGCGAGTTAATGACGATATCGTCCACATAGGCGTGAACGTTGCGACCTATCTGCTCATGCAAGCAACTTTGAATGCACCTCTGGTAAGTCGCACCTGCGTTCTTCAATCGAAAAGGCATGCTTACTTAGCAACAGGCCCCAAAATGTGTGATGAAAGATGTCTTTTCCTGGTCCTCCTTCTTCATCTTGATTGATGGTAGCCTGAATAGGCGTCTAGAAAGCACAACAACTCGCATCCGGCTGTTGAATCAATCACTTGGTCAATCCTTGGCAAGGCAAATGGGTCCTTTGGACAGGCTTTGTTGAGACTGGTGTAGTCAATGCACATTCGCCATGTGCCGTTCTTTTTCATAACTAGGACTGGGTTTGCCACCCACTCCGCGTGATACACTTCTGTGATGAATCCTGCGGCCAATAGGCGAGCTATTTCTTCCCCTATCGCTTTTCTCCTGTTGTCGTGGAAACGCTGCAGCGGTTGCTTTACTGGCTTGGCCAGGGGGTTCACGTTAAGGCTGTGTTCTGCCAATTCCCTTGGCACCCCTGGCATATCTGATGGTTTCCATGCGAAGATGTCCTTGTTTTCCTGAAGGAAAGCGATGAGTGCCCGCTCCTGTTCTTTCTCCATGTGAGCTCCGATGCTCGCCTGCTTGGATGAGTCGACAGGAACAAGATCTATCTGCTTGGTGTCTTGGGCCGCTTTGAACTTCATTGGTGGTTCGGCAGATGGCGTGGTAACTACGCTCATATCATTGGGATCCACCTGCGACTTATAACTCTTTAGCTCTTCAGCGGCACAAGCTGATTCTGCGAAGGCTGCATCTCCCTCCTCGCACTTGTGACCCCCCGACCCGACTGCTATACACAGATGCTGTGTGTCACCGGTTAGGCGATACAACCGGAGGTTACGGGTTTACCACTCCCCGGCCAAAACCTTTGGCAGGCGTTGCTCGGAATTGATCATCGGCAACGCAACACCCCGATTGATGCCCTAACACAGGCACAACTATCAATGCATAATAGAGAGATCAAGACTTGTGGAACAACTGGCACATCACAGACTCTACGACTCAAAGCATTATAGTTCAACTCTTATAATAGAGAAAGGTAGCAAATATTACAACCAGAGGTAACAGACCCAACAGTACATCATGCGGAAGCGAATTAAGTTGTTCTAAACAACAAGATCCAAATTATGGCCTAAGAGGCCTACAGATAAACATCCAAACGCCAGCTGTTCCGAGATGTCCCCAAGCTGCCACCTGGGAACCCCAGACTACTCGTCAACGTCCACAAAGAACCCACCTTCGAGGTCGGTGAAGTCCTCCTCTGAAACAAAGCAAAGGACGTTGAGTTCGATGAACTCGCAAGATTAAATATAGAGATTTAACTCGATGAGGCTTTCAAACTTTTATGGCTGTTTTGCATAAAGCTGATTTTATTTATAGAAACACGACTCCAAGGCATCGACTAATCAAAATATTTTAAAAAGGGTAAGAAGTAACTCTTTTCTTTTGATCCTTACTCATCATCAACCACCATCATCACTGTACCTGTTCTACAAAGGCACCTCCCCGAATCACCCTCGAGGAAGCTAACCTTGCATTCTTGAGTAGTACCTTTAGTACTCAGGTTTTAATCATTCCGTTCAAGTTATTCTATGGTCTCTGAATCCGTCACCAAGTAGTCCATAATTGTGGACACGGCTTTTCGAAAAGATTTATCCCTGCAGGGGTGTACAATGTGAAAGTCGCCAGGCTCCCGAGGGCCCTCCCAGCTTCTTATCCATGCGTACCATCCGGCTCATTGCCTGTACATTAGCTCTCTTCCGGGGAAAGCCGGCTGAGTGGGAGCGGTTACAATCTTAACCTCGCTTGAAACTAACCAAGGATCATCAGTGAGGACGGGACAGGTTCAGTGCCTCCAACACCCTGCCCCGTGGCCACCATTTTCCTAAACACCACAATCCTCATCTCAGTCTTGGCCACCATCTCAACGCACGCGCAAACGGAAAGCCAAACTAGAGGACCCTCGGCTAGTCCGCCACAAGTTAGTCGGTCGACGAGGTTCCATATGCCCACGCATGGTTGCACGCTCAGTCTTGGCTCGTAGGCGAGAACTCGCATCTAGGCGACGAGAACGAGACAAAGCACCACAACCACAATGGCCTCTCATCCCCACCTTTAAGCATGTTATTACCTGTCACCACAATTCCTCCACCATCATCCGATCATTTCAATATCTGTTTCCAACATGAAATATCCATCGGACGACTAAATATTTAACTAAGCATGGCTAAACAACAACATAGCATAGTTAAGTATCTCAGGCCAACAATACAATCCTATGGATAATAGGAGGGGAAACAGGTAATGGCATCGGAAACTTAATGCAACTATAGGATACTCTAATCCAAACAAATTGTCATTTGGAACCGCATGCAATATTATAGTGGGGAAAATATTTGCGGAAAATAGGATAAGACATGCTCAGAGGGGGGATTACGCTTGCCTTGCCCAGAGTGCTGGTAATTTGGGTCGTCAGGGTATTGCGGTGGAACCCCGACTGCTTGATCTATCGAAACATAAAACACGGGAAGAAGCAATCAATCACCACACATGCTTTAACAAATGCAATGCGCAAACACATGATGGCATGACATTTTAAGTCCCCGAGATGAGGATGATTCAAGCTATTCAACTTAAACGGAGTTCGGATGCTTAAAGGGGCGCATCTCGAATATACCGTGGAGTTAAGTAATGTATCATCTTTACTTGTTGATTATAGTAGAAGGAACCCTATTGTGAACTTGCATATGAATGACATGATCATGCGAAGAATGCAGGGGGTCGGTGAGTAAACATTCTTGCATGAAATTAAAAAGGGAACTGAAAGGATTGGTATTACAGCGGAAGAAGGTTAAACGGATTATCCGGTGAAACAATATTCGGAATATCCGGGGTATCGGATTATCCGATCCTAACTGGTTCGAAAAATGGCTAAGGACTTTAAGGCGAACAGTGGTCTGGAGTACTGATGAATTTCGGATTATCCGGTTGTGGCTAACTCGGATTATCCAATCTCCACGGGAGGGTCTGTAAATCTGCTAAGGACTAAAACAAATCGTACTGGAGTGTCTCGGATTATCCGATTGTGTTGGAATCGGAATATCCGAGCTGATGGCACGGCTGCGCACGGCGGCTTGCGGTGCGACGACGAACTATGGCGAGAGAGGGAGGGAGACGAGGTCCAGGCGGACGTAGTGCTCACCCTCAACTCGTGGTGGTGCTCAGTAGGGGCGGAGATGCACGGGCGGCGACGGCGATTGCGGGCTCTCCGGCTTGATTCCTTCGGCGGAGAGGTAGCAGGCGACGCGGCGGTGCTTCCGGTATCCTTCGATTTGCTCGGGGACTCCTCAATCGACGGAGACGAGCTCGGAGGCCATGGCGGCTAGGGGTCGCTCGTGGGGAGAAAAATGGGGAGCGAGGGAGCAGGTGAGAGGATAGGGTAGGAGGAGCAGGGCGGCCTCGTGGTGCTCTTCTTCCTGCAGGTGGAGGCAGAGGGGGGGGGCCCGGTGCGGCGTCGTGCGGGATGAGGAGAAGGCATGGCGCCAGTGCGGCCTGGCTGCAGGAGGGAGATGGTCATCTTGCGAAAAAACCCTGGCAGATTTGTTTCCATCACCAATAGGTCCTTTTCAGTTTTCTTTTTTAAAACCTGTGACTTTAGGGATTTTATTGAGGCACTAAGACATTTTAGAAAAATATGAAATTATTCATGTAGCCTTTCCATATCATGTAGAAGCTCCACAAAATTTGGTGTCTCAAAATAAAATGTTTTGAACAACTTTTGTTCATATGGTTTGAATATGGCATTTTTCCTAAATGAAAATTAAAATCCTTTAGAAATTTTAAAGCAAGTTCAACATATTATTCTTGAACTCTTGGAACTTCCTTGACAAATATTTTAACTTGATAACTTCACTGTGTCAATTCAACAACAATTCCCTAACCCAACAACAATTCCCTAACCAAAAGTTAAAGGTTCCAAGTGGTACACATTGATGCATGGATGCCATGATGCATGAGAAAGGAAAAGCGAAAATTTTATTCACATTTTGCAATACCAAAAGTGGGCTGTTATAGCACTCTATTGCTTTTTCTCTATCGCCATGCACTGTGATGACCCCTCTTGGTCCTGCTATCTTCAGCTGTAGGTAAACGTAGCATGGCCTGGCCATAAACTTGGCGAAGGCTGTTCGTCCGAACAGGGCATGATATGGGCTCTCGAATTTTACCACTTCGAAGCATATGATCTCGCTTCTGAAGTTTTCTTCCGTCCCAAAGGTTACTCCCAGGGTTATCTTTCCCACTGGCTGTGCTGACTTTCCTGGGACGATGTCGTGAAATACGGTCGTCGTGTGTTGCAGGCTGGAGTCCATGAGCCCCAAGCACTTGAACGTATCGTAGTACATGATATTTATACTGCTTCCCCCGTCCATAAGTACTTTGGTTAGCTTGTATCCTTCTGCATAAGGTGCCACAACTAGCGCTAGCTTCCCTGGCTTCGCAGTTGTGGCGGATGATCGTCGCGACTCCAAGTGACTGCATGTTCTGACCGTTTTAGCCAATTGGGGGTTGCTGGTATCACAGCATTTACCTGCTGGCTCTGCATATTAATTTCTCTTCCCTTTTGGAGGTGTTGATAACTATTGTATGGTACTGCCCCACCTGCCTGGGGTTACTCGCATTGTGCGGCCCGGCGCCTGAACCATGAGTCGCACCAGGGCTTCCTTCATGGTGGTTTCCCCTGTTGTGTTGGCTTTCTTCTTTCCACTTCTTGTAATAATTACATTGCGCCTTGGTATGGTCTGCTGGCCGCCCGTCGCCTCCCGTGTGAAGATCGCACGGCCGATTAAAAACTTCTTCCATGTTAATTGGACGAGAGCCGATTCCTCGGCCTCTTTCTCGTTGGCCCCTGAAACCTCCACGTGTGTTGGCGACAAGCCCAGATTTTCCTTCTTCACTCTTGCGCTTGTTTTGATTCGCGCTGTTGTGGCTAGTTTGTTGCTGTTGAGGCTTGCTGGTATTTTTCTTTCCTTCAGCAGCGGCCTTCTTCCTCTCCATCTGACGCATCTCGGGTCTTGTCTGAGCTAGCGTATTTGTTAGCCGCAGCCATTACCTCGCTGAGACTCTTGACCTTGCCCTTTATGCGACCTAACTTATGGATCAGTGGTTCGAACTTACAATTTTTCTCCATGACTAGGACAGCTGAGCTTGGAGGTATGTTGTCTGAGGAGTGTATAATTTCTACCACCCTCCTCATCCAGTGGCGACTTGACTCGCCTTCCTTCTGAACGCAACGCTCTAGATCTTCTATATTGCAGAGTCGCTTGCAGGTTCCTTGGAAGTTTTTGACGAAAGCGTCTTTCAACTCTTCCCAGGTATTTATGGAGTTAGGGTAGATTTTGTAGCCATATGTGAGCCGCGCCCTCCAACATCATGTTGAGGTACCTTGCGCATATCTCTTCTGAAGCATTTAAAATACTCATCCCCATCTCGTAGTTGTTTAGCCAGGTGGTAGGGTCCATGATGGCGTTATAATTTGCCACCTTGCGTGGTCCTTTGAAATCTTTAGGGAAAGGTTCCGATCTGATCTTCTCAGTAAAGCATGCCGGACCTTAAAGTCGCGAGGACAAAGCTGTGGATGTGCCCGGAGGGTTGTTAACTTCCACGAGCCGCGTCTACATCGTTGGCATGATAGCCTATGCTTCTGCAGCTTGTTCCTGCTGCCTCTGCGCGACCCTTGATATATCCTCCGGTGGCCTGCTTTGGACGCTTCTTTCTGCCGCGATCCCACGGCCGGCCAATACGGGGGCTGCTACCCCTCGGCTTCTGCCCTGTTGGCCTGTTGTAGGACAGCAGTGCTCAACATCTGTATCGCACGCCGTGCTTCCGTGTTGATTGGGTCGTCGCCTGTTGGTACCATCTGTGTCAAGATATTAGCCGCTGCATACATGTTATCGACCGGGCTTTGGTAGTGGCCTTGTGGGGTATGAAACCTCCTTGGTTGTTGCGATGGTAGTTGCTGGGCTTCGTGGACAATCGATGGTTCCAAAATCCTTACGACTGGTTGGTCTCCGACAGCTGGAGTGGGTGGAAGTTGTATTGTTGGTTGAGTCGCGCGCGCTTGCGCCTGCGAGTCAACTTGTCTTTGAGTCGCGGCGAGCGCGGCTATCCTTTGCCGTTCCTGTTGGATTCCTTGGTTCACCTGTTCGAGCCTGCAGCGCTCTGCTTCCATCCTCCAAACCTCGTACAGGAGCTCGGCCCTGGCGGCCTCAATTTCTGTTGCGCGGACAGCGGCGTTTGCGGCTGACAACGGGACGAGTAGTGGGTTGCCGGGAGGTGTCGATCTTTCGGCTTCTCCCGCAGTGCCGGACGTACTTGCACCTCCGGCCGTGTAGACTCCAACTGGTGCCGCCTCTTGTTCTACCACTGGCGCGTAATCCCAATAACTTTCCTCAAGAGTGGTATGATGGACCCAAATTCTTGCGAGTCCATGCTCTCCAGAGACTCTTCTCCGTCACTGGCGACTCCTTCTACTGAGTCGCCTTCTTGGACTGAGCTAACAGATCCGCCGCCAATGAAACTGACGAAGACGTTGATAGATCCAAATGGGATAATACGGCCGGTCTCCAGGTAATCAGCTTCTGGTCCCAGCTTGAATCGTCAATGAGAGGCGTGCCATCGACCATGATGATGTGGCCAATGGCGAGATCTTCAGCTCCTTTCATCGATCCTGCGCGGAACGTGACGCTCTTGACCACAGGCCCCACGGTGGGCGCCAACTGTCGTGGGTTTGTCACGTTAGATGTCATGGATGACTTCGTAGGTGTGGGATTTGCGCGAGTCAATCGTCTCCGAGCTTGGGATCGCAGGAACAAGGACGAACACAGATTTACCCAGGTTCGGCCCCTCAATGTGAGGTAAAGACCTACTTCCAGCCTACCCTAGATTGGTATTGTATGATATATGTGGTGTTACAATGGAGGCGATCCGATCTAGGAACTCGCCGTAAGAGCTAGGGTTTTAGGGCTTGATAGCTTGACCCTGTCTAAGTCCTGCGAATCCTCTTTATATACACAGAGGCTTGCTAAGTTACAAGAGTTCTACACGAAGCCGATTGCAAGCTTGTCATCCAAGGCAAGTTTTACCACCGACCTTCTGGAGCCTTCATTTGGCAGGCCGTGATCCTTGATCGGCCCATCTTTTACATGGCCCAATAATAGCGTGATCATGAAGTCGTCGTTTTGGTCTTGAATACGTCGCGAGTTAATTATTCCCCGACAACATCCGCGAGAGCTTGAGTCCGTGTGCCGTGCCCGTCATCTTGGTACCCAAGCACGACAAACACTCTTCGACTTTGCATGGATTGTCGCACCATCAACGCCATCACCGTTAGGTATCGCCATCCTATCCCTCGACTTTATGATATGCTTGACGAGCTTTGTGGTTCCGCTATATTCTCCAAAATTGATCTTAAAAGTGGATAGCATCAAATAAGGATGTGTGTGTCGGCCCAGTGGAAACCAGGGTACCATGGGCCGGCCTGCCACATCCCTCGACGCTCTGCAGAAAATTCTGCTAAGGACTAGGCGTTTTAGCCTGGCGAGCCTCGCGAGGGACTTTTCCCGCGAGGCTTCGTCACTCTACTGAGCTTTTCTGCTAAGGACCAGACGATCAGCCTGACGGGCCTCGTGAGGGACTTTGTCCCTCGGGAGGGCCTCTTCTGTCCGGAATATCGCTAATTCCTGGAACACGTCTGCGCCACCCTCGCGAGGCTTCCCTCGCGAGGCGTCAAGTACTTCAGAACCTCGGCGAGGCACCCGGCCCTCGCGGGGTTCCTTCAGTGGAAGCAAGCTCTGCACCCGCTGCAGAGCGCACATCGCTTCTGCGACGCCGCAGAGTGACGCGCGCCTGCGCGCGATGACGACGACGCCGCAGTTGCCGTTCTCGTGTATAAAGCGGTCAACAAAGCTGTGGCAAGCAAAGCGGACTCCCAGTATTGCCATTTTGGTGATAAGGGGACGGCGGCCGCTACGCTCCAAGCCGACGTCACCGTGGGGCACGCCACGGACCTCTGCAGCGCCAGCCCATCGTCCTGGATGGACGGTGGCTTTTTTGCCAAGGTGACGTGCTCTCTGCCATGGACCGTGTCCATGAACCGCCCCGACGCCGTACACTGCGCTCCACCTTAGCCACCATGTGGTATCCCTTCCCGCCTGGTGTTTTCGGGGAAGAGGACCGAAGCAGTATAAAAGGAGGCAGTGTACGACCGAGAGGAGGGATCGATTCATTCCACACCCATTCGGCTACGACGCAAGGAAGGAGACGAAGCTCTTTCCACCATAGCCATAGCAGAGCCCCCGGCAAGCTCATTGTACTATAACCTCTTCAAGCAGTGCAATACAACATAGCAGGACGTAGGGTGTTTACAACTCACGGTGGGCCTGAACCTGGGTACGGGCTGGTGTTCAATCTCTGTCGTGATGTTGCTCACCGAGCTCTACGAGCACCGTTGCCGAGGTAGTTGAGGATTTGTTTGACGTCGTGTTCAGCCCCTTACTCGATTCCTGGCATCAGTGAGACACCCATAGTTCCTTGGGACTAGTCTCCGACATTTGGCCCGCCAGGTAGGGGACTGAGGCGCGTTTTCAACCTCTTCGACCTCTCCGCGCCATGGCTGACACGCGAGCAGAGCCACCACCGAGCCCGCCGCCAACAACAACCCGCGTGGTCGCCCACGCGCCAACCGCGCTTCAGAGCGCAACGCCGAGCCGCGCGTCGAGCACCCTAAGGACGACGGCGGCAACGACGACGATGGCGAGGAAGCTTCCTCCCAGCACCCGTCCAGGCGCGAGAGTGCCTCCACGCAGAGCCGGGTGGCGCCCAGTCCAGCCACTGCGCTACTGATGGAGCAGGAGCTGTTGCACTACCGCCCAACGCAGGCGGGCCACGACAACTAGCTCGGGCGCCTCGAGGAGCTCATCAACGCCACTGCCGTTCCTGCCGCACCTACTCCAACGCCAGCGCCCTCTCGTTCGCTGGTGCACCACTCTGGACGCGGAGGGAACATAGCGCACGGAGCTCCTCCTCCCCCTCCTCCTCCGTCGCCACCTACTCCAGCTGGAGCACCGGCGGGGAACCACCGCGCCGCGTCACACGCGTCCTCACCGCACGACTGCCAGATTGTGCAGCGAACTCCAGCAGACGCGCGCGTGGAGATCGAGCGCCAACGGGACCGCCACAACCATGTCGTCCAGGAGATTGCAGCCGCAGGCCTCCAGAACCGCGGCGCGCTCGCTGGTGGCGCTGTGTCATACGCCACAGGCTGCGCCGCCTTCACCCGCAATTTGCGCCGCGTCGTCTGGCCGGTGAAGTTCAAGCCAGATCTCCCTCCGCGCTACGACGGCAGGACCAACCCTCTGGAGTTTCTGCAGCTCTACACCGTCTCCATCCAAGCCACGGGAGGCGACGACAACGTGATGGCCAACTGGCTCTCCATGGCCCTCAAGGACTCAGCACTATCATGGCTCATGAACCTCCCCGAGAACACCATCGACACGTGGGAGGATCTCTGCAAGGTCTTTGTCGCCAACTTCAAGGGCATGTACGAGCGCGCAGTCACCTACAACGACATTCGCGCGGTGCGCCAGAAGCCAGACGAGACCCTGCGCAGGTACATCCAGCGCTTCAGCCAGGTCCGCAACAAGATTCCAAACATCCCGGACTCGCACGTCATCTCCGCCTTCAGAGAGGGCGTCACGAACCGCAGGATGCTCGAGAAGCTCGGCATCCACGACACCCTCACCTCAGTGGTGAAGCTCTTCGACCTGGCGGACAAGTGCGCCAAGGCTGAAGAGGGCCTCCTCTTCGTCTAGCAAGAAACGGAGGAAGAGCCTCCTGAGGGGTCCAGGAGCAGGAGGAAGCCTGTCGAGAAGCGCAAGACCACCGCCATCCTCGCGGCAGAGCCTGACGCCAAGCAGCCTCGCGAGGCCTCTTCGGCGGCTGACGAGAAGAAAGTGGATAATCGCCCATTCTGCGTCTACCACAACAGGCACAACCACGCGACTGAAGACTGCTGGGAGCTCAAGCAGCTCAGCAAGGAACGCGAGAAGAACCAAGGCCGCGGCGGCCGCGGCGAGGCCGTGGCGGCCGCGGGGGCGGGCGCCACAACTACCAGCAGAGGGCTCAGGTGAACCCCGCCTGGCGAAACAGCAATCTCCCTGACGAGAACCCTGGAGGTTACCAGGCCCCTCAGGGGGCAATAGCGTGCATCCTCGGCGGGTCTCAGGCGCCCAAGTCCAACAACCACTTCAAGCAGTTCTCTCGCGAGGTCAACGCCGCGCTTCCAGGGATTGAGGCGTCCCAACCCCTCAAGTGGTCGCAATACACCATTGCCTTCGACTCCAAGGACCACCCAAAGTCGACCAAGGCTGTCGGCACCATCCTCTGGTGTGCACTCCCATCATCAACAACATCGTGTCGCCAAGACGCTCATAGATGGGGGTGCAGGCTGAATGTCATCTCTGTCGAGACCTTCGAACAGCTTCAAGTGCCATTCGAGTGGCTGATGCCCTCCAGGCCCTTCCGGGGTGACAAGTGGCTCCACTACACCGCTGGGGCAGGTGAGGCTCGCGGTCACCTTCGGCACGCCGCAGAACTACCGCACCGAGCAGATCGACTTCGACGTCGCGCACATTGGCCTGCCCTACAACGCCATCCTCGGCTACCCCGCCCTCGCGAAGTTCATGGCCGTCACTCACCACGCCTACAACATCGTCAAGCTTCCAGGCAGCGGCGGCACCATCTCCATCCACGGTCAAGTCCAGGACGCAATGCGCTCTGTCGAGACCGCCTACAAGGCCGCTGCCGTGGCATTCCCTGCTGACGAGGACATGGAGCCCCTCGAGAGGCCAGCGAAGAAGAAGCAGTTGTTTTCACAGGACAGGCAGCTACGAAGAAGGTGTCGCTGGACGCCAGCGGCTCGGGGCTAGCGTCACCATAGGCGCTGGCTTGCCTCCCAAATAGGAAAGCGCGCTCGTCGCCTTCCTCAGGGCAAACTCTGACATGTTCGCGTGGACACCGTCAGAGATGTCCGGAGTACCGAGGGAGGTGATCGAGCACCACTTAGCCGTGTGTCCAAACGCACGCCCAGTGAAGCAGAAAGCGCGGCGCCAGGCGCCAGAGAAGCAAGAGTTCATCATCAAGGAAGTAGAGAAGTTGAAAGAAGCACGCATAATTCGAGAAGTTGCGCACCCCACATGGCTCTCCAACACGGTGGTCGTCCCCAAGCACACCGGGGGCGGCAGGCTCTGCATCGACTACACCGACATCAACAAGGCCTGCCCCAAGGACCCGTACCCATGCCCAGAATAGACCAAATCGTGGACTCCACCGCCGGCTGCGATCTCCTCTGTTTTCTGGATGCCTTCTCAGGCTACCACCAGATCAAGATGGCGAAGGAGGATGAGGAGAAGACGCATTTCTCACCCCTTGTGGTGTGTATTGCTACGTCTGCATGCCTTTCGGCCTGAAGAACGCCGGCGCCACCTTCCAGAGGCTCATGAGGACGGCCTTGGGGGCTCAGATGGGGAGAAACGCAGAAGCCTACGTCGACGACATCGTGGTCAAGACTCGCGAAGAGCACACCCTCATGGAGGACCTCGGGAGACCTTTGCCACCTGCGCAAGGTAAACATCAAGCTGAACCCCGCCAAGTGCGTCTTCGGGGTACCATCAGGCAAACTCCTCGGGTTCCTAGTGTCCCACCGTGGCATAGAAGCAAATCCCGACAAGATCAAGGCCATAGAAGAAATGCAGCCACCTCGTCGCCTCAAGGACATGCAACGCTTGGCGGGATGCATGGCCAGCCTAGGCCGCTTCATCTCCAAGTTCGGCGAGAGGGCGCTGCCATTTTTCAAGATCATGAAGAGGTCTGGCACGTTCAAGTGGACACCGGAGGCGGACAAGGCATTTGAGGACCTGAAGAAGTACTTGGCCAGTCCACCTGTCATGGTCGCCCCAAGGCCCGGCGAGCATCTGAAGCTGTACTTAGCAGCCACTCCACAAACAGCAAGCGCGGTCTTGGTGGCAGAAAGGGAAGAGCCAGTCCTCGCCAAGAAGGACACTGCCACGCCAAGCCCAGAGCCTCCCGACAAGGAAGCACCCTCTTCAGGCCCCGAGCCTCAAGTCGAGCCCGCGCAACCAGCAGGCACCCTCGCCGAGGGTTCGCCACAAGAAAACCTCGACAAGGCCCCTGAGGAGCCCAGCGCTGCACCACCATCGACAACGCTTGTCGAGCATCCCGTCTACTTCGTCAGCACGGTGCTGCGAGATGCTCGCGAGCGATACACCATGCAGCAGAAGCTCCTCCTCGCGCTCCTCATTGCTTCCAGGAAGCTGCGCCACTACTTCCAGGGCCACCCCATCACGGTGGTCACATCATTCCCCCTGGAGCAAATCCTGCGCAACCCAAACGCCACTGATCGCGTCGCAGGTGGAACATCGAGCTGCAACCCTTTGGCCTGCGCTTCGACACCACCAGAGTCATCAAAGGAAGGGCATTGGCGGACTTCGTCGCCGAATGGACGGACACGCAGCAGGAAGAGCCTCAAGAGGCAGAAACCACGCCGTCTGGAGACACAGTGCCAAACCACTGGACCATGCACTTCGACGGGGCATTCGCATGCCAGAACGCAGGGGCTGGCGTCGTCCTGACCTCACCAAAAGGCGACAAGCTCTTCTACCGTCCAGCTGTGCTTCACGACTGACAAGGTCTCCAACAACATCGCCGAGTATGAAGGCCTCCTCGCCGGGCTCAGAGCCGCAATCGCCCTCGGCATCAAGCACTTACTCATCAAGGGTGATTCCCAGCTCCTCGTCAACTTCTCCAACAAGAGCTACACGCCTAAGGACGGTCACATGACCGCTTACCTCGAGGAGGTTCGCAAGCTCGAGAAGCACTTCAAGGGGATGGAGCTCAGGCACATCCCGCGAAAGGAGAACCAGGAGGCTGATGACATCGCCAGGCGAGTGTCGCGGAGAGAGGCCCAGCAGGCAGGCGTGTTCGAGGAAAGGCTTACCAGGGCGTCGGTGAAACAGCCAAAAGAAGCAACCAGCGTGGACATCGACGAAGAGCTCCCATCAGCACCAACATCTGGAGCACCGAGCTGCGGTCCGCCCTCAGGAGAACGCCTGTTGTTAGCCATGACACACCAAGAGACTGGTTGGATCGACGAGATCAAGGAGTACCTCAGGGACGGAGTCCTCCTGAGGAGGATGCAGAAGCAGAGAGAATTGCTCGACAGGCCAAGTCATACTGCCTTCACGAGGGAGATCTGTACCGCAAACGTCCAAATGGAGTTGCATTGAATGCGTCCCCCCTGAAGAAGGCCAGCTGATCAGGACATACACAGTGGAGAGTGTGGCCATCATTCATCCTCGCGCACCCTCGCGGGGAAGGTCTTCAGGAGTGGATTCTACTGGCCCTCAGTGCTTCAGGATGCAACCACCGTTGTCCAAGCTTGCGAGGCATGCCAATTCCACGCCAAGCAGGTCCACCAGCCTGCACTGGGGCTCCAAACCATCCCGCTCTCCTGGCCCTTCGCGGTCTGGGGGCTGGACATCCTGGGACCGTTCCCACGCTCCAGCGGGGGCTACCGCTACCTCTACGTCGCCATGACAAGTTCACCAAATGGGCGGAGGTCGAAGCGGTGCGCAGCATACCGGCGAGATCAGCGGTGAAATTCATCAGAGGCCTGGCCTGCCGCTTCGGCGTGCCAAATCGCATCATCACCGACAACGGCTCACAGTTCACCAGTGGCATCTTCAGGGCCTACTGCGAAAGCCTCGGCACCCGGCTCTGCTTCGCCTCGGTGGCTCACCCACGAAGCAACGCCGAAGTGCTCAAGGGCCTCAAGACAAGAAGCTTCAACCGCCTCAAGGCCCACGGCAAGAACTGGATTGAAGAACTCCCATCTGTGCTCTGGTCCATCCGCACCACTGCCACAAAGCCCACTGGAGAAACGCCGTTCGCCCTCGTCTATGGCGCTGAAGCAGTCCTCCCCACCGAGATCAAGCATGGGTCCCCACGGATCCTCGCTTTCAACGAGGACAACCAAGAAGAGCTCCACAACGACGACCTGCTGCTGCTCGATGGACTACGTCGCCGTGCTGCCCTCCGGGCGGCAAAGTACCAGCAAGATCTGCGCCGCTACCACAGCCGCCACATACGCCCGCGCACCCTCGAGACAGGCGATCTCGTCCTGAGGAGGATACTCTCCAGAGAGGGCCTCCACAAGCTCTCACCCATGTGGGAAGGCCCCTACAGGGTCGCACACATCGCCAGGCCCGGCGCGGTACGCTCGAGACGGAAGACGGCATCCCGGTCAAAAACCCGTGGAACATCGAGCATCTACGCAAGTTCTACCCGTGATCACGTCGCGGCAGGCATTTTTTGTCTCAAGAGGGAAGCATGCATCTTCACCTCCCAGCTTCACAAAAGCTTTTCCCTCCACGAGGGCCACCTCCACTGAGCTCTCTACAACGCGTCGCCACGGGCCGCGAGAAGCCTCAGCCACTCCGTGTGGAACCCCATGCCCAGACATGGCGGACTTTATCTTGGCCACGCCAAGTGTAATGAACAATTTCGGTTCACATGAACCTTTGCGCCTCAGCGCCGTTATGTAATATTGCTGTGGTGAGTTGTTTTTCTTACGTTCATTCGCGCTCACATTTTTCCCCATGCGCACCTCGCGAGCGGGGGCTGAGCACGGTGTCTGTGCCTCGGGAGCATCCCAGCAGCATCGCAAAACCCAAAGGATCCGAGCTCTAACTCGTGGTTCTCCGCCCACGACCGTTATCTCACCAAAGAGCTCTGACTCATGGGCCTGCTCCCATGCACGTCACCTCACCAAGGACCTTGGTGCTTACTCTCCTCGTGAGATACACATGAGAAACCTATGAGCGCGCATGAGTTGTACAACCGTGCATTGCTTGTGGGTATGCCTCTTGTCCAACGCAGGGAACAAGACGCCCTACAAGGCTGCGGAACTCCAAACCAGCCTCAGGCAACCTCGAGAGGGAAAACGCCTCACCAGGGAACACAACACCCTCTACGAGACAAACGTCTCGCAAAGCTAAGTCCAGAACTTACGCCTCATGAGCTTTCTCTCTCGCTGGTTTTGTCGCCCCTCGAGCCCTCTTTTCTCTCTTACGCCTCATGGGCTGCTTGCACGTCAAAGGGGAGCTCCCGAGCATCGTGCCTCGAGAGCTCTTACCTCTCTAAGCCTTACGCACCCCCCGGCCTTGTCGAGCCCTGACTCCGGCATACCGAAGCGGCAGTGCTATTGCGCTGAAAGCAGGGTCCTAACGACGTAGAGCGAAAAAGACATGAGGAGGAGATAAAAGGCCTCCCGAGGGGCGCTCACACTTGCACATAATAAAAGTGTCTTACAAGCCATTACAAAATGAAAATAGCAAATCCTAAGATAAAATGGTGCTCCAGGCACATCGCAGGAGCAACTCAAGCAGCAGGGCTGTCGCTGTCCTCACCGTCGACAGCTTCGTCATCCTCCTCCTCAGCGCCTGTCTCGCCGTCGCCTTCCTGGGTCGGGTCCTCTCCACCTCAGCCCTCTTGAAGCGCTAGACAAACTTCTCCACGTCCTCCCACACCGAGGCGTCCAGCTTCGTGGCGACCCTCTGCTCTAGGGGCTCCGTCATAGTCGTGAAGTCGAAGCCGGGCTGGAGATGCGCAAGGTTGGCGAAGACGCGGCCAACCGCGGCGCCAAGGAGCTCGCGGCTCTCAGTGTCGACCAGGTCGTCAAGGCTTGTCACGACCTCCTCAAGGCTGGTGAGAAGCTGCTCGAAGAAGCCGAGGTACGTGGCGACATCAGCGTTCCCCTCGACAGAGAGCACGGGGGCCTCGACCCCTAAGCGGTCCGCGATAGCCCGCACGCGGGCCACCAGAGAGCGGAACATACGCTCTTGCTGGCGCGACAAGACCAGCGCAGCCTGAGCACTGTCCCGGGCCTCCTCGACGAGCTCCATCACAGGCGCCACCTGCTGCTGCATGTCAGTCATGTCCTGCGTCAGGGAAGCAAGGTCCTGCTCCGCGCGGGCCTGGGCGTCCTTGGCAGCCTGAAGACGTCAGGCCGCTTTTTCTCCCGCTCGAGCTCCCTGATGCGAGCGTTGAGCTCGTCGCATTTCTTGTGAAGCGCTCCTCCTGCAACTTGGCTTTCCTCGCGAATTCCTTGGAGCAGTTGTCGCGGAAGAGTTTCTCCTTGGTCGCAGACTCCTCCTTCATCTTCTCCTCCTTCACGCGGAGGTTCTCATTGGTCTTCAGGAGGCGCTTCTGGTAGAAGTCCTCGTCCTGGGCTATCTTGCTCTCGCGAGACTCCAGGCTCTCCCGCTGTGCGGATTGGTCTTTCTCGATTTACTCGACCTGCTCCTCACGCTTGCGCAGCTCGGACTCACGGAAGTCGAGATCTTCCCCGCGCTTCACAATCAGCCCTTCGCGAGTGTGCAGGTCCTCGCAGAACTTCTCCAGTTTGGCCTCACGGTCTCTGACTTCGCGATAGTCTTTCCCTCGCGGTCCATGAGCTCCTGATGCTTGATGGTGGCCGCCGCCTCGTGGGCCGCGAGCTCCTGGTGCTTAGCGCAGTCTCCGCCTCGAGGGCCTCGCGCTTGGCGCTCAAGTCCGCGAGGGTCTCTTCAGCCTCGCAGATCACGCTGGCGCGGACCTCTTCAGCAAAACGCAGTGCCTCCTCACGCCGTGCCTGGGACGCCTCGTCCTCCCGGCGGCAGCGCTCCATGGTCTCCTGAAGGCGAGTCCAACACCGCGCAAGCTCGGCATCTTCCTCCGCCTTGGCATGATCTTCCTCGGCAAGCTGGGCCTCGAGCCCGTCAAGCACCTCCCTCGCCGAGCGAAAGACAGCATCTCGGCAAACCGCAACCGGGTGCCGACCCCGCAGGACCAAGGCCCACACGTCGCTAGGGGGGCCAGAGGCAGCGGCGCCTGCTGAGCACTCCAAAACATCGCGCCTTGGGCTCGGAGTGGCCTCGAGTCGCGCATGGGGGCTCTGGTGAGAGCCTCCCTCTTCATCCGCGCCGGGGGCTCTCTGGGGGCTCGGAATGCCCTCGCCATCAGACTCGGCATCCTTCTGCCCCTGGGGCACATCTTTCTCCCCTCCAGGGGCAGGATCGGCCTTCTCCGCCGAGGCCGCTCCTGCCGCAGCCTCGGTGTCCACCACCAGCACTTCAGGGCCTGCGTTTGGTGGAGGTGGCGGCGCGGTGGCCCCCTCCATCTCAACGTCAGCGCGCTCCTCCGCCGACGCCGCGGTCTTCGCCGCATCTTCCTCCACCACCTTCTCCTACTACGCAAGAGAAACGCCAGGCCGCGCGGCAGGCGACACCGTTGCCTCAGCCTCCTCCTCCTCGCGGCGCTCTTCCGCCACGGGAGGTGGAGCCGCTGGCTCAAGAGGAGGAGCGGTAGCCTCGTGAGGCACCGCTTCAGATGTAGGTGCTGCAGACGCTACTGCAGCACTGGAGCCCTCTCCAACCTTCCGGAGCCTCCGCCGCTTCGCCTCCGCGGGACACCTGGCGAAGAAAACGTTCAGAAATCCCTCGAGAGGGTCACTCAAGAACTCATACAAAAAGAAAGGAAATACAAGACTTACACGGCGGTGTCGATCCATCTTTTTGTCGTCCGCCGTGCATGCGGAGCACTAGGCCCCGCACTCTTCTGAGCCTCGGCAGGCTTGTCTTGGCCCACCTTAGCACTGGCCTCCGCCTCCTCCCGAGCTCCGGCTTTCCTGTCGTGGATCGCCTTGGAGCGGGGCTCACAGTGGCCAGACGAGGCCTCCTCGTCGTCGCTCTCCTCCTCCCCCTCGACACGCCGTGAGGGACGACCAGGTACCGGTCGCCGCTGCCCGAGGAGATCTCGTGGATCTCAGCGTCAGGCGGCACGCCCCTCGAGGAGCTCGAGTTCCCCGCCGAGGAATTGGGACATCCTGAGGCGTCGGCTGCACCTGCGTTAGACTTCGCAGGCGTCTCCGTCGTCTCCTCCTCGCCATCGGCTGGCGCCGCCTACGACGCCGACTCCGGGTCTTCGCGGGGCCCAACTTGCCCCTCAGGCACCAGGCCCCATTGGTCAAACTCAGGAATCGTCTCCACGAATGTAACACGAGGTCCAAGCTCAAACCTGTGGAGCGGTGCGGCATTGTCGGCAGGCTTGGGGATGGATGGAGAAGTGAAGAGGACCTCCATGATGCCGTCCACTTCCTCCTGTGACAAGAGGGTAGCGCTCAGGCGCATCTTGTCCCTCTGGTTCGTGTACAACCACATCAGATCTGAGTGCTTCTGGAGCGGAGCAATGCGACGCAGTCCCTGGCCACCATCTGCCCAGTAAGGCCAGCCTCGCGAAGATCCGACAGACGCTTCACCACGGGGCCGAGCGCTGATCCCTTGAGAGTCGCACTCGACCAGCTTGCCCTCTTCGTCGGGGGCGCCTCAGGCATCTCGAAGAAGGGACTCTGGCTCCCGACGTCCACGAGTAACCACCGCTTGCGGAAGTCCTCCACCTTCTTCGACACATTGGTCACGGGATTCTCGCCGGCACACGCAATGGGATGTAGACGCCGTCCATGCCATCAGTGATGCGAAAGGAGACGCACCCCGTCCGCTTGTTGTTCGCCGTGAACCGGAGCGCGTAGAAGCTGCGGAAGAGGTCGACCGAAGGCGGAATGCCGATGTATGCCTCGGAGAGGTAGGCGAAGATGGAGAGGATGAGAATGGAGTTGGGGTGGAGGTGAAGAATCTGGATCTTGTAGCGCTCCAGAACCGCCAGGAAGAAGTCGGAGAAGGGAGGCACGAGCCCAGTGAAGAGGGTGTGCAAGAAGATGGGATAGATGCTGCCGCAGCGGTTGTTCGCCGGTTTGAGCACCGTGGCGCCATGCTCGTTGCTCGCGGAGGCTGCCATGTGGCGTACCTTGTCCAGCTGCGCCTCCGTGCCGATGCGGAACCCGACCAGAGCCGGCTTGAGATCGCCGTCTTGCCGGATCGCGGCAGGCTCGCTCGCCTGCATCACCGCCTTGCCCTTCCTGGAGCCGGTGGCCTTCTTGGGCGCCATTGCAGTGGGATTGCAAAAGAGGAGCACGGAGATTTTGTGCTGGGAAGAAGGAGGCGAAAGGGATGAATGGAGCAACGGCCGCCTCCACCGAGCTCTCCGGCTTTTATCTGCTCATCGAGCCGTTACCAGGACATGATGGGTCCCACCACTACGCCCGTTACTACAGAGGAGATCGTGGCATCATGGGCAGCCACAGCTCTCCACGTGTCTCGGGCCAGGCAGGCTTCTTTGGGCCCACGACACTTCGCCTGCGTTCACGAAACTCCAGCGTGCCCATCGCGGGCCCGGGGGCTACTGTCGGCCCAGTGGAAACCAGGGTACCATGGGCCGGCTTGCCACAGCCCTCGACGCTCAGTCTCCGATAGTGTGAAGGTGATGAATGGAAGACCGCATTTAAAACAAAGCTTGGTTTTTATGAATGGTTTGTCATGCCATTTGGTCTATCCAATGCACCTTCCACTTTTATGCGTCTTATGAACCATGTGTTGCTACCTTGTTTTGGAAATTTTGTTGTGGTATACTTTGATGACATCCTTATCTATAGCAAATCTTTGGAAGAGCACACTTCTCATGTTGCTCAAGTTTTGTTTGTCCTTCGCAATGAAAAACTTTATGCCAATCTTTCTAAGTGCACATTTGCCACCAACAAACTTGTTTTCTTGGGTTTTGTTGTTTCTTCGGATGGAGTGGAAGTTGATGATGCCAAGATCAATGCAATTCATACTTGGCCTTTTCCGATGTCACTTGAAGAGTTGAGACGTTTTCTTGGTTTTGCTGGATTTTACCGTCGATTCATAAAGGACTTTTCCACCATTGCTTGCCCCCTCCATGAACTTACAAAGAAAAATGTACCTTTCATTTGGGGCAACGCACATGATTTTGCTTTCAATGAGCTCAAACGGTTGTTAACCGAAGCACCACTCCTTGCCCTTCCGGAATTTTCTCAAACTTTTGAGATTGAATGTGACGCAAGTGGATTGGGCATTGGAGGAGTGCTTATGCAAAATGGTAGACCCATTGCATACCATAGTGAGAACCTAGATGGAGCTCGTTTGAATTATTCCATTTATGACAAAGAGTTATTTGCTTTGGTTCGTGTTTTGGATGTGTGGCAACATTACCTTCGTCCTAAGGAGTTTGTCATACATTCTGATCATGAATCTTTGAAATATTTGAAAAGCCAAACAAATTTGAACAAAAAACATGCTAAGTGGGTTGAGTTCATTGAGTTTTTTACCTTTGTAATCAAATACAAGAAAGTTAAAGACAATGTGGTTGCGGATGCTCTTTCCCGCAAGGCCAACCTACTTACACGTCTTGAAATTAGTGTGTTGGGTTAGGATGAGATAAAGGACTTGTATGCTTCTGATTCTTTCTTCGGTGACATTTTCGCTCAATGTTCGGAGCATAAAGAAATTGGTGATTTCTATTTGCACCAAGGTTTCTTGTTTAAGGCTAACAAATTGTGTATTCCTGAGTCTTCGGTTCGTTTGCTCCTTTTGAAGGAATCACATGGCGGATCACTCATGGGTCACTTTGGACGCGACAAGACATACGCCATGCTCGCCACCAACTACTATTGGCCAAGAATGAAGCGTGATGTGGAACGCCTAGTTCGATGATGTTCTACATGTCTCAAAGCTAAGTCTACTCTAAACTCTCATGGCTTATACATGTCAAGCTTCATGCGCTGACCACTATTCTAAAAGACCGATCTGATGGAAAGGGCCAGACAATTCACTTATACACCTCAACGCTCTCTCTCATGTGTGACTCGGGGAGGGAGAGGGCAACACGTGCAACCGGAAGAGAGCAACGGCGCGCGAGTCTCAGAGGTATGGCTCAAGAGGCCTATACGTGGACAAAGAGGGGCAGCAACAATTTTAGAACAAATTGCGCAAACCAGGACTCGAACTCGAGACCTTGGCTCTGATACCATGTCATGGATGCAACTTGTATTACATGGGGGCCACTGGCCACAATATATAGTACATATGACTTGAGAGACAAGAAAGTAAATCTAGTCTAATACGGACTTCTAAACCAGTACTAATACTCCTTAACACCCCCCCTCAAATGTAGAGCATATGCAATAGCACTGCTTTTGAAGAAAGACAAAACTAGAAGAAAATAAAAAAGATAATCCAAAATCCTTGTCTTGAGAGTGTCGGCGTAGCATGAAGAGTCTTCAAAACCAGTGGAGTCAAGCCAAACAATCGATCATAGAAAACCGACAGAGACCGATAGACGATCAGAAGAAAGATAGAGACCGAGAGACAATCAGAAGTAGAGCATGTCACAACAGATCATAGCACAAGGAACCAATGGCATAAGAAGCCCACGGCAAAAGTGTGCGTAGATCAACAATGATAGTGTGAAAGGAGGCCAGAAAAATCCTATAGAAAGGACCAGGACTGAAAAGAGGAGGCCACAAACGGACCGAGAAGAGGAGGCCACAAACGGACCGAGAAGAAGAGGCCAAAAACGGACCGAGAAGAGAAGGCCACAACAGGACCGAGAAGAGGCCACAAAAATCCTGTAGAAGGACAAGGACCGAGAAAAAAGGCTGACAAATAATTTTATGGTGGACTCTCATGACATGAAACACGAAAAGAAACGACGGATTTCATGGACGCAACGGAAAATACGAAAAGGTGAACAAGCAGTGGACAAGGACGAAATTGTTTTTTTTCTTGACTCACGATCGGATCTGGGAATTAGAACCATCTGGGACAACGAATCAGCAACACCAACAGCACACGTCCGGTGAACCAGCCATCAGATGCCTAGCCGCGTCAGGGCCAGATTGCGGCGGCAGACGGGTAGAGGGCGACGACCAGGCCAGATCGAACATCCTGACGAAGACCATGCGAGCGGAGATGTGCACCGACATGGCAGCAGGTATGGGTGGCCGACGACCTGGGAGAGCAGCGCGATGACACGTCGGGGACATTGGTCGATTCGATCTGAGAACGGACAAGACCACAAACGGATCGGGAGACCGAAAAAATCGATCGAGATAGAATAGGTAGCACGAGTTGCGCGTGCGGGAGAAAAGCGAACCCTAAAACCTGGGCTCTGATACCATGACAAGCTTCATGCGCTGACCACTATTCTAAAAGACCGATCTGATGGAAAGGGCCAGACAATTCACTTATACACCTCAACAATACACTCCTTTACCCATTCCACATAGACCGTGGTCCGATATTGCTATGGATTTCGTCTTAGGTCTCCCACGTACTAAAACAAACAAGGATTCCATATTTGTCGTCATTGATCGTTTTTCTAAGATGGCACACTTCATACCATGCAATAAGACCGACGATGCTTCACATATTACCACATTGTTTTTCAGGGAAATCGTCCGTCTTCATGGAGTGCCAAAGACCATTGTCTCGGATCGTGATGTCAAGTTTGTGAGCTATTTTTGGAAGACATTGATGGCCAAGATGGGAATCAAGCAACTCTTCTCCACCGCCTACCACCCTCAAACGGATGGTCAAACCGAAGTGGTGAATCGAAGCCTATCTACACTCCTTCATTTGTTGATCAAGCCAAACCTCAAGAATTGGGAAGAGTGCATCCCTCATGCCGAGTTAGCCTACAATCGAGCACTACACCGAGCAACAAAGAGAACTCCCTTCGAGATCGTCTATGGTTCAAACCCCTACACCGTGCTCGACATGCTACCACTTCCACTCCGTGAACAAGTCAACATGGACTTTGACAAGCGCGCTGCTTACATGATAAAACTACATGAAGACACAAGAACCACGCTCGAGAAGCACAATGAAGACCATGCTACGAAGGTGAACAAGCACAAGCACGCCATGATCTTTGAAGAAGGAGACCTTGTGTGGCTACACTTGCGAAAAGAGCGCTTTCCGGATGCAAGAAAGTCCAGGCTTCACCCTCGAGGAGACGGACCTTTCAAGATTCTCAAGCGCATCAACAACAATGCCTACAAGATCGACATCTCCAACTCCAAGCATTTGGTCCATGACACCTTCAACGTCACCGACCTATCGCCATACCTTGGGACATCGAGTGATGAGGAAGAACAAGAGTCGAGGACGACTCTTTCCCAAGGGGGGAGATGATGTAGCCCGACCTACGTCTCCAACAACAAGCGGCCCAATGACAAGAGCACGAGTTAAAGATCTACATGATAAGGTGAATTCACTCCTATCTATGTGTGATGTTGATACTCCTTTGAATGGCTTGCTACTTCATTCCGATACCTTGTGTGTGCTAAGGTACAAGCCCCATGAAGACACGCTACCAAGTGATGAAGATGGACAAGGATCGAGTCAAGAGAACACCTCACCAAGTGATGAAGATGGATACGTAGTGAGCCAAGGAAAAGAAGCTGGAAATTTTGAAGATCTGCCGGCCGGTACTACCGCCGAGTCGCCAGACGCTACTGGACTCGAAGCCGCCTTAAGCGGTACTACCGGAATTAATTCCGGTACTACCGACCCGGCCGGTACTACCGTCCAACCCTGGCCGGTACTACCGGGCCTGCGCGCCTGTGAGCCGAAATGGCTGCTGAGCCATGTAATCCTAGCCACTCATCTATATTTCGCATCTAGACTATAAATAGCTGCCTTCTCCCCTAGGGTTAGGGTTAGACTGAGTTGAGAATAGAGTTGAGCTTTGATCCTTTCCACCCCTTGTTGGTGTTGCCTCCTATGGAGATGAATCAAGGCCTCCCCTTGTGGAGATGAATCAAGGCCTCCCCTTGTGGAGAAGATCTTTCTAGTGGATACCAAGACTTCCTCTTGTAGTTTGCTACTTGCTAATCTTTCCTCTTGAAGTGGCTAGATTGGGTTGGTTTGGATTGACCAATTGGACAAACAATTCTAAGAGTAAGGTGTGCTTGGGAGAGGAGAATTGGGGGCTGCCCTAGGGGAATTGTTACCAATTGAATCTTGCTGAGTTACTTCTTGCTAGTTATCTTTGATTTGAGAGTTTTCCCCTCTTTGTGTTCTTGTGTTCATCCCTTGTTATTTGTGTTCATCGTTTCCTCCGCCGAAATCCGTGAAGATCGGGACCAACCTACATCACCCAGGAGCTTGCATAGGCGGCTGAGCCGATAAGCGGGTCGACGACGACCCAGATGGACGCATACGCGGTAGGAAGGAGTATGAGTGTTGCGGAACTTCTGTCTCTGTAATATCTGTTCTTTAGCGTAATACTCCGATAGAAATACAAACTTTGTTTACAGACAAAGGCTAAGTGACTGCAATCTATATACAGTTATATCACATGCGACATCATCGATCAGTAAACAGATCAACACTCTAGAAGGGACAAAACGTTCATTAGTAACGTGATCTGACATCTCATCTCATACAAAGTAAACAGATAGGAATATAACTGTTACTTATAATGTGAGAACAACGGAAATGGATAACTGTCCAAGAACAACAGGTTCCTAAGTAACACGATGCGATGGAGCCTTACTCTCGTAGACACCAGAGCAAACGTGTCATGGACAACCTGACCATCCCGATGGCAACCACAGAGAACCTCAATCCCTGTACCAATAGCAGCCATCATGGGCCAAGATAAAGGTGCACTCCTGCTACGTGCAGGTGATAAGCTGAAATATATGTCAGGATAGCTTACATGATAAGTTCATCCTGACTTCATGGCCTCCACCAGCCACACGTTTACACTTTGGAGAGTCGTAGGAGAACTGGTATGTGCAGCTCACTGCAAGGAACAAGGAAAAGGCATCTGAACACTACAAAGTGCCTTCTCTGGCTATTTATACATACTAGATGATACTGTCGCAACAGTGGAACATGGGGTTCCCCCAGTACTGCCAAAGTGGGTCCACCCCATGTTGGCCCAAGATGAAGATGAACAAAACCAAGACTCAAGTCAAGCTGGCGGGTTCACCGTCAAGACACGCATGGCCTAGATCGACTAAGGGCTCCGGTCCTGGGGACCTTCCGGGTCCCCGAATCAAGCAAGAAGGCCAGGAAGGACCCGAGAGCCCGAGTTCCCGGCAGGAGGCCAGGCTCCCTCTCGGGTACTTCCCCACGTCCCTGTGGATAAGCACTCCACCTCACCACGGAAGACTTGGGAAGCAAGGCGAAGGCAGCGCGGGCGGGAAGCACGTCCCGTGGTGGTGTCAGCTCCTGTCCACCCCGAGGCGGACGCTCCCACCTAACCCAAAGGAGACGCTAGGCTGAGGAGAGGCCACGTCTCCCCTAAACTAGATGAGAAGGGTCCTTCACCTCGAAGGTCCCTCACGCCCCTCACGTGACCCTGTGGCAACCCTTGGCCTATAAAAGGAGGACCAAGGCACGGAGGAGGGGGAGGTCGGACCAAGGACGAACACAAGCTAGAACCAGAGCAAGACTAGACTAGGGCTGCGAAGGTAGAGAGGAAGGTGATCTCCTCCGGGTCAGGATCTGTCCTTCTTCTACCTCCAGCCAAAACCCTTCCGGGTACCCTGTCCGGGAGGTTCCATTGTAAGCCACACTATGAAGAACCCATCAATCCAGACATGCAGGAGTAGGGCTTTTAGCCTCCGGGCGGCCTGAACCTGGGTAGCTCCTTGTGTCCCTTTGGTTGCATGCTTTGATCGTGGAGAGGAGAGCTTGATCTAGACTCCGCCCAAGAAGACGATTCTCAGCCTCCTTCGCGCCCCGTGCCGAACCTAAAAGGGGGTATCCTATACTCCCGTGTCCGTGCAACGAGACACGACATCTGGCGTGCCAGGTAGGGGGCGCAAGTGCTGGATTCGTCTTCTTCTTCGTCAACCTCAAGTTCATCGTCAAGTTCATCGTCAAGTTCATCGTCAAGTTCTGCGTCGAGCTTTCAGTCCGTGTCAAGATCTGTTCCAACGCCCTCAGCGCCTTCGGAACAGCGCTAGTTTCGGCTCTCGTAAGAGAGGTACCGAATCCGACGTCCAAGATGACAAAGAAGAGAAAGGGAAAGGCAGCCTTTGAGTTCCTGCGGTACCCCGGCCTCGGTTTCGTTCTTGACGAGTCCTCGCCGACACCTGCCGCTAAAGATCGCGCCTTCGGAGTCCACTTCGTCCCTCCAGCCGCTTATGTCAGCTCTCTGGTCAGCAAGGGAAGACCTGAGGAAGGTGCCACGAACATTGATGTCCCTCTTTCCCCATGGACGCATGGAGCGAAGGAGGAACTCTGTTCCGACGCGCCGACCACAGTGCCGCTTCCGAGGAGGAAAACCTCGACCAAGACACAAAAGGCGAGCCTCGGCAAGAAGATCCTCTCATCTACGTGCCCCAAGAGCTCCAGATTCCTCTGCGCAAAGATGGCCAGCCTGGAGTGTGGTGCATGTACCACAGATCTGACCGGCACAGTCTGGAAGATTGCCGACAGTTCAACGACATCCAGATACGCCAGAAGAACGGTGATTGCTATTCATGCGGAGAACCAGGACATATCAGCCGAGATTGCCCTCTCAACAAGAAGTCCAAGAAAGCCAAGAGGAGTGCCACAGCTGGGGTTCCTCAAAAGGGAAGATCTTTCCGGACCTTTGCCAATGCATCCACTCAGACTGAAGAGCTCCCGGAACCTTGCTTACTACCGCGCCCCCACAGATACAAAGCAGTCAAGGGCAAGCTGCAGCTAGCTGGGATCAAACCTTCATCTGCGGAGATGTGGCCACGGAGAATGGGATCTCCCGGGTCACATCGTCACAATACAGCCTGGACCAAGTGGACCCCCTCAGAAGTACCGATTGCTAAGTGGCTAGCATCAGGATCCCGCGAGTAAAGCAGCTTCAGGGTCTCCGGACCGGCACGAGCCAGCCAGATTGCCGGATCACCAAACAAGGAACATCCGGGTCCAGGAAGCTAAGACAACCGTGGGGTCTCCGGACCGGCGTCTCTGATACGCCAGCAAGTCGCCGGATCACCAGTTGGGTGGTCTCCGGGTAACTCGAGCAAGTAGCACAAATGGTCTCCGGACCGGCGCAAGCCAGCCAGTCATGCCCTTGGTCGGCATTGGAGGCTATCTCGGTTGGAAGCCTTGTCCCCGCCAAGAATTGCTGGGCAAGGCAGAATTATGTCTGAAACACGGCATAGAAGACCCGCCTTGGCGGCAGCGCGACAGAACGATTACCGAGGTAGCCAGAAGGAGTCAAAACGCGAGCTAAGTATAAACGTGCTTGCACGGGCTTGTTCCCGGGTACATCTGTTTTATGTGCTTTGGCTAAGGCGAAAGCGGGCGTTCTCCTGGGGCAGCGCCTTCGCGATGACACTGTCAGTTTCCCTCGGGCAGTGGAGTCGTGGGCTGAGGTCCGTGCGGTCAGGAAACGGTGGGTCCTTTGGGGGGTTGCGCCCTGTGTCCGCACTTCAGATCAGTCTGAGTGCCCACGGCTGGTTAGCGCTCACACCTTTGGATCCTTCCCGAGAGCGTAAAGCCCCCACGAGTACGATAAAACTTATATACTTTGGGAAGAAGTTATTTACATTCAAAAGCATGAGTTCATAAGCCAGTTGGCAATATCAGTACAAAAGCATGGTTCACGGCCCCTGGTATTGTCCTTTTCAGGACTTCACAGGTTCACGGGTCATCTTCTCGGGAGAGGTGCTTCAAGATCTCCTCCACCTGGCGGGTCACGTCTGGAGGAAGCGGCGTCCCGGGTTCAGGCGCCTCCAGCTCGGACAGCAAGGAGAGCTGCGGGTGTCGTTGGCGAAGCGCTGTGACAAACGGGTCGTCACCTGCCTCACTGCCTGTTCCCCAGCAAGGCGAGTGGCTCTGCTAACCTGCTCCTTGATACCTTTGATGAGCGAGGCCACGTACTTCAAGAACCCGGGATAGCGGGCGAAGGAAGTGGAATGGTCGGCCATGAGGACAGGCGGAGAAGGCACTCCCAAGTTCGTGAACTCCTTCACGATATCCAAGGACCCGTGGTTCATCTGGAGCAAGACGTTGTGATCATCGCGGCGGTGGTGAGCGAATCGCCGTCGTTCTTTCTCAAGTGCACCCTTTGCTTCCGCCAGCTCGACCTGCACTCCCGTCAGCTGGTTGGATACCTGCTCGTGTTGGTGCCACGCAATCTGAGCTTGGGATTTGGACGCTTCCATCGCCGCACGCCCATCAGCCAGCTCCTTTGCTTCTTTCTTGCGAAGGACAGTCATGCGCGCATCTTTGTCCTTCCAGAAGTCATTTGCATCGCCCAGATCCCGGATCTTTCTTTCCATGGCGACGCGGCCAGCCGTGGCCTCTTGCTTAAACTTCTCAGCTGTTTTGAGGGCCTGTTTCTGCGCCTCAATCGTGGCCGTCATCGCCTCAACCCGGCGGACAAGCTATCTCTTTCGCCCCTAGCTCTCTGGAAATCCGAGAAGGCCTGTTCTCGCCTTTCCCTCTCGCTCTTGAGCTCGCTCTGGAGTTTAGAGACCTGCTTGCCTAGCGACGAGGCGGCTCTGCTTTTGGCTCGAAGGTCATTTTCGACCTCGCTGCGAGCCCAGCTAGCCACGTTCTCCAGGCCTTGTTCGAAGCGGTCCTCGTCCCGCTCCATTCTGATCTGGAGCTCCTCAATGGTGCCAAGGTAGTGGCGCTCTTCATCTTCCAGCTCGGCCTCTCGTCGCTCCAGCTCTTTCTCGCGGCTGGCCACTCGCTGTTCCCAAGCATAGAGCAGCTCTTCGTCCGCCGCCAGCTTCAGTTCACGGGCGCTAAGAGCTTCCTCCCCAGAGGGAAGCCGCAGCTCGCGAGCCTGCGAGTGCTCCCCGCTGCCAGCCGAGGGCACCAGCCGCGCCAGTTCGGCACGGGCAGAAGACAAGAACTCCGAGACATTGGAGAATGTCTTGGAGAACCCGGGGCCTTCCTCAACTCTCCCGGGTTCAGGGCAGGGGTCAGCGTTCCCGAGGGCGGAGCCCCTGGGGATGTACCCGCCTGCTGCGAGTCCTCGCGGTCCGAGGGTCGCCTGGGGATCCACGTCGCGCCTCTCCCCAGGGCCTTTCGCGCCGACAGCTTCCGCCTCGTCTGCGACGACCGGAGCCACCCCCTGGTCCTTGGGGCGGACTGGGGGCTCGGAGGTGCCGGTGGAGCTCGACGCTTCGACGTCCTCGCCTCTCCGGGGTCGTTTGCTTGGCCACTCCGGGGTCGGGCTCCTGTGCAAGAAATGAGAATCAGAAGTCAGGACGGCGGCAGAAGAGAAGCAACTCCACTTCCAAAGACAGTTGCCAGCAAAACTTACCGGCGGGCTCTCTTCGATCCGGAGAAGCTCCATCTCTTCTGCACCAAGTCGTCAAAGAGGTCTGGCAAGGACAGGCTCTCCTCCCCTACCTCCATGTCTGCAAGGGGAGGAGGGATGCCTCCGACACCTGATCAGACTCCTGCAACGACGGCGAGCTCGGCGGCACAGGCTGCTCCGGGAGTTCGTCACCCGGCGGGTTTGTCGCCGCCCCGGAAGGAGCGCCGGGGCCTCCGCGCCCGCAAGGTACTCCCGGAGGAGTCGCTTCGTCGCTGTCATCATCCGAAGCCCCAGGTTCTTCAGGGGAAACGTCCCCGTGGGCAAGGCTTTGCCCCCTTGTGCTCTCTCCTTGAGGGCTGCGTGCTTTGGGTGCCGGCGGGGGCTCAATCTGGTGGTACCCGCCACCCCGTACTCATTGCACTCTGGCATCGAAGATCGGATACCGTCGGGCTGGATCCTCGAACAGCGGCAAGGTCTCATCCTGGAACTCGAAGGGTACCCATGGCAATATGTAGCCCATGGTCAGAGCCCAGGTGGTCTCTGTCAAGTGGAACCTGGACTGTGGAAGGCTGCCACCCACCTGAGCAAGTTCCCAGAGCGGGCGGCTCCGGAACTGCAAAGGGGCAATCCCCCTGCGAAGAAAGTCTGCCAGGATCATGGCGCCTGTCACTCCCCTTGCACGAAGAGCAGCCAACCTGTTGATGACTGGAACCAGGGCTTCCCCTTGAGAGCTTCTCTCCTTCGAGTGTGCCAATCGCTCCGCTGGATAATATGGAGTCATCAGGTGGGGATTGGTCCCGTCAGCTTCGACAAAGTACCAGTTGTGCCTCCATTCTCCAACCGAGGCCTTGGTGAATGTTTCCGGGTACTGGTGCGCCGCATCTCTCCGGAGGCAGAAAGAGACACCGCCAGCGATCCACTTGGACTTCCCCAGGCGTGGAACGAAGAAGTGGCGGAATAAGGCCACCGAGGGCATGACACCCGCAAATGCCTCGCAGGCATAGGCAAAGGTAGCAAGCATCATCACGGCATTGGGGTGCAAGTGCAGCATATGCAATCCGTAAGCCTCCAAGATTGCTGCGAAGAACTCGGAGAACGGAGGAAGAAGGCCGACGACGGAGAAATCGTGGAAAGTAATCACCTCCCCTTCTCGTTGAGGACCGCTCCCAGGGCGCACCACCACTCCCTCAGTACCGCGGAAGCTCGCGGCCAGGGATTGGCGGACGCGTTGAATGGCTTCCTCTGACGCATACTCACTGGGAGAAAAGAGGGCCTGAGTCACCCTCATCGAGGGCGGCGCTTCGGCCAGGGAAGCCTCCATCGCCATCTTCTCGGCGGCAGATTGCGACATCTTCCTCACTCCCGTCCTATCTCGCTTAGGCGGCATGGGCTGGGGGCAAGAACAAGGAACGGCGGCGGCCAAGGCGGGGGCGGCGATTGGCAAAGTCAGGGAGAAGGAGTCTCCTGGGCGGCGATTTGGGGATTTCGGCGAATCTGGAGAGGTAACGGCTACAGTGGAAGCCAGTCGTGGCTTATAAGGCATCCCACACGTCACGTCGCGGCCCCATTACTCCGACGGACGTGGGGATCGAGGGGGCGTGCCGATTTCTGCGCGTTTCGCCCGTTGGATTCCAAGATAAGCACGGGGTCCGTATGAATCGCAACGTTCGCCGTGATTCAGTCAACAGGACCCGGGGGCTCGTCTCTACCTCGCCTCGGCGGGTCCCCAACGGAGCTGAGAAGACCAGGTGCCCGGGACCCACTTTGACCTATCTTTAGGCCATGGCCCCGGCAGCTGGAGCAAGAGCCGCCGGGACCATGCCCGGGGGCTACTGTCGCAACAGTGGAACATGGGGTTCCCCTAGTACTGCCAAAGTGGGTCCACCCCATGTGGGCCCAAGATGAAGATGGACAAGACCAAGACTCAAGTCAAGCTGGCGGGTTCACCGTCAAGACACGCATGGCCTACATCGACTAAGGGCTCCGGTCCTGGGGACCTTCCGGGTCCCCGAATCAAAGCAAGAAGGCCAGGAAGGACCCGAGAGCCCGAGTTCCCGGCAGGAGGCCAGGCTCCCTCTCGGGTACTTCCCCACGTCCCTGTGGATAAGCACTCCACCTCACCACGGAAGACTTGGGAAGCAAGGCGAAGGCAGCGCGGGCGGGAAGCACGTCCCGTGGTGGTGTCAGCTCCTGTCCACCCCGAGGCGGACGCTCCCACCTAACCCAAAGGAGACGCTAGGCTGAGGAGAGGCCACGTCTCCCCTAAACTAGATGAGGAGGGTCCTTCACCCCGAAGGTCCCTCACGCCCCTCACGTGACCCTGTGGCAACCCCTTAGCCTATAAAAGGAGGACCAAGGCACGGAGGAGGGGAGGTCGGACCAAGGACGAACACAAGCTAGAACCAGAGCAAGACTAGACTAGGGCTGCGAAGGTAGAGAGGAAGGTGATCTCCTCCGGGTCAGGATCTGTCCTTCTTCTACCTCCAGCCAAAACCCTTCCGGGTACCCTGTCCGGGAGGTTCCATTGTAAGCCACACTATGAAGAACCCATCAATCCAGACATGCAGGAGTAGGGCTTTTAGCCTCCGGGCGGCCTGAACCTGGGTAGCTCCTTGTGTCCCTTTGGTTGCATGCTTTGATCGTGGAGAGGAGAGCTTGATCTAGACTCCGCCCAAGAAGACGATTCTCAGCCTCCTTCGCGCCCCGTGCCAAACCTAAAAGGGGGTATCCTATACTCCCGGTGTCCGTGCAACGAGACACGACAGATACCCCGCGCGTCGCTGCGGCATGTAGGGTTAAAGTTGTTATTTCATTTGGAATTGACCATCTCAAATAGTTACCAAAAGTATCAGAATAATCATATAATTTTAGCTCTCAAGGCTGCAATCTGTCTCCCACTCCAATCTTTTATAAGTAGAAAGGGGAACCACATAATAAACTGATAAGGATTGAACGATAATTTCTAATGATCGAGCTGTGAGGCCTGGCAAAGTTCGGTTTTGCACAGTTGAAGATGTAGGAAGAGCAGGCTACTTCTCGTAAGAACTGTAGACCGTCGGAGTGGACGTCCCAGCTGACCAGCGGTCTAGTATTTGTTCACAATATTTGTTGCAACCAAAATCGAAACATATTCCTGAAAATCAAGTCTCGGATTAAAATATATCAGCAAATAATTAGACACCAAGTGAAACACCAGTATACTAATGTCTTGGGTACCAACCAAAATAGACCATAGAGTGAACAACCCTTGCAGTGAGCAACTATACCCAATGGGTCTGATCATAATCTGTGTTGAACTACTTTTCATGTGAGTAACGGTAACACCGTTGAGGCCTAAACACATGCAGTTATATGATAAGGTTTCAATATGAAAGAAAGTGGATTCCGTTACTCTTGCCGTGCCATGTTTTGTAGGTGTATTTATCCTCAGTCATGGAAACACATCCAACTGCCTGCAAGCAGTTGTTATGGATAAGAGTTGCAGATTAGTGAAATGTTGTAAGAAATATTCGTAGCAAAAGAATAGGCAGGAATCATGCACAACGAACTTGAAGATGCATCGAGCAGGAAACCAATGGAAATTAAGGAAGCAAAAAAAAGGGATGTCAACAACGTATAGAACATGTAGGCACCTTAATGCACGATGGGACAATACCCACAACCATGCTTGAAACGAAAACAACGGTCTGTCAAGAAAAACATAAAAGTAATAGAGGAAACTACACAAACGATAGGAAAGATGATTATGAGAGGCTAGAAGGCATGGACGTCAGCAATACATACGACATTGTGCCAGTGAGGGCATCGAGATCTTCGAGGAACCATTTGATATGCACGCAATCTCAGTGGTTGCGATCTCTGAAAGTGTTCGAGGCTAGTGAGGGTTTACCTGAAGGAACTATATCTGACGAGGATCAGAACAAGTTCAAGGAAAACAATACTGCCTTTGTGGGACTCGTTCTGAGTGCTCTTAGCAACAAGCTGTTTGATGTGTACATGCACATTACAGATGCCAAAGAGCTCTGGGAGGCACTGAACGCTAAGTTCGGTGTAGCAGATGCTGGCAGTGAACTGTACATCATGGAGAGCTTCCATGACTTCAGGATGGCTAACAACCGTTCTGTAGTCGAACAGGCTAAGGAGCTTGAACACACTAAGTGTGCCTTACCTGACAAGTTTGTGGCTGGATGCATTATTGCAAAGTTGCCCTCTTCATGGAGGAACTTCGCCACAACTCTCAAACACAAGAGACAGGAGATATCGGTTGAAAACCTGATAGCGTCTCTTGATGTTGAGGAGAAGGCTCGGGCTAAGGACACTGCTGAGAGAGGTGGTGAAGGTCAGTCTAGCGCCAACATGGTGCAGAAGAACTTTCACCATGGCAAGAGCAAGGCAAAGAGCAAGCCTTCCTTCAACATGCCTACCAAGACTACTTCTTTCAAGAAGAAGAAGAAGATGCTGAACAAATCTGAGCTAAAGTGCTACACTTGTGGAGAGCCCGGACACTTCTCTGTGGACTGCCCAGATCGTGCAGACAAGAAAGGGAAGGCGCCAAAGCATGTCAACGTCGTGACCGCTAGCAATGCTGATGGGTACGGTAATTTACCGATTGTGCTTTCAGTATTTCAATCTCCATGTTGGTGGATTGATACGGGTGCTAATGTTCATGTATGTGCTGACATCTCTATGTTCACTTCTTATCAGGTCGCAGATTCAAGCGTCTTAATGGGGAATGGATCACATGCTTCTGTTCGTGGTGTTGGCACGGTAGATCTGAAGTTTACTTCGGGGAAGATCGTGCAGCTGAGGAACGTGCAGCATGTCCCTACTATGAACAAGAATCTCGTTAGCGGCTCCCTTCTATGCAGAGATGGGTTTAAATTAGTCTTGGAGTCCAATAAAGTAGTTGTGTCAAAGTTTGGACAATTTATTGGTAAAGGGTATGAGTGCGGAGGCTTGTTCCGCTTTTCATTATCGGATTTTTGTAATAAGTCAGTAAACCATATTTGTGGCAGTGTGGATTCGGATGCTAATGTTTGGCACTCTCGTTTATGTCATGTTAATTTTGGTTTAATGAGTAGACTTTCCAGTTTGAGTTTAATTCCTACTTTCACCATTGCCAAAGGTTCTAAGTGCCATAGCTGTGTGCAATCTAAGCAACCTCGAAAGCCTCACAAGGCAGCCGAGGAGAGAAACTTGGCACCTCTAGAACTCGTACATTCGGATCTATGTGAGATGAATGGCGTGTTGACAAAAGGTGATAAGAGATATTTCATGACTTTAATCGATGATGCTACTAGGTTCTGTTATGTATATTTGTTGCACACTAAAGATGAAGCTTTAGACTACTTTAAAATCTATAAAGCTGAAGTAGAAAATCAATTAGAGAGAAAGATCAAACGTCTTAGGTCAGATCGTGGTGGCGAGTATTTCTCCAACGTATTTGATGAATTCTGTGAGGAACATGGTATTATTCATGAGAGGACGCCTCCCTATTCGCCCCAATCAAACGGGGTTGCCGAGAGGAAAAACCGCACGCTGACCGACTTGGTGAACGCCATGTTGGACACTGCTGGTTTATCTAAGGCATGGTGGGGGAGGCTTTGTTGACTTCGTGTCATGTCCTGAATAGAGTTCCTAACAAGGATAAAGAGAAGACACCTTACGAGGAGTGGTCTGGGAGAAAACCATCACTTTCTTATTTTCGTACTTGGGGATGTTTGGCGAAAGTCAATGTTCCAATTCCTAAGAAACGAAACTTGGACCGAAGACAGTGGATTGTGTCTTTCTAGGTTATGCTCAGCGGAGCATTTGCTATAGATTTTTAGTGGTTAAATCTGAGATACCTGATATGCATGTTGATACTATTTTGGAATCTCGTGATGCAACATTTTTTGAGAACATGTTTCCTATGAAGGATATGCATAGCATTGCTAGAATTTCTTCTGAGATATTTGCTGAACCTAGTACATCTGTTGATCATTCTGAACAACCACATGTTGAGGAAGTCCTTGAGAAGGATGACAATGAATCAGCTCCCAAGAGGAGCAAGAGACAGAGGACTGAAAAATCCTTTGGTGATGATTTCATTGTGTACCTTGTGGACAATACTCCCACGTCCATTGCAGAGGCATTTGCATCTCCTGATGCTGATGACTGGAAAGAAGCTGTCCATAATGAGATGGACTCGATTCTTTCTAATGGAACTTGGGAATTATCTGAACGACCCTACGGCTGCAAACCTGTGGGTTGTAAGTGGGTGTTCAAGAAGAAGCTAAGGCCTGATGGTACTATTGAGAAGTACAAGGCACGGCTTGTGCCAAGGGCTACACCCAGCGTGAAGGCGAAGATTACTTTGACACCTATTCACCTGTTGCTCGACTACCACCATTCGTGTACTACTTTCCCTGGCTGCCTCCTATGGTCTTATCGTTCATCAAATGGACGTAAAGACAGCTTTCCTTAACGGAGAGTTGGAAGAGGAAATCTATATGGATCAGCCTGATGGGTTTGTAGTAAAAGGTGAAGAGAGAAAGGTGTGCAAATTGTTAAAATCTTTGTATGGGCTGAAGCAAGCACCTAAGCAATGGCATGAGAAGTTTGACAGACTCTTACTTCTGCAGGCTTTGCCATTAATGAGGCTGATAGGTGTGTGTATTATCGCCATGGTGGGGGCGATAGTGTTATATTATGCTTGTATGTTGATGACATACTTATTTTCGGTACAAGCATGATAGTGATAAATGAGGTCAAGTCTTTCTGTCAAAGAGCTTTGATATGAAAGATCTGGGACAAGCTGATGTGATCCTGAACATTAAGTTGATTAGGGATGAGAGTGGGATTACGTTAACGCAATCACACTATGTTGAGAAGGTCTTGAGCCGCTTTGGTTATATAGACAGCAAGCCTTCTCCAACACCCTATGATCCCAGTGTGACACTCAGAAAGAACAAAAAGGAAACGAGAGATCAATTAAGATATTCTCAAGTGATCGGTTCACTCATGTACCTTGCGAGCGCGACGAGACCTGATATCTCTTTTGCTGTGAGCAAGTTGAGCAGGTTCATGTCTAACCCGGGTATTGATCATTGGCATGCACTTGAAAGGGTCATGCGCTATCTGAACGGTACAATGAGTTATGGGATTCACTATTCAGGGCACCCTGCGGTGCTTGAGGGATACTGTGATGCGAACTGGATCTCAGATGTTGATGAGCTCTACGCCACAAGTGGATATGCATTTATTCTTGGAGGTGGCGCAGTGTCATGGAGGTCTTGCAAACAGACCATTTTGACGAGGTCAACCATGGAAGCAGAACTTGCTGCTTTAGATACAGCTTCTGTTGAGGCAGAATGGCTGCGTGAGCTCTTGATGGACTTGCCGGTGGTTGAGAAACCATTACCGGCCATCCTTATGAACTGTGACAACCAAACGGTTATCATGAAAGTGAACAGTGCTAAGGATAACGCGAAGTCATCAAGACACGTCAAAAACGCTTGAAGTCTGTCAGGAAAATGAGAAACTCCGGAGTAATAACTGTTAGTTATATTCAAACAGACAAAAACCTGGCAGATCCCTTTACGAAGGGACTATCACGTAATGTGATAGATAGTGCATCGAGGGAGATGGGGTTGAGACCCGTGAGCGTTACACCATAGTGGTAACCCAACCTATGTGATCGGAGATCCCGTGAATTAGGACCTGGGAAGAACAAGCTAGTGGTTTAACAGAGGAGAGTTATTTTATAACCCTCTCCGTGGGAAGATGCATAACTCTCACATTCTGTAAGGCAGGTTGGCAATATGCCTTAATGTGTTTCTGTTGGCTATTCGTAGCAAAGGTGCTATCCTACAGAGCGACCTTGAAAGAACACACCTATATGAGTCCGACTGTTAAACGTCGCAGTCTATGAGATTTGGGTGATCTCTAGTAAGCTCATGAAGAGACCAGGGAGTATGACGCATATGCTCCACCCGCGGGGTAGGCTACTGGCAGCCACGTACTGGTTATGACTTTGAGTGAAGTCTATTGGCACCAAACTTGCAATTCAAGGTTCGTCCATTGTTCAAGTTGCTGGTAGATGTAGCTTGAAGCTCTAGGCGGAAGTTCAACTTAACAGTCTCTGCTGAAACACTGGTATATAAACAAGAAACGAGGTTTGGCAAAATCTCTAAATGGGAATTTGAGATCTGGTGGGGGATTGTTAGAATTTGGGCCCATTTGGGCAGCCCAATAAGCAATTCTGAAAATCTCAAATTGGCCCATGTGCATGGCAGAATTTTGGAGGTGCAATGGTGCTAAAGTTTAGTCCCACATTGCTAGTTGGAGGAGACAAACACCACCTTATAAGGTGGAGTGTTGTACCACTTGGTGTGCTAGTTGAGAACAGAAGGCTCTCTCGTGCGCACTCCTCCTCCTCCGCCGCCGTCCGTCCGTCTCGTCACGACACGCCGCGGGTTGCGGGAATGAGCCGAGCCGATGCCTATATTTTTGCTGTTCGGGAAAAACGAGTTTTTGCGTACGCGTATAGTTTTGCCAGTTCGGGTCGCTCCCGGATCGTGGGCTCGGACGTGTGCGACGTGGTTGGCCCACGTTGTACCCGTTAGGTTTTCCCGAGCCGCACTATATATTGCCTTGCACTGCGTGCGCCGTCACACAGCGAACCAATCTAGGTTTTGCCAATCTCGTGCCTTGCGCCGCCACCGTAGTCTACTCCATCCCGTGCGCCGGCGTGCACCGGTGAACGGGACAGTAGGTCTCCGGAACCACTTGTCCTTGTGATCTGTACGGGATAGGGCGAATAAGGTTTTTGGGAAGCGCCCCGCGTGACTGCTTTCAAGTTCTTCATCACGGCTCGACTTCCTGGACGATCTCCGGGTCCGCGGGCGACTCATCTCCAACGTCGTCTTCTTCGAGCTGCTACATTCGTCGCTCAAGCTGCTACCGTCGCTGCTCCAATGACTACTTCATCTACAATTGTTCGGTACGTTCGTCACGTTCCGATGGCTGTGTTCGTAGATGTCTTGCTGTTGTTCATGTTAATTAATACGTCTAGTATTTTCGAGATTAACATGTTAGTAGCTCTTGCGATCATGCTTTATATTCTAGAATTAATCATGGAAATTATGCCTAATAATCAAACAGTCGATGCGAACTGCTGAGGCGCACGACAAAATTTATAGGGGATGAACCGCTCGTATTCCTGCGTTATTTGCTGTGCAATAGTTTCTCACAGGAATCGCCGGGGGAGAGGAAGAGAGAACGCGGTCGTGGACATTGATTGAGAAGAGGAGCGGCTGGTCATGCTCGGTCGATCTGAATTGCGTACGGTCGAGAAGAACGGCTCTTCGGTGGAAGATTCAACATGATTGGGCTGTTTGGAATGGGCCAGTAGATTGTATGGGCTGACTGTTTTACATATCGCAAAGACCACAGGAATAAAGTGAACATGGGAACAAAAGGGAGATTAGTGGGAGAAAAAAACGAAAATAAAAAAGTGAATCCGGAAATTGCTGATGTCATAGTTAGCTGAGGTGGATAGGCTGCATGTTAAGAGAAATAGTTAGTGGGGATGACCTATTTAGTTATATAGGATACTATGAAAACAATATATATACATAATGGACTACAGTATTATAGGACAAATAGTTACCTCGTATATAGGTGGCAAAGCAAAGAAGAAAACTATACCGCTGCTCTAGTACGTCAACATTGTCTCGTTATCCTCCTTTGCTAATATTTTCTTTCTCGAAAATACAGTTGTCGCCAGTGTCATCAACTGTTGGAGGGGGTCTCTGCGCTTCCCGCGCGCGCCCAGTGGTGCATACGCCATCACGCCCTGTGCGAGAGGGCCATCAAAGCTATACCACAGGGGTGTCGTGCCTCCCGTGCACTAGACGCGTCCGGGCCTTTGGCCCTGTGTCGGGGGCACGTCCAGCACATCGGAGACCAGCCCCACAAGGGATGACAGGCATGCGTCGAGGGCGCGTCCAAGGCGATGGAGGCCAAGCGTGGACCACATTACCTGACAAAGATTGGACGGCCGTTGGAAGGCAAGCTTCCCTAGGGAATACGTCTCCCCCCATTCCCAGCGGCTAGTTTGTCGGGATATTCAGGTGGAATATTCTTGTAAGATTCTATGTAAGGACCATAGTGCCCCTCAGTGTGTGTTGTGGACCAAGGGACGGATATGTAATTTCATGCTAGGCCCTCCTTTTCCTATAAATAGAGGAGGCCCTCTCCCATTTGGGAGGAGGGACAAATCTGAAATATATGATAGCTTTGTTGAATGTTTGCCATGTTTGTTGGTCTTGTACCATTGGAGGGTGGCCTCGCGTCGGGCGTCGACGCGGCACGTGTGTCTCCGCCTCTTGCATCCCGCACACCCCTCGTCGGTCCTTACACTTGCACGGGGGTGCCATAAGTTTACTGCCTAGCCTTTACGCTACGACATCAACATTGATACACTCAATGTTAAGTACCTAACCAACACTCTCCTAAACGAACACTTGAGTTATGGCACCACCGAAGATACACACTTCACGTTTCTATAATCTAAATATTTCCATGATATTTAAATTGCATCGAGTCAGAGAGAAAAACATGTACACGCAACTATTGTACTCTTGCGACAAAAATGTCCAGTCCCAATAGAAACCGACACCACACGGAGAAATATCGTCAAGAATAGACTAACATTATAGACAAAACGGTCTTTCACCCTAGCCTCGACTTCCAAAACCGCATGAATTGGTAAATAACGATGTACTACTTAACTTCTAAATAATGATAGTGCTTGGTTTAGGCACCAAAAAATAATTTTGGTCTATCACTGCAGACTCGCATCTTTGTTAATATTCAGCATAAGAATATTAATGTTCAGTTCAAATAGGCAAGCACATAAATTATATTCAGCTGTGAATTCACGAGAGTATATGCAAGAAAAATCTAAAGGCATGCTACCCTTCAGAGAGACGATATGATGAATCCAAGTTGGAAACACAGCAGGATATAGGATAGATTCAGATAGACATATATCTCAACAAAAATAAAAAAATCACAGTACACATTAGCAGCATAATTCATGAAGAGCACGGCCCAAACAGCAACTTGAAGAACAACAAACATCGGTCTACGAACAGCGCATGGATATACACTCAAACAGAACAACCGTACCAAAACTTTGTTCTGGTTCCGACCAAACCACAAACAGCATAAACTTTTTTCAGCCGTCAACCGGCAGCTAATAGAAGAATTAGGTTGTTGGCATAATCATCATTTATATGCAGAACAACACAGTTTAACAAATAAAATGACACCTTAGAATCGAACCTGGACGCCGGAGCGGGTTGATGGAAAATCAGCAGACCGCGGTAGGCGTTTTAGGCGGTGGAAACGCTGCACTACTTGTTGGAGATGATGAAGGCATAGAGGCGCCGATGCTGGTATGGGGCGAGTAGCACAGGAATGTGGCGCCGCTGGAGCGAGAGGTAGAAGCGATAGCACTGACCGAGTGCGAGAGCGAGCAGCAGGCCCACCTCTTCCTACCGAGGATCTCACCTCCCGTCCGTACGTGCGCACGAGGGACACCGATCCCGACGACATGAATGCCTCCTCTTTCTCCCTCCGTTTCTCGACGACGGTCCGCGGCGTCCCTTGCCAACTTCTTTCTTGTACGGCAACAACCTCAAAGCCCATGGCGACCAATGTCCCTGCCCGTTCTCCCTCTCGCGCGCCATGACCCTGTGATCGATAATAGAGAAATTGTGGGGACCCCGGACTAGCTGTCCGAAATACCCGATTATGCTTAACACAACGATCCCATGATCAGTCTGTCGTTGCACATAATCCGAACTGAATACCAAAGTTTACATCCATTACAATACCGAATAAAAGGCTTACACATATGGTCATTTAGACCAAGTCTTACATAGGTGCCTTCATGGGCCAAATCACATTATTCAGTGGAAGCTACGACGTAGAAGACCAACACATCCTAACACCGACCTGACAGGCAGCTAACTTATGGAGATCCCTTGTTCGCATAGTAGTCGCCATAGTCCTCTTCGGCATAGTGCTCCTCGAGATCTGGCTAAGACAATACCCAGGGATGAAACCAATATGAGTACATTTGATTGTACTCGCAAACTACCCCCGAAATGATCATGCACTAGTTTTACTTTTATTTAAAGACTTTTTATTTATTGAAAACATCTCTATATCTTTATTGAAAAAGAGGCAATAAGAATTTTATAACTTTTCTCTACCAAATTCCCATTTTTATTTATTTCTCCAACACTCCTCCTTCTAATTCCGACCATAGCCCTTCATGGTCGATTTCCTCCAACAAACTCATGCTGATTTGTTGGTATAGTTGTATAAAACATTCTCCACTTCGTTTTCTTTTTAAGACTCAAAGCTTTTCAAAAACTTGCACATAGCTCAGAGTAGGGCCTTCCAACTGTCCATTACCGAGGACTCGGCTATTCGAAAAGTTTTACACTCTGCAGAGGTAGCACGCTTTTCCCACATCCATCCGATAACTCATCGTGTCAGCCACGTCCCGCCATACAAGGTGTATGCGAATTTGAGTCACCGACCATAGCATGTCCTTTGCTCATGCTAGTATAGGACCCTGCCCGTATGACACTTTCCATCAAGACTTAATCCAGCCCTTCGAAATCTAAGTGTGAGGACTCATAGTTCTGCCCGGCGAACCAAAGGTGGCGTCTTCTATCCTCCTCCTTATTTTTCTCATTTATTTTGAGCGAGGACCCAGGTCAGGGGTATGTCACCGAGCCATCCCCTCATGGAACGGAGTCATCTCCGTTGTTGAGGCATCCCATACTAATATGAGCAAATTCTATGACTACGCCCGTTCCCATATGTGGGTAAATGTGGTCGCACAGGGTATCGACTGGTCGACGTAAGTACGAAGACACAATGTGCATTTTTCATAATCATCACCATACTCCATTTCTTCACTTCCACACCGACATGTCGGCGTTCCATATCCATACAAGTATTTTCAAAGGAGTTTTGAATAACCAATATTTTTCCCATCCTATAGTTTTAAATAACTATCTTATGTTTCTACATATGGTGGCAAAATAGTTTCTCACATATTTTTAAAAAAGGTTTTCAAAATTCTTGCTTCTTATGAATAAACCATTTGGACTAAGTAGATGCATATATAGTAGAGGTGCAAGCTCAGAGAGTAGCTTGCCTTGCTCAGCAAAGTTCCCGGGGTCATGCTCTTGTTGTTCGAAGTACTCCCCCTCCTTGCAAGTCCCGGCAACGATCTCGTCTAAATGACACACAAGCAATACAAACAGTCACTACACAACTCAACCAACCTCACAACATTACAAATCTAAACCCTACAAATAGCTACTGCACACACACAAGGCAAACAATTTGAGTTCAATTTAATTGAATTACTAATATTTAATCATAACTTTAAATATGGCAGAAACTAGTTGTACATGTTTAATTGCATAACTCAATTTTTATTGGTCACAAAAATACAAACTAAATTTCTACAGAAAGCTACTGACATTTAGAAGACAACACAATTGGATTTGGATTAATTTGGGTTACCAACTTTCCTATACAATTGTTTTATTATAGAAGCTTTTTAATCAAGTTTTAGCTACTAATTAAATTCTGTTGATCACAAAACTAAATCCTTTTAGGGGTAACTAGCACTGATTAAATGTGATCTAAGAAAATTGGTCTTAACTCATTTGGGATAAGCATCAAAAATCTATAATTGTTTCAATACAGAGGGGTTTGCTAATTTTAATCTAATGCCAAATAATTTCTATTGCTCAATTAATTCTACCAAAATTAGGGAAGCTAAGGGATCACAGTACTAAGCTAACAAAATTGGATTGGAAATATTTGGGTTAATAGATCTTCAGAAACAAACAAGTTTAGATTTTAAACCTTCTGTGGAATTTTTAATAATACACATTTATTATTTATCTAAATGAGATGAAACCACTTGGGTTGGTTAAACAATTTCATAAGCTACCCAGAGAATTTTGATTCGATTTATTTGGACTTATAAATCTAGAGATATTGAATTTCAAAGTTAGTTCCAGTACTGGTCTTACAGAGAGTTTAAATTCTAAATCGATCTACTGGATAATGTTGAGAATCCTGACAGGTGGGGCCTACCCGTCAGTGACTCAACGGAAATGCATCCCGCACGAAGAATTGTTTAAAACACTGACAGTGGGGTCCACCTGTCAGCGTCACATCTAAACGAAGCGGTACATTATCGTGGATCTAAGATCCAACGGCCCACGTTGGCCACGAACGGCGACGACCACAGATGGGCGGCGCCGCCGTGCCAGCGACGGCGAGGGTGGACGGGAGGCACCTGGGGTGGTTAGCGACGGCGGAGACGATGGCGTTCGACGGCGGAGAGCTTGGGGAGGTTCGTGGGGTGAGTTGAGCTTGCTGGGGACGGCCCGAGCGTCGGCGACGAGCTCCTCTGCTTCCACGGCGCGTCCCAACTCCGGCGAGGTCCTGACGATGCTCCTGTGCATGATACAGAGGGGAAACAGGAGTGTGTGAGTGCGGTGGGATGGAAGAGAGAGTGCAGGCCAGAGAAAGGAGAAAAGGGGAGAGGCACGGCACGGCCGTGGTCGTCTTCAACCTCGGCTCCGGCAGCACTTGGCCGTGGTCGACCAAGGCAGCGAGGGCTGCGACTACGTGCTCGCCCTCCTGGCAGTGCACGAGAGAATGTGGAGCAAGGGAGAGGCAGTGGTGGAGTGTGGAGAGAATGTGAGGGCTGGGTGAGCTTATAAGGCCGAAGCTCGGCTCATGGTGGACGCGGTGCGCGCGTGGTCCAGAAGGTGGGAGAGCTCGCCATTGGCGGGCGGTGCCGTGCGGCCACGTCAAGGGACGACGTTAGCATGTAGTGGAGCGAGAATGGTCGAGGGAAGACGAGCACAGCAAGCTAGAAACGGTGACGGCCGAGGCGCGCTCCGACGGCGTTCGGCGGATCGCAAACGTCTTGGATGACCTCCGGGGCGCTGCCACTATGTCCTAGGGGCCGCAGGGGAGCTGGGGAGTGGCTGGGCGGTGCCACGCGGCGAGGGGTGCAGTGGAGGCCGGAGTTCGTCAGCGGTGACCTCGCTCGGGTACGGCACACGGCGAGCACGGGCGCGAGCTAAGTCAAACGTGCGTGGAGCTTCGGTGGTGATCTTATCTCCTCCAGCCGATGCGGAAGAGCAAGGGAGAGAGAAGGGACACGGCGCTGGGCCAACTCGGCGTCCTCTCCGTCCTCCTCCACAGTGGCGACCACGGGCGGCATGGGAGCAAGCTCCTGCCCATGGCGGCGACTCCACTGGGTCAAATGGCACGTTTTCTTTGGGCTCCAGTGAGTGAGAGAGGTGAGTGGGAGCAGGTGGAGCAAGTGGTTTGACGAATTTTGCTCTAATTTGAATGAATTCGTTCGGATTGAATTTGATTTGGGGAAGAACACAGTGCTGCCTTCAAGGTGTTCGATGAAATTCCTGAACCAAAATAAATTTCAAATTTCTGCAAATTATTTTCATAATTTGCTTCATATACATTTATCAAGTTTTGTGGTGCTGTTTTGTTATTTATTTTGTATGTGCAACATAGCACATTTTATGATATAAAGAAGTTAAAGAAAGAAATAGAATTTAAATTTAGAATTTTGAGAAATATTATTTGAGAGGGAAAAGTTGTAGGAATAAATTGAGAGTGATCATATTATCACTCCACTGAAGTTTGGGTGAAGAAAATTAATTTCTCTCATGGAGAAATTGTGTGACACATGTCACATTTGTTTTATTGTTTCAACTTTTCTGTTGTTTTCCAAGTTTTTAATCATAGCATAATCAACACAAGCAACAAGGAGCAATCAACACATATCAACAACAAAAGTTTTTGTTGGCCCACATTTTTGCATATTACAACTTGTTATAAATTTGGGATGTTATAGATCCTTCCCCCCTTAGAATAAATCTCGTCCCGAGATTTGCTAGGCTTAGGCACTAAGGAGGTTTGGGAATTCGCTTCTAAGATAGTCTTCACGTTCCCAAGTTGCTTCTTCTTCGGAGTGGTTAGTCCACTGGACTTTGTAGAACTTGATCGCATGTCTCCGGGTAAGACGAACATCTTCGTCGAGAATCTTGACATGTCTCTCCTGATAAGTCAGATCATGGTTCAGATCGATGGAGAGGTGGTCGATGTCTTTGAAAACATCGGGCTTGTCGGGAACTTCAAGACACTTCCGGAGCAGGGAAATGTGGATGACATCGTGAAATTCTGATAATTATGGGGGCAACTCTAGCTGATGGGATACTTCTCCTCGACGAGCAATGACCTGGAAGGGTCCAATATATCTTGGCGCTAATTTTCCTTCGACATGAAAACGCTCCATTCCCTTAAGTGGTGTCACTCGGAGATAGACATAATCTCCGACATTGAAGGTGATATCGCGACGCTTGGGATCAGCGTAGCTCTTCTAACGGGATTGGGCAGTTTTGAGACGCTCGCAGATAAGTTGGACTTGTTCTTCAGCTTCGCGGAGGGTATCTGGTCCAAATAATTTGCCTTCTCCGGTGTCGGACCAATTCAGGGGCGTACGACACTTCTTACCGTAAAGTGCTTCAAACGGGCCCATTTGCAGACTGGATTGGTGGCTATTGTTGTAGGAGAATTCTGCAAACGGAAGGCAATCTTCCCATTTGGATCCGTGAGATAGGACACATGCACGAAGCATGTCCTCTAATATCTGATTCACTCACTCAGTTTGGCCTCTGGTCTTGGGGTGATAGGCTGTGCTAAAAGCTAATTTGGTTCCGAGGGCTTCGTGAAGAGATTTCCAGAATCTTGAGGTGAATTGCGTGCCTCTATTAGATACAATCTTTTTAGGCACACCGTGCAGGCTTACTATTTGGAAATATACAAGTCCGCCAGTTGATTTCCCCGATAAGTGGTATTGACGGAAATGAAATGGGCAACCTTGGTCAGTCGATCAACGATGACCCAGATTGAATCATGGCCTCGGTTAGATCTTGGAAGTCCGGTAATAAAATCCATTCCAATTTCATCCCACTTCCACTCAGGAATTTTCAAAGGTTGAAGTAATCTAGCGGGTCGCTGATGTTCAGCCTTGACTCGCTGACAGATATCACACTTGGCCACGAAAGAACCAATCTCCCGCTTCATTCCATGCCACCAAAATCTCTCACGAAGGTCTTGGTACATTTTTGTCCCGCCGGGATGGATTGAATAAGGGGTCTCATGGGCTTCTGTCAGGATTAATTCCTTAAGCTCCTTGACATTAGGCACACAGATACAACCATTGAATCTCAGCACTCCTTCAGCATCTTCGGTAAAACCGGGTGCTTTGCCGAGAGATATCTTCCTCTTAATTCCTTCAATGCTTTCATGATCCTTTTGGGCTTCCTTGATTTGATCCATCAGGGTTGGGGTTAACTCTCGATTGGCTAGATAACCATGGCTAACAAGCTCTTGTCCAAAATCTTTGAACTCTTTGAACAAGGCTGGTTGTTCGGCTTGGATCAAGGCATTTAGGGTACAAGGCTTACGACTTAGGGCATCGGCAACTACGTTAGCCTTTCCGGGGTGATAATGGATCCCAATATCATAGTCCTTGATTAGTTCCATCCATCTCCTTTGCCTCAGGTTCAACTCCTTCTGGGTGAGGGTAGATATAATCCCGATGCTTATCTTACTTGGGAACTAGAGGTAGAACAACGTTTTGCATGCTTAAATTACCCCGTGGATAAACGTGTGTGTGCTGCCACTTGCGAATTCACTGGGTTTGCTACAGTTTGGTGGTCTGAACATTGTCGTATGTTTCATGATGCTATTCCTACTACTTGGGTTGCTTTGAAAACTGCTATGCGCAATCATTTTGTACCTCCTTATTATCAGCGTGAATTGCTTCAGAAGCTCACTAAACTACAACAAGGTAGAAAATCCGTAGAAGAATATTATCAGGAATTACAAACTGGGTTAATTCATTGTGGTATTGTTGAGGATGATGAAGCCATGTTTGCATGATTTTTGGGTGGGTTGAACAAACCGATTCAAACAATTCTGGAATATAAGGAGTACAATACTATCACCCGTTTATTTCATCTTGCTTGCAAAGCTGAACGTGAAGTGCGCGATAGGGATCCGCGGACAAGGCCTAATTTTTCTGCAGGTCGTACATCTTCATGGACGTCACGACAACCAGATGCGACACCCCGCGGTGCTGCACCACCTTCCACCACGCCGTACTCCCGCACACCGGCACCGAGTCCGCCATCGACATCTACAGCTCCTCCCCGGAGTTCGGCGTCTTCCACGGGATCCACGGGCAGGACGCGGGACATTCAATGTCGCAAATGCTGGGGTTATGGTCATATTGAGAGAGAGTGCAGAACTCAGCGTGTCATGATCGTGCGAGAAGATGGTGAGTATGATTCTGCTAGTTATTATGATGAGGAAACACTTGCTTTTCTTTCTGCGCAGCAAGGGGACGATGGCCATGCTGAGCAAGACGTGATAGAGGCAAAGGTGTCTGATCTTTCGATGAGATGGATAACTACGATTTGGGTGGCGTCGATGTTGACGATCCGACTACAAACGTGCGAGGATGTTGTGCCGTAGCAATCGCTACACCAACTCCGGGATGTTATTGACAGCGCCGTAGCACGGTCGACCCAACCACTCAGGTCTAGTTCCTGCAATCAATCGAGAATAAGCAAGAACTAAGATTTGGCAATCAAGATATTGCGAATAAAGATGAATGATTATGTTGAAAGTGGGGTTCCGAAAGGTGGTTTTGATCTGGTCTCTGCGACACAGACGAAGTACGGCGAAGTTGCAACAATGGCTAACTTATGACTAACCAAAACCCAACCCTAAAACGACGACCTAGGGTTGTATTTATAGGGAGACCTAAGGGAATTTCGTGCAGCCTTGGAAAAGGGGCTCGAAATCCACCCTAAGTCGGTTTCCCTATCAATACGGAATCCAAAAACAGCCTATGAAAAGGTATTTCGAAATTACATGGGCCTGCCCAAATATCAAGGTGACGCAGCGCCATATATCACTATGAACAAAAATATGAAGTGTGATCTCGAAGTATTTCGTCCAAGTCTCCATTTGTAGCGCCATCTCCAATCCTAGCATGTTTGCTGCCTTCTCCATGAACCACCATGCTCCAATGCTTGTCCGTCTCCTCCTCGCTAGGTCCACTGTTTCTAAGAGCAACAAGCATAACTGTTTTAGGCAGTAGCATATTCTCATGTATATTTGGAATAGTTCCTAGGAACGAAAGTACCTGATAATTTAGTTGACGCGCACGAGCTCGAGTAATAGCTCACTGTACAGTCGTAGGACTAGTGGTTGTAACTGTAGGTGGGATGTCCTCATCATCCTCCCCTTCTTGAATTGAAGTCGTCCTCGACACAATCTCATTTTCTTCACCAAAGTATGGCTACAAATCTGCAATGTTAAAGGTGGGACTAACCCCATAGTCTGCAGGAAGCTCAAGTTTATATACATTGTCATTTATTTTCTCTAACACTTTAAAAGGACCAGCAGCTCGTGGCATGAGTTTGGACTTCCGTAAATCAGGAAAACAATCTTTGCGCAAATGCAACCAAACAAGATCTCCAACATCAAAAACAACTAGCGGGGTGGCCCGCGCATTTGCAAGGCTAGATAATTTTTTGCAATATTCACCCGCATAAAAGAAATCATTAAAATTTTCTATTTCTTCCCCTACTTTGAATGCTTGCAATATATTTACATTTTAAAGGGACATGCTTCCAAAAACATGGTTAAATGTCATAATGTCTTCATAGGAATTTGAAATATAATACTTTAACATCTATATGTAGCTGAAAAGGGCACCTGGCATGCATATTCACGCCCCTATATCTATCATGTAATTTATTCGTGTCACGTATCTTATATTAACAGAAAAAATGACCAGTTTAATTTGCATGTGAGCATGACGAATTTGTCTTTATCTTCTCTGTAATGCTTAGTAGAATTTTAATTTTTCTAGATATTGTTACGTAAGATTTTGTTCCATATGATATATACTTGCAAAAATAAACTCTCTCTTGAAAGTCAAAACTTATATATCTAGAAATGTAAAATGAAACAATACCCCAGCAAACAAATGGAACATAGTAAATTGGAAATTTTTCTAAGGATTGTTTTCACCTTATTTATCTCTGTATTGTATGTAATTGTAACTTGTTTATTTCACGGTTTTTGGCCGGTTTTCCTTATAAACTGTCCAACTCTTTTTCGGCTTAATCAATAGATTGTCTAAGTTTCGAAAAAAAAAACTTGTTTATTTCTGTCTAGCCGTTTTAGTTTGTAGATTCTACAGCCTTTAAGTTGCCAAATAATTATATGGAAGTTTCGTTGATCTATTGTTATCTTGCCAGTAATCACATGAATTTTATAACACTTCAAAACTGAATGAAAAATAAATTTGCAGTAGTGTAAACAATAGACAAAACTAATGTCAGATATGAAAGGAAAATCGTTACAGGTTTGACCGATATATTCTTCCCATAACTTTCACTTTCTTAATTTATGTGTCCTCTTGTGGTTAACTTGCTCAACTTCTTCGACACCATATTATTGTTGCCTTCAAGAGATTTTAACAAATAGTTCTTGTAGGCTGTATCTCCTAACACAGATGGAGTGCGAGATCAAGGATATTGCCTATAGCTGACGGTGTTGCTGTTATGACTCTGTTTTTATCGAGCATCGGTGACTCAGGGTTCAAGCGGTGTCGGCGCATACTGGAAGCATCCCTGTTGTGCCGCTTATCCGTCCAGCTTGTCCTTGATGCGTTGCTTTTGTGCTTCCGATTACCAGGGCTTCATGGCTTTGTCGCGTGTGTTCGAGCTCTCGATGTGCGTGTGGACGTGTAGTTGGAGATGACATTCGAGGGTCTGACATGCTTGTGGAGCTTAGCCGCTTTGGATGCGTGTCTGTGTGCTGCTCTTTGATTGCATTCCAGCACTTAGTTAGCAAGATCCAACTCCATATAGTTGAAAACTGTAAAATAGTCAATTCTTCTTACTTTTCACGACATAGGTGAAAACAAAATCAAATAGATAAAAGCCAACCAAGTAGAACAAAGGGAAAAACACTCAACCTCAACATCGATTTTGTAATTCTCTGGTTGCTGCGGCCTGAAGATACTCCCAATCCCGAGGCTAACCTTCTTGACCTCTTGAATGCATCTATATCTATACTACTATTAAAAGAGCAAACATGTTGGGATACTTTAAATCTTGTCCGTTCAATTTTTAATCAACGATCTAGATTGTCCCGATGTCGAGCACCAAACACTTTAAATCTTGTCCGTTCAATTTTCAATCAACGATGTAGATTGTCCCCGTTTGGTTTCCTACGTTAGGTTTCTCTCTTCGTTTAGGCCGATCAATCTTGGAAATCTTTTCTCCGTTGCGTACGAGCGTGGAGCAGAGTCCAATCCAAACTCAAACAGCTGGGCTTGCATCATGTTTCTATATATGTGTCGGTCTCTGATTTGCTTCTAGACACCGGATTGTAGAGACCCAGCCTAACTCAAGCGACATGCGTGTCTTCACCCATGGCGAAGGACATCTCGGGGAGCTCGGCCGACAGCCTTGGGGCTTGAGCACCGGGCCTTCACCCTCACGGACTGGGTCAGCTGCATGTAGCTGGGCGTCACCGGCGCGCTACCACCCGTCTCGCCGGCGTCCGTGTCCCTCGCTCCCAGGCTCAGCATATTCGGAATATCCACTTACCACGTGAATATCCACTTACCACGTGCTTGTCGTCCGCCGCAGCGAGGCCTTCGTCCCGCGGCCGCCACCGCCCCCAAGGTGCTCATGGCTGCTCTATGGGCACTACGACAACAAGGTCGCCGACCTATGCAGAGAGCTCGCCCTCGGGCTCGGCGCCCGGCCGCCGGTGGCGTGACGTCCTTCCCCAACACCTATGGCGACCGCATTAGCGTCGACGACAATGCATACATCATGGTGGTGTCATGGTGACGTCATGACTTTCATGAATTACATGACTCGGGCCGATCGTGCCCTCTGGGCCGAAGTGCTGATCTGAACAATCAGACTTGGATTGCTCACGAGCTCGCTTTCCGATTCAAGGCGACGGTGACATTGACGGGCAGGCGAGCGGTCAAGAGCATGGGCGAGCACCGGATCGCGGTCTCGGTGACGGGCGCAGCCGGCCAGGAGCTCGCTTTCGATTCGAGCGCGTGCGTACTTCGACTTTCTCTCCTTGGATAGATGAGTGTGATCCCATCATTCACCAATCTGTTAACCACACAAGGGTCAGATTCAAATAGCATACCTAAGAATTGGCATATACCTGCCAGCGTCCATAGCTTCGCCGCCCGCGTAATCTCGCCGCGACGCCGTCACTATTCTGCAACAGGATCCGAGCGAGAGGAGCTTGCTGCCATCTTACCTATCCATGGACGCTGCATCCAAAATCGAATAGGAGTATTTAGCTCCCTGAGGTCGCTTCGTTTCAGAGCTTGGTAGGTGCTCTCTATCTGATTGCAATTATCTTTATTGATATAGCAGGAAATTTCGGTTCTGTTAGTATTTTTTTGATTAACACTGGCTGTAATATTATTCATGGTCCCAATTATAGAAGCATGCATTTGCATAAACGTAATTGAAAAGAACATATACCACTCCATCATAAACTAAACTGGAACCATAAGTTTAAAATTTCCAAAAACAAAATAAAATTTCCACATATATATGGTTGCATGCACTCTGAATCTAAACAAGCCACCTGAAATCAGGATGCTTATTTTTTTCCTCATACAGAGGTGAGTCAGTTAGATGGGACATAATTACAATTGGGAGAAACGACTCTTTGTAAACATCATTTAATCATTAGTGTCCTTAGAACAAGGGCAGTAGTATTGTAAAATGTCCCTTTAGCTGAAAACGTGCGTTGCACGTACATGCCAACTAGTATATGAAAATCCTCAAGAGTTTAGAGCCACCATACCAGAACAAAATTTGTTCTTCCCTGCATAGGAGATACACATATCCTATTGCATCATTGGGTGAGAGTAAATAGAAAGTACAGATCCTTGTAAACCCGCGCATTTGCGCGTCTAGATTTACTCTATATCATATTGCATAGTTATTTTTCAGTCATCTATTCTAGCACGTACGTGCTTCCATCCATGATCAAGCTGCTAATTTCTTTGGTCGTATGTCTATAAGGAAAATTTCTGCACGTTATACTATGTAAGAAATATATGTCTACTTCATCACACAACTCATCTATAGGATTAAATTAAAGCCTATGAAAAAATCTACAGGATTAAACGCATGCATATATATAGGCTAGCAGCTAACATGCTCTTACATCACGTATAACATGCTTTTAATCAAACGTATCTTGTTGGGCTTTTAAATCAAACGAACCTGGTTGCTGCTGCTAAATGCATGATACTTGATGGCACCCTGATGAGACCAAATGATTTTAGTGAAATTCTATTGTAATGTATTGCGCAAACCATTATCTCTAAAAGGATCTGAAACATGCAATAGCAAAGAAGAAATGAAATACTATGTATAAATAATGTAATGTTTTACGTTAACTGACTCAGTAAGCTTTAATTGTTGTTTCAAGCATAGATGGCATCAGCATTTGCTTTCTTGCAGAAAATATCTGGGGTAGTTTCTACTCAGCCGTATGCAACCAAGGGATTTTTATCTGCAGCATACTAATAATAAATAGAATTATTAGGAAATAATCGTTCAAATTACACTCCATGGTGAATTTTTGTATCTTCTGAATCTGAAACATCTTCTACCGTGCTTCATGCAGCTCAACTCACCAGGCCACCTTGACACCTGTGAGTAATACATGGGGGAACTCAATAGTTAAGAAAAAAGTTTACTTTTAATTCTATTACTGTGCTCTCCATCTGGTCCTTTCATGCATAGATGCGGAGATCTTACCAGTTTATCTCGAATCCATCCTTCCATCATTTATGCAACATTCTCGTGCAAGTACAACGTAGTGGCTGCAGACTAACATGCGTGGTGGTGGCGGTGGTCGTCAGCTAATCTTATTTGGTGTCCCTAAACTAAGATTCATATAGTGCTCGAAGTTGTAGTCCAATGCACAGCCGGCAAGGCAAAAGCTCATTGATTCAGATGGCATGTGCTTGTGGCCACGCATGTCCTGAACTCCTGATCCGAGACACGATCTAGCTTAATCGTGGAGACTTCGCTTGTGTCGTGTGTGGCGTTGCAAGCCCGCCAGGCGCCGGCCTTGCCATTCTTGAGGCTATCATCGCTCGCTCCCCTTCAGCCAGGCATGACAATACCACCATGGCACCGCCTCGACTAAGTTCTCAACTTGTCCTTCACACTGCTTTCGCTCCTCTCATGGAGAGTCTCCTTCGACAGCGGCCATGCCATCTCTGCTCCTGTCGCCGCTACCTCTCTGCTCCAACGGGTAGATGTCCCGGTCATTCTGCAGCTCTCGTCGGGCTAACTTGATCACCTGGTTTTCACGATAATCTCGTCGGACAGTGGATCCAGATCGACGCCTGCATTGTCTGCTGGTTTTACTGTTTTTTTACACGACGATCTCCGTCGAGGTGCTGGACATCGTGCTCCGGCTGGACGTCACCGCGTTCGGCGCCTGGACGGCAATCTGCACCATCTTCCGCTCCAACCGGAACCAGAGATCCGTCGACGCGCTTCAGGAATTGCACGGGCTAGCTGTTCAACGGCGACATGACTGTCCACGCGACCACGGTTACTGCAGCCGTCTCAAGATCTTCACCGGCATGCTGCTGGGCGATCACGTTCCGGTGGTCGCATAGGTGAATAATGAAGATACCGATTCTCTCCCGTGGAGGAAGATTTTGCTTTCAATACGTTTTCCTTTTCCTTCTTTTTGATTGGAGAATATCTCTTCTTTGGTTACACGGTCATGGGCTGCAGTTTCTAGACGTGAGATAAAAGGACACTGTATATGCGCATATATATGGAAATAAACACTCCTGCCGACCGGACATTACGAAGTTATAATCTTTGCCGTTGGTCTTTATTTGATTTTGCGTAACTAATCTACACCGTTAATTATTTGTTGTTTTAATAATATAACTAGCGGTGTGGCCCGCGCAATTGCGCGGCTAGTTTTTTTACCTTTCTTTATTTGTTTGTTCAGGATACACTATATTAGCTTTGAGACGTTTCTATGAAGATAGAAATTATTAAGCTATGGTAAAACTTATAGTAAAATAAGTCATGAATTACAAATAGAAATGGATCGTAGTTACCATTTATATACTTCAGTGGATTTGATTTATTTAATTTATGTGGTCCGTGGTAGTAGATTTGGTATATGAAACCGAACACTGCCGTGGCATGTATCTAATCATACATGTGATTTCTTAGTATTTTTTCTCTTCTCATCTTTCCTTTGGTATGTATATGTCTTTTTATACACATTTTGTTAGAAATTTTCTGGTAAAAATTACCGTGCGCCAATGTTATTTGTACCCATATTATCATTTTTTAGTGGTTCTGAGAAATAACATGCCAAAAAATGCTTGCGTGCTTGCTAATCTTCCTCTAAATCTTGTCGCATATCCATCTATGACAAAGGTCCAAACCTCTAAATCCCTTCATATCGTTATGATCATTCATTTTCGAAAAAAAGAGTTTGGATCGAGAATAACATGTAACTATTGGTCATAAAAAAGTCTTATGTACAATTGGCAGCCAATTACAACTTTAAAACGATATATTATTTAAGTGATCTGCTAAACAACAGATTCATGGAAAATAAACTAAATTATAACAGTTGAGTAACAAAGTTTATGAATAATCCACAAATATATCATACACCTTTAGATATAAGGCAGACATGTCAGACGGATTAGGGACAACTGTCCTTCATAGGATATGAAAAAGGTTCCGTATATTTTGTAGTGTGTTCCCGTGAGAAAGCTATTAGGCATCCAATAAGATTGTAGAAAGAAACATATGAAAGAGAACCCAAATGGCTATTATTTTTAAATCGTTGGGTTTGTGAAGACATGTTAAAATATATTTCTTGGCCATTGGTTCTCCTGGCACTAAATAGCTATAGTAAGCAACACAAAATAAATGAGCTATTTGGCACGTTGACTGAACTAATCTATTTCAATGGTATTCAGATTGTTACTTAGATGTTGAGTAAAATTTGAAAACCCCTTCTCATCATAGACAGAAGATCGAACAAAAGGTTTAGTGTATGAGATCCTACACATATATAGTGAGCATGTAACAAATAATGTGAACAAATCGATGTAGGATAAGAGAGAGTTTCAGGGTAAAAATAGTAATTCCAATGCATGTCATGGAAAATCTTGCGATGATGCCAACGGTTCTATGTATAAGTTAGGCACATAAAATATTACTCTTTGGAAGCAATAATTGCAAGAAAAAATCTGCTATTTTTTAAGCTGAAGGTCGCACATCTACTTATTCTAGAACTGAGAGACGTCCTGTAAAAGGGCAGCGCCACTGCTCTAAACTATAAAGAAGCTTTCGAATGCAAGCGCTAACCTTTTTATTAAATGGCCAACAAACCTTTTGGAATAGCATCTGCGCTGCAGAACTATCAACAAAACAAATAAACAACTCCATATATCTACCTTGAATAAAAACTTATAATAGCAAATTGAACCAATTAGCACATCCAATTATTAACAGTTCGTCTTCTAACACCAACGACGCAAATAAAAGAACACAATGGTTGTTATTTAGCCAATGTAATAGATTGTCATCTCATTCAGCTAAATGGTAAATGATTATTTTCATAACAGAAAATTAATAGTACACACTTTGCTCATGTTAAAAGACTATTCGGTTTTTTGTTAATTAATTTGCACAACCCAAGAACGCATAACTGAACTGAACCTTTTGAAGAATGACGCAAGACCAGGAGAACAAAATTTAATTTATGTACTGGAACAGATCACAGAGAAGATAAGTATGTAAAAATATGGCAAAAGGGGGAACATACCATGCATAACTGCTATGAAAACATCAGTTGTATCAGCAGGTCCATTTTCTGTTCAAGAAATTAAATTCGTGGAAGAAGAAACTAAAGATTAGTACATACAAATATACTTGCAGAGTCTAGATATGATCTAGCAACTAATCTAGCTTGATAAAGTAGTTCCTAACTAATTGTTAGGTATTATTTGTTTGCATTCAACGGGCAGAAGAATATAGCAGGAACTCTAAGGATATCTAATAATTTTTCGCGGAGTAGGTGCAGAATCAAAAGGCAACAAACTCTAATAGCGTCGAGGAGCTAAATAGTTGGGCCGCCGGTCTGCAGTAGTTTCTTCGCTTGACGGCCTCACTGGCAGCGACGTCCCCATTTGAAAGGATCGTATGACACTTAGAGGGGGGGGGGGGTGAATAGGTGCTACTTCAATTTTAGTACTTTTTCAAATTAGGCTTGTGTCATGTCTCGTTGCACGGACACCAGGAGTATAGGATACCCCCTTTTAGGTTCGGCACGGGGCGCGAAGGAGGCTGAGAATCGTCTTCTTGGGCGGAGTCTAGATCAAGCTTTCCTCTCCACGATCAAAGCATGCAACCAAAGGGACACAAGGAGCTACCCAGGTTCAGGCCGCCCGGAGGCTAAAAGCCCTACTCCTGCATGTCTGGATTGATGAGTTCTTCATAGTGTGGCTTACAATGGAACCTCCCGGGCAGGGTACCCGGAAGGGTTTTGGCCCGAGGTAGAAGAAGGACAGATCCTGACCCGGAGGAGATCACCTTCCTCTCTACCTCCGCAGCCCTAGTCTAGTCTTGCTCTGGTTCTAGCTTGTGTTCATCCTTGCTCTATCTTGCTCTCGTTCTACCTTGTCCACCCTCCTCCCGTGCCTTGGTCCTCCTTTTATAGGCTAAGGGGTTGCCACAGGGTCATGTGAGGAGGATGAGGGACCTTCGGGGTGAAGGACCCTCCTCATCTAGTTTAGGGGGAGACGTGGCCTCTCCTCAGCCTAGCGTCTCCTCTGGGTTAGGTGGGAGCGTCCGCCTTGGGGTGGACAGGAGCTGACACCACCACGGGACGTGCTTCCCGCCCGCGCTGCCTTCGCCTTGCTTCCCAAGTCTTCCGTGGTGAGGTGGAGTGCTTATCCACAGGAACGTAGGAAGTACCCGGGAGGGAGCCTGGCCTCCTGCCGGGAACTCGGGCTCTCGGGTCCTTCCTGGCCTTCTCGCTTGATTCGGGGACCCGGAAGGTCCCCAGGACCGGAGCCCTTAGTCGTCGTTGGCCATGTGTGTCTTGACGGTGAACCTGCCAGCTTGACTTGAGTCTTGGTCTTGTCCATCTTCATCTTGGGCCCACATGGGGTGGACCCACTTTGGCAGTACTAGGGGAACCCCATGTTCCACTGTTGCGACAGTAGCCCCCGGGCATGGTCCCGGTGGCTCTTACTCCAGCTGCCGGGGCCATGGCCTAAAGATAGGTCAAAGTGGGTCCCGGGTACCTGGTCTTCTCTGCTTCGCTTCACTGATGGTCTTGAAGGTCTTGGAGTTACTCCGCTCGGGGAATAACTGCGAGGGCCCCCTCGATTCCCACTAACGGAAGAACCGAGGAGACGCTTGGCAGAGGCACTGCCGCGGCTATAAAAGTGAGGCGCACCCCTAGCCTTTTCGGTCATCTTCTTCCTTGGTCCAACTCCAGGCCTCCCCACAAGCTGCCAGCGCCAATGGCGAGAGCGAAGAGAAGAGTTGGGCGCCCTCGTGCTTCTTCAGCTGCTGTGGAGAGTGGCCCCTCCACTCGTGGTCGAGCTGTTCCGCGAGGTCGTGGGATTCGCGGTCGCGGCGGCCGTGGAGGCCGCGGCACCGCTGTGTGACGCCCCAAAATCGGTACTATGCAGATTTAAGCGATCCCGCCAAAATCCGCATAATAACGATCTTAGGTCGCCCACCAGACATAACGTGCACGCCAAAACATGCACGTTAAGTGGGTGGAATTGTGATAACATTACAACAGTTCACGAAAAGAATCCACAACAACAACAGAAGGAGATATATATACAAGAACGACTCAAACGAGTCAAGAAACAACTGATACATTACAAAGATCCAAATCACAGCAGAAGCAAAATAGTGTCCGGCTACGGACAAGATACAAATTGGACCAAGAGTCCTGAAGATAACCATGGCGTCCATATCCCTGCCCAGGCCGAGCCGGAGGGATACTCAAGCTAACGTCGTCAGACTTCCAAACCTGTTGACTGCACATAAAAGTACAGCCCAAAGATGGGTCAGGCACAACCGCCTGGCAAGCAATGCTCAAAAGATACCAACGCAAAGACTACCAAAGTATGAAGGAAGGTGGACTGAGGCGGCAGCAGCAGCACTAAACAACCTATAGAGACACTCTACAACTTCCGTCTATTGGAGAGGGATAAGAGAGCGCATCGGAACCAACTAGCTTCTAACACCAAACATAACACTTCCCAGATTCACCCCCTCAACCAAGTATGAGGAAGCAATCGAGGGAAACTCACACCGTTGTCAAATTTTAGTTTCAACTTATTGTGAAAGTAAGTCTAATTTACTAGTCAAAGTTAATTAGAATCATTATGTGTAAGTTATTTATGATCTTGTTAGCCAGCATCCGATCCAAGTTGTCCATAACCGCGGACTCGGCTTCTCGAAAAGATTTGAACCCTGCAGGGGTGCACTACTGTTAAGCCACACGCACGTTCAACCCTTAATGCCCATGAGTAACACACTTCCGTCGGTGTGTCGGCAGGATCTCGCGACAAGACGTTTTCTCTTCACTACCAACAAGTCCAGGGAGCCACCCATCTGAGTTGTTACCCGCGTCCAGAGTCCGGCCGATACCTCCGTAGCGGACTCAATCGTTTGCGCCTACGCACTAGGTGGAACAAGCCACAGTAGGAATGTCCACTTCGTGTCGTACCGCACCTATATGTACCCCCCCATATCATCGAACCTCTCATCATCAATCAAGTCTCATGCACATGCATATGAGCAAATGGAAAGCCCGAACTAGTTGCAGCTCCTGGACAAGTTGGTAGATCCGGTACTAAGTCGAGGGGGTTCCCATGGACCCCACATGTGGATAGTGCGCTTGTACTTGGATAAGAGGACAAGAACTGAGTTCCTAGGGCGACACTCAGCAGAACAAAACACCAACGCATTGGCCTTCCACCGGGTGCCTTAATCATTTAGTTCATTTCCCACAAACATTATCATCAATTTTAAGTAAAGTGAGCCAAACTATCATACTAAGCAGGTGATACAAAAGAGAGATAGACTCGCAACAACAGACCTAAGCATGCATCTACGACTCGCAAGGCCAACAGGTAAACAAGCAACAAGGTAATAGGATGTGGGGATAAGGCTATATGAGGCTGCAATATAAACATGTATAGGATCGAGACACAAGCATCGTAACATATGGATAGCAATAGATCAACGGCAGGAATGGAAGGCAATGTAATGGTAGCAAGTGAGCAAAGCTTGCCTGGAAACACCGGGGTTGCAGAACTTGTCGTTGCTCACATCATCTCAACGTCTTATCCGCGAAGAAGCAACAAACACTGGAAAGCGCAAAAGATGCATCTTACAACTACGACAAAAGATCCAGCATGTTCATGATATGATGCATGACATGGCGAGATGCAACTTAAGCCAAATTCAGCGGAACCAGGATTCCGACAATTAATTATTAAAGTTCAAGTTATTTATCTACACATCAAATTAAATGTTGATTAGCATGTGAGACAAGGCATGGGTGAGCTACACAAAATTAAATGGAATAGGGATAATGATTATAGTAATATCCCTCACATTCCATATTTAATTAATAAGATGATTATACAAAAGACCACTAAGTAGCAAGCTAGATGATGCAAACAAGAGTATGGATGACATATTAATATTACTTGCATTTTTCTGATAAAAATAGATATTTAATTTGTATTATTTGGAGTTAAGTTGACCAAGTTATTGCATTTACAAAAATAGAGGCATTTTCTGGAGAAAGAAAAGAAAAGGAAAAGGATGTGCCTTCTATGGAATTCGAACATGGCACCTCAGCAACAGGAGAGCAGCACGCTAGCCACTGGACTATGCTACTGCTTGTGAATGGAAACACAACTGAATCTTGATGAAGGGTAGAGTTAGGTTAACTGAAATTACATGGACAAAGTTCAGACTTCGGCCGAGGTGAGGTGCGACGGCGACGATCTGCAGAGGGCACGGCCGCGACTGGTGACGACCAAGAAAAGGCAGTGACTTGTGCTCAAGTGGTGCAAGGCGCGCGTGCACAGGCGCATGCGTGCGTGTGGAGACCAAGCAGGAGCAACTGAAGCTGGCGCATCTTGCCGACGAGTACGGCCATGGCGGACGGCAGCTTCGTCAGAATACGATTCCACGTCAGGGAGCGCTAAAGGGCCGAATTTCGGCGGGAATCGAAAGGGTGGCTCACCGTTCAGGTGCCGATGTAGTTGTTCGAGCTCGAAGAGGACCGTGGTCGCCGGAATCAAGGAAGGAGCACTGCCGGCCGAACTGAAGACGGGGACGCAGCGGTCATCCCGGGGCACCTCCGACTGGTGCTTGATGTCGAAGAGGAAAAGGGAGTTGCGTCGGTTCTTCTCCACCGCTCAGCTTGGCTCAGGAACGGCCATGGCGTCGGCACGGCCGAGCTTCAAGCTCCAATAATGGAGGCGATTTTGGGGAAGAAGAGGCAGAGAGGAAACCTACCTGGCGGCGGCGGAAAGAAGGGGAGGAAGCTAGGGTTGCAGGAGGGGAGTGGGTGGCGTTTATAGGAGGAGGGAGAGGGCTCTCGGCCGCTTGATCCGAAGCTGGGGCGATGGGTGGTGATGCGCTGGTTCGTACAGTGGTGACGTCAAAAGGAGGAAGACGACCAGGGAGTTGGGCTCCTTCGGGAGAGAAAGGCTAAAGGGAGAGATGGGCCAGTGCTCTCCTGGCCCGATAAGAATTCCAGGAATTTCTCCAATTCCAGAAATTAAAATAGAGGAAAAGAAAAGAAAACAAAAGAGATAGGAAAGAGGGAAAAGATTTAGGAAAGAGAGGAAAGAAGAAAGGCAAGGCTTTTACAAAATAATATTTTTATAAACTTTAGTTTTGTATTTGAAATCATTTTACAAATATTCCCAAATACTTAGTTTGGGGTTTTATTTAAAATAGCAAGAGAGAGAGATGGATTATTATTTGCAAAACAAAATTAGGTTTGCATAAAAAATAACAGTTTGATTTATTTATCAAAAAATGCAAGGTGATAAATGCTTGATGATGTCATGACGATGCAAAAAAAGAAAAAGAAACAACAACAAAAAAAAACTAATTGGGGAAACTCCCGAGGCATTACAGACGACACCACTAACAAGGGATCGCGCCCCCGCGATCCACCCCAAGACAACAGGAAAAGAGGGATAAACTATCGAGACTTCGTGCTCCATGCTGATCTTCTCGACACCACTAACAAGAGATTGTAACTCCATCTTCAACTTGTCGACACCACTAACAAGAGATTATTGCTCATCTTGAAGGCGACTTCAAAGATCGAACCTAAAAGGTTAAAAGGCAAGAGATCGTCCACCCACGTTGGATCCTATAACTTTCAAAGATGGGTAAGAGAGGAGCCTCCAAAACAAATAAGATAAGAGGAGGAGTAGAATAGAGGTAAGGAGTAAACAAGAATCCTATTGAGATATTTTCAAAAGTAGTTTAGCCAAAATAGTTTTTAACACTCTACAAACAACGACCGTTAGCGAGGTTATCCTACAGGCTTTGTGGACCCGCTGCTTCGATAACCATTTGTATCGAAACAACCTTGGGTTTCAGAACCAAAGCTCTGATACCACTTTGTGACGCCCCAAAATCGGTACTATGCAGATTTAAGCGATCCCGCCAAAATCCGCATAATAACGATCTTAGGTCGCCCACCAGACATAACGTGCACGCCAAAACATGCACGTTATGTGGGTGGAATTGTGATAACATTACAACAGTTCACGAAAAGAATCCACAACAACAACAGAAGGAGATATATATACAAGAACGACTCAAACGAGTCAAGAAACAACTGATACATTACAAAGATCCAAATCACAGCAGAAGCAAAATAGTGTCCGGCTACGGACAAGATACAAATTGGACCAAGAGTCCTGAAGATAACCATGGCGTCCATATCCCTGCCCAGGCCGAGCCGGAGGGATACTCAAGCTAACGTCGTCAGACTTCCAAACCTGTTGACTGCACATAAAAGTACAGCCCAAAGATGGGTCAGGCACAACCGCCTGGCAAGCAATGCTCAAAAGATACCAACACAAAGACTACCAAAGTATGAAGGAAGGTGGACTGAGGCGGCAGCAGCAGCACTAAACAACCTATAGAGACACTCTACAACTTCCGTCTATTGGAGAGGGATAAGAGAGCGCATCGGAACCAACTAGCTTCTAACACCAAACATAACACTTCCCAGATTCACCCCCTCAACCAAGTATGAGGAAGCAATCGAGGGAAACTCACACCGTTGTCAAATTTTAGTTTCAACTTATTGTGAAAGTAAGTCTAATTTACTAGTCAAAGTTAATTAGAATCATTATGTGTAAGTTATTTATGATCTTGTTAGCCAGCATCCGATCCAAGTTGTCCATAACCGCGGACTCGGCTTCTCGAAAAGATTTGAACCCTGCAGGGGTGCACTACTGTTAAGCCACACGCACGTTCAACCCTTAATGCCCATGAGTAACACACTTCCGTCGGTGTGTCGGCAGGATCTCGCGACAAGACGTTTTCTCTTCACTACCAACAAGTCCAGGGAGCCACCCATCTGAGTTGTTACCCGCGTCCAGAGTCCGGCCGATACCTCCGTAGCGGACTCAATCGTTTGCGCCTACGCACTAGGTGGAACAAGCCACAGTAGGAATGTCCACTTCGTGTCGTACCGCACCTATATGTACCCCCCCATATCATCGAACCTCTCATCATCAATCAAGTCTCATGCACATGCATATGAGCAAATGGAAAGCCCGAACTAGTTGCAGCTCCTGGACAAGTTGGTAGATCCGGTACTAAGTCGAGGGGGTTCCCATGGACCCCACATGTGGATAGTGCGCTTGTACTTGGATAAGAGGACAAGAACTGAGTTCCTAGGGCGACACTCAGCAGAACAAAACACCAACGCATTGGCCTTCCACCGGGTGCCTTAATCATTTAGTTCATTTCCCACAAACATTATCATCAATTTTAAGTAAAGTGAGCCAAACTATCATACTAAGCAGGTGATACAAAAGAGAGATAGACTCGCAACAACAGACCTAAGCATGCATCTACGACTCGCAAGGCCAACAGGTAAACAAGCAACAAGGTAATAGGATGTGGGGATAAGGCTATATGAGGCTGCAATATAAACATGTATAGGATCGAGACACAAGCATCGTAACATATGGATAGCAATAGATAAATGGCAGGAATGGAAGGCAATGTAATGGTAGCAAGTGAGCAAAGCTTGCCTGGAAACACCGGGGTAGCAGAACTTGTCGTTGCTCACATCATCTCAACGTCTTATCCACGAAGAAGCAACAAACACTGGAAAGCGCAAAAGATGCATCTTACAACTACGGCAAAAGATCCAGCATGTTCATGATATGATGCATGACATGGCAAGATGCAACTTAAGCCAAATTCAGCGGAACCAGGATTCCGACAATTAATTATTAAAGTTCAAGTTATTTATCTACACATCAAATTAAATGTTGATTAGCATGTGAGACAAGGCATGGGTGAGCTACACAAAATTAAATGGAATAGGGATAATGATTATAGTAATATCCCTCACATTCCATATTTAATTAATAAGATGATTATACAAAAGACCACTAAGTAGCAAGCTAGATGATGCAAACAAGAGTATGGATGACATATTAATATTACTTGCATTTTTCTGATAAAAATAGATATTTAATTTGTATTATTTGGAGTTAAGTTGACCAAGTTATTGCATTTACAAAAATAGAGGCATTTTCTGGAGAAAGAAAAGAAAAGGAAAAGGATGTGCCTTCTATGGAATTCGAACATGGCACCTCAGCAACAGGAGAGCAGCACGCTAGCCACTGGACTATGCTACTGCTTGTGAATGGAAACACAACTGAATCTTGATGAAGGGTAGAGTTAGGTTAACTGAAATTACATGGACAAAGTTCAGACTTCGGCCGAGGTGAGGTGCGACGGCGACGATCTGCAGAGGGCACGGCCGCGACTGGTGACGACCAAGAAAAGGCAGTGACTTGTGCTCAAGTGGTGCAAGGCGCGCGTGCACAGGCGCATGCGTGCGTGTGGAGACCAAGCAGGAGCAACTGAAGCTGGCGCATCTTGCCGACGAGTACGGCCATGGCGGACGGCAGCTTCGTCAGAATACGATTCCACGTCAGGGAGCGCTAAAGGGCCGAATTTCGGCGGGAATCGAAAGGGTGGCTCACCGTTCAGGTGCCGATGTAGTTGTTCGAGCTCGAAGAGGACCGTGGTCGCCGGAATCAAGGAAGGAGCACTGCCGGCCGAACTGAAGACGGGGACGCAGCGGTCATCCCGGGGCACCTCCGACTGGTGCTTGATGTCGAAGAGGAAAAGGGAGTTGCGTCGGTTCTTCTCCACCGCTCAGCTTGGCTCAGGAACGGCCATGGCGTCGGCACGGCCGAGCTTCAAGCTCCAATAATGGAGGCGATTTTGGGGAAGAAGAGGCAGAGAGGAAACCTACCTGGCGGCGGCGGAAAGAAGGGGAGGAAGCTAGGGTTGCAGGAGGGGAGTGGGTGGCGTTTATAGGAGGAGGGAGAGGGCTCTCGGCCGCTTGATCCGAAGCTGGGGCGATGGGTGGTGATGCGCTGGTTCGTACAGTGGTGACGTCAAAAGGAGGAAGACGACCAGGGAGTTGGGCTCCTTCGGGAGAGAAAGGCTAAAGGGAGAGATGGGCCAGTGCTCTCCTGGCCCGATAAGAATTCCAGGAATTTCTCCAATTCCAGAAATTAAAATAGAGGAAAAGAAAAGAAAACAAAAGAGATAGGAAAGAGGGAAAAGATTTAGGAAAGAGAGGAAAGAAGAAAGGCAAGGCTTTTACAAAATAATATTTTTATAAACTTTAGTTTTGTATTTGAAATCATTTTACAAATATTCCCAAATACTTAGTTTGGGGTTTTATTTAAAATAGCAAGAGAGAGAGATGGATTATTATTTGCAAAACAAAATTAGGTTTGCATAAAAAATAACAGTTTGATTTATTTATCAAAAAATGCAAGGTGATAAATGCTTGATGATGTCATGACGATGCAAAAAAAGAAAAAGAAACAACAACAAAAAAAAACTAATTGGGGAAACTCCCGGGCATTACAGACGACACCACTAACAAGGGATCGCGCCCCCGCGATCCACCCCAAGACAACAGGAAAAGAGGGATAAACTATCGAGACTTCGTGCTCCATGCTGATCTTCTCGACACCACTAACAAGAGATTGTAACTCCATCTTCAACTTGTCGACACCACTAACAAGAGATTATTGCTCATCTTGAAGGCGACTTTCAAAGATCGAACCTAAAAGGTTAAAAGGCAAGAGATCGTCCACCCACGTTGGATCCTATAACTTTCAAAGATGGGTAAGAGAGGAGCCTCCAAAACAAATAAGATAAGAGGAGGAGTAGAATAGAGGTAAGGAGTAAACAAGAATCCTATTGAGATATTTTCAAAAGTAGTTTAGCCAAAATAGTTTTTAACACTCTACAAACAACGACCGTTAGCGAGGTTATCCTACAGGCTTTGTGGACCCGCTGCTTCGATAACCATTTGTATCGAAACAACCTTGGGTTTCAGAACCAAAGCTCTGATACCACTTTGTGACGCCCCAAAATCGGTACTATGCAGATTTAAGCGATCCCGCCAAAATCCACATAATAACGATCTTAGGTCGCCCACCAGACATAACGTGCACGCCAAAACATGCACGTTATGTGGGTGGAATTGTGATAACATTACAACAGTTCACGAAAAGAATCCACAACAACAACAGAAGGAGATATATATACAAGAACGACTCAAACGAGTCAAGAAACAACTGATACATTACAAAGATCCAAATCACAGCAGAAGCAAAATAGTGTCCGGCTACGGACAAGATACAAATTGGACCAAGAGTCCTGAAGATAACCATGGCGTCCATATCCCTGCCCAGCCGAGCCGGAGGGATACTCAAGCTAACGTCGTCAGACTTCCAAACCTGTTGACTGCACATAAAAGTACAGCCCAAAGATGGGTCAGGCACAACCGCCTGGCAAGCAATGCTCAAAAGATACCAACACAAAGACTACCAAAGTATGAAGGAAGGTGGACTGAGGCGGCAGCAGCAGCACTAAACAACCTATAGAGACACTCTACAACTTCCGTCTATTGGAGAGGGATAAGAGAGCGCATCGGAACCAACTAGCTTCTAACACCAAACATAACACTTCCCAGATTCACCCCCTCAACCAAGTATGAGGAAGCAATCGAGGGAAACTCACACCGTTGTCAAATTTTAGTTTCAACTTATTGTGAAAGTAAGTCTAATTTACTAGTCAAAGTTAATTAGAATCATTATGTGTAAGTTATTTATGATCTTGTTAGCCAGCATCCGATCCAAGTTGTCCATAACCGCGGACTCGGCTTCTCGAAAAGATTTGAACCCTGCAGGGGTGCACTACTGTTAAGCCACACGCACGTTCAACCCTTAATGCCCATGAGTAACACACTTCCGTCGGTGTGTCGGCAGGATCTCGCGACAAGACGTTTTCTCTTCACTACCAACAAGTCCAGGGAGCCACCCATCTGAGTTGTTACCCGCGTCCAGAGTCCGGCCGATACCTCCGTAGCGGACTCAATCGTTTGCGCCTACGCACTAGGTGGAACAAGCCACAGTAGGAATGTCCACTTCGTGTCGTACCGCACCTATATGTACCCCGCCATATCATCGAACCTCTCATCATCAATCAAGTCTCATGCACATGCATATGAGCAAATGGAAAGCCCGAACTAGTTGCAGCTCCTGGACAAGTTGGTAGATCCGGTACTAAGTCGAGGGGGTTCCCATGGACCCCACATGTGGATAGTGCGCTTGTACTTGGATAAGAGGACAAGAACTGAGTTCCTAGGGCGACACTCAGCAGAACAAAACACCAACGCATTGGCCTTCCACCGGGTGCCTTATCATTTAGTTCATTTCCCACAAACATTATCATCAATTTTAAGTAAAGTGAGCCAAACTATCATACTAAGCAGGTGATACAAAGAGAGATAGACTCGCAACAACAGACCTAAGCATGCATCTACGACTCGCAAGGCCAACAGGTAAACAAGCAACAAGGTAATAGGATGTGGGGATAAGGCTATATGAGGCTGCAATATAAACATGTATAGGATCGAGACACAAGCATCGTAACATATGGATAGCAATAGATCAATGGCAGGAATGGAAGGCAATGTAATGGTAGCAAGTGAGCAAAGCTTGCCTGGAAACACCGGGTAGCAGAACTTGTCGTTGCTCACATCATCTCAACGTCTTATCCACGAAGAAGCAACAAACACTGGAAAGCGCAAAAGATGCATCTTACAACTACGGCAAAAGATCCAGCATGTTCATGATATGATGCATGACATGGCAAGATGCAACTTAAGCCAATTCAGCGGAACCAGGATTCCGACAATTAATTATTAAAGTTCAAGTTATTTATCTACACATCAAATTAAATGTTGATTAGCATGTGAGACAAGGCATGGGTGAGCTACACAAATTAAATGGAATAGGGATAATGATTATAGTAATATCCCTCACATTCCATATTTAAATAATAAGATGATTATACAAAAGACCACTAAGTAGCAAGCTAGATGATGCAAACAAGAGTATGGATGACATATTAATATTACTTGCATTTTTCTGATAAAAATAGATATTTAATTTGTATTATTTGGAGTTAAGTTGACCAAGTTATTGCATTTACAAAAATAGAGGCATTTTCTGGAGAAAGAAAAGAAAGGAAAAGGATGTGCCTTCTATGGAATTCGAACATGGCACCTCAGCAACAGGAAGCAGCACGCTAGCCACTGGACTATGCTACTGCTTGTGAATGGAAACACAACTGAATCTTGATGAAGGGTAGAGTTAGGTTAACTGAAATTACATGGACAAAGTTCAGACTTCGGCCGAGGTGAGGTGCGACGGCGACGATCTGCAGAGGGCACGGCCGCGACTGGTGACGACCAAGAAAAGGCAGTGACTTGTGTTCAAGTGGTGCAAGGCGCGCGTGCACAGGCGCGTGCGTGCGTGTGGAGACCAAGCAGAGCAACTGAAGCTGGCGCATCTTGCCGACGAGTACGGCCATGGCGGACGGCAGCTTCGTCAGAATACGATTCCACGTCAGGGAGCGCTAAAGGGCCGAATTTCGGCGGGAATCGAAAGGGTGGCTCACCGTTTAGGTGCCGATGTAGTTGTTCGAGCTCGAAGAGGACCGTGGTCGCCGGAATCAAGGAAGGAGCACTGCGGCCGAACTGAGACGGGAGGCGATTTTGGGGAAGAAGAGGCAGAGAGGAAACCTACCTGGCGGCGGCGGAAAGAAGGGAGGAATCTAGGGTTGCAGGAGGGGAGTGGGTGGCGTTTATAGGAGGAGGGAGAGGGCTCTCGGCCGCTTGATCCGAAGCTGGGGCGATGGGTGGTGATGCGCTGGTTCGTACAGTGGTGACGTCAAAAGGAGGAAGACGACCAGGGAGTTGGGCTCCTTCGGAGAGAAAGGCTAAAGGGAGAGATGGGCCAGTGCTCTCCTGGCCCGATAAGAATTCCAGGAATTTCTCCAATTCCAGAAATTAAAAATAGAGGAAAAGAAAAGAAAACAAAAGAGATAGGAAAGAGGAAAAGATTTAGGAAAGAGAGGAAAGAAGAAAGGCAAGGCTTTTACAAAATAATATTTTTATAAACTTTAGTTTTGTATTTGAAATCATTTTACAAATATTCCCAAATACTTAGTTTGGGGTTTTATTTAAATAGCAAGAGAGAGAGATGGATTATTATTTGCAAAACAAAATTAGGTTTGCATAAAAAATAACAGTTTGATTTATTTATCAAAAAATGCAAGGTGATAAATGCTTGATGATGTCATGATGATGCAAAAAAAGAAAAAGAAACAACAACAAAAAAAAACTAATTGGGGAAACTCCCAGGCATTACACGCTGCCCCTCTTCCTAGGAGCATGGTTCATACCAGCTTCGCGCCGTTCGAGTTCGCCGTGGATCTGAACCGCAGGCCTCGCAGCCGGCTTCTCTGCCGGATTCCTTCGCGATGGCGACGGAGGACATCGGACCCTCCGGCTTCTGGCTGCAGGTGGAAGGCTGCCCCAATGGCCCCTCCTGGGCCATGGCGGAGCGCACCACTGAAGGCGCCCTGCTTCTGGGTCCGGGGTGGAAGTCGTTCTCCCGTGCCCGCCGCCTGTCCAGGGGGCAGTGCTTGGTGTTCCGGTACGACGGAGATGCTACGCTCTCCGTGAAGATCTTCGGTGTCGATGGCGGACGCGTGGAGTGCTGCATGGAGAGCAGCAGCGGCAGCTCGAGCTCCTACGACGAGGATGAAGATGAGGAAAACTCATCTGACATCAAGGTCGAGGGGAGCTCGTCTTCCTGAAGGCGAGGAGCTTCGGACGGGCGCCATGGAGATCTCGTTGACCTCCTCCTTGGCGGCCTTGACGTCGTATTTCTGGAAGTAGCGTCTTCCATTGTACGGCGGTGCTCCTTGTTCGGCGGGAGCCAACCTTTTTGTTGTAAAAAAGATCGTCCCCTTGTAGTCCTTGTAAATGAAGAAGATCTTGTTTTCCTCCTTGTCTTCGTGTCGCGTCCGTGTGAATGAGAACGAGTTTTTTGCAAAACGCGCTCCCATTACTGCAGCAGCCGTAGCGTCAAGGGGTAGGTGGAGCAGGGAGGCCTATAAAAGACCATCCAGACTCCACCCCTTCGCCACATCTTCTCGCCTTGCTCCGCTCCTCTTCTTCCTTTGCCTCCCCTCGTCCCGCAGAACAATGTCCGGCGAAGCAGAGAGGGCCTTGTCCGATGTGTCGACGGCGGAGTCCGTCTTTCGAGGAGCGGCGGAGGCACCCAGCGAAGCTGGAGCCCGAGCCACTAGAAAGGACGAGGTTGATCCTCGCCCTCGAGTCTCCTTGGTTTTCCCTGCAGTGGGGAACATCGCCGGTTCTGCCGCCATGGAGGCATCGGTAGCGCTGGCGACCGGAAGGACACCATCAAGATGGAGCTGTGGAAGGAGGCCGCAGGCAATCAGAGATTGATCCGCCTCCTCTGCGATCTTGACGATGTCTTCAAGGTAAGGCCGCCTGGTTCTGGCAATACGACCCTTGGGAAGATCCTGCCTTGACTCGATTTCTTCCCTTCGTACAGGATGAGGAAGACATCATGGATAAGTTCGTGGACCATGTGCACCTCCTCTGCAGCCAGCATGTGCCGGGGTTTGCCCGGAAGTTCCCCGGCCCATGGGACCCCTGAAGATCCTGCGCGAATGCCCTCCTTCATCCCAGGCGTCCCCGGGAGTCCGGAGTTCACCCGGCAGGCAATAAAACAGAAAGACAGAGCTGCACAGCCAGGAGCCCTGAGCTGGCCTTAGTAGCATAGGCTAGATATGTATCCAGGAAAAGCTTCGACTGAATGTAATCAGAATTGTAAACTCAGAATGTAAGTTCAGATGAATGCAATCCTAGGGCTCAACTCCCGGGGTCATTTCCCAAACCTCCCTTTGCACTAACGCGCCGTCAAGTTTTCTGAGGAGATCTCTTAGGTGACAAGTGCTCTGACCGCCCGCACCGTAGCAGCACCCCTAAGAGCACTATGCCTTCCGGGAGTCCACTCCACAGCCACGGGTACTAGGCCAGAAGGGAAATCTGACCGTTCGCCGGGGAGGACGCATTACCCCCGCAAAGGTTCTCATCAACTGTCAAGCATGCGCAGGTTGGTGGTATATTGACTCCGAGCGAGATATTATGCCTAGAATGCAGATGCACATGCAAAGACTTAGCTGGTTTTTGCCGTGCCTTGATCTACTCTGTCCTTCCCGGGTATCCAGCTCCTGAGCCGCTCTTCAGCATCCATTCCTGTCCCGGGAGAGGCGCTACACACAACACACTTTCAGTAGGAAAAGAATGGACCCTCCCTTACATGTCGTGAAAGTGTTTCATCCGGAGCAACCCGCAAGCAAAGTTGAATGTGCATTTCTGTGTTTAGGTTCTTTAAAACACAGCACTGCCCGTTCCACTTCTTACCGCGGCAGTACGGCACGATCAGGTGGCAGCGCCTACTGATAGGCTGCTCGCGCTCGACCTGTCAGCCACCGGCACCATGTCAGCCCCCTGCTTGGGGGTTGTTACGGATAACACACTTCACGACAACAAGAGAGGCTCACGGAATTGAAAAACTTATCTTTTATTCCTTGGCGACGATTCTTACACCCTTATACAGAACACTAGCCCCTTGGGCGTGCTTAGTTGACTCGAACTATCTGCGATTCATGTTCGTATTCAGGGGTAGAATTTCCGGAGATTCTCGATGTTCCAGGCGTTGCCCTCCGGCCTGCCTTTCTCGTCCTCCAGATAAACAGCTCCGGGTCTCAGGGTATGCGTCACCCGATAAGGTCCTTCCCACTTGGAGGACAGCTTGTTCATGTTATCAAGCTTCTGCTTCTTGCGGAGAACCAGGTACCCGTGAACGGATATGGCGATCATGATAGCGGCGGAGCCCTTGCTGGTATCGAGCAGATCGTAAGGAAGCTCGGCACCGCACCTCTTCCAGGAAGTTGATGTCATCAATCCTCCTCTCAGCTTGTGCGTCTTCATCATAGGCAAGTACCCGGGGGGATCCATGCCTGAGCTCTGTTGGCAAGACGGCTTCTGCTCCATAGACAAGGAAGAATGGTGTTTCTTGAGTGGCTCTGCTTGGTGTGGTTCTGAGGGACCACAAGACACTTGGTAGATGCTCAATCCAGTTCTTGCCCTTGTCTTCTAACTTGTCAAAGGCCTTGGTCTTCAAACCCTTTAGGACCTCCGCATTGGCTCGCTCCACTTGCCCATTGCACCTTGGGTAGGACACCGAGGCAAAACACACCTTGATTCCCAGCTCTTCACAGAAGTTGAGGAAGGATCGGCTTGTGAACTGAGAGCCATTGTCCGTTATGATTCTGTTGGGTACTCCGAAGCGGTACACGATCCCTTCAATGAACTTGATGGCTGCTTGAGCTGTCTGTCTTGGTACTGGCATCACTTCCACCCACTTTGTGAACTTGTCGATGGCCACGAAAAGGTATTCATGGCCCCCGACAGACTTCGGTATCTTTCCCACGATGTCCAGCCCCCAGACCGCGAACGGCCAGGAGATTGGAATTGGCTGCAGAGCTTGCGCCGGCTGATGTATGTTCTTCGCATAGTATTGGCAGGCTTCACAGGTCTTGACTAGCTGCTCCGCATCACTGAGGACTGTTGGCCAGTAGAACCCGTGACGAAAACTTTACCCGCCAGTGATCTTGATGCCACATGACTTGAACATGTGCCTTCGTGGATGTCCCGTAGCAGTACTTGGCCTTGTTCTTGAGGGATGCAGCGGAGCTTGACTCCGTTGTCCCGTCGCCGGTAGAGCTCGCCGTCGATCATGACGTAGAGCTTGGCTTGACGAGCCACCCGCTCGGCGTCGTGATCGTCCTCCGGGAGGGCGTGCTCCATGATGTACTTGACGATGTCCCGGGCCCAGGGTGGGTGGGTCCTTCCACCGGTAGCACCATCCGACGGAAAGAAAGCATAGCTTCCTCCGCTGGAGGGGCTGCCGGGTCTTGAGCTTCTGGGCTGGCTACCCGTGTTGTCGAGGTAGAAGGGTCGCCAGCCCCCGGCGCAGATCTTGTCGCGAGCCTCTCGGGCGGGATCGAAGGTCGCCTGAGGACCTCGATGTAGATCCCGGGAGGCACTGGTTCTTGCTTGGACGCCACCTGCGATAGCTCATCCGCGGCCGTGTTTTCTCCCCGTGGGACGTACACAGCCCGGAAGTTGTCGAAGCGCCGCTGCAGCTTCCAGACCTCTTCAACGTATGGTGCCATCTGAGGGCACGCGTACTCCTTGTTCACTTGTTTGATGACTAGCTGAGAGTCACCCTTGACGACGATCTTGTTGATGCCGAGGCCGATGGCAGCACGAAGTCCTGCGAGCAGGCCCTCGTACTCCGCCGTGTTGTTGGAGATGTTCCCTTGGTAGTGCATCTGGACGACGTACTTCAGCCGGTCCCCGGTTGGTGAGGTTAGGACAACCCCAGCACCTCCTTTCCCCTTGGTGTAGGAGCCGTCGAAGTGCATGATCCAGGCGCTAGGATCTTCCTTCCCGGGGAGGCAGGTTTCCTCTTCCGGGTCGTCGAACGCCGTCTCGGTCCACTCGGCCGTGAAATCCGCCAGCGCCTGACTCTTGATGTTGTCCGTGTGCTCGAACTTGAGACCGAAACCTTGAAGCTCCATGGCCCACCATGATATGCGACCAGTGGCAAGTGGGTTCTCCAGGGGGCTTCTTAGGTTGTACTTGGACACCACCGTGATGGGATGGCTTTGGAAGTACGGCCTCATCTTGCGGGAGGCAATGAGGATTGCCAGCAGCAGCTTCTGCATCATGGGGTACCGCTCCCGGGCGTCGCGCAGCACTGCGCTGACGAAGTAGACCGGGTGCTGCACCTTGCGGGTCGCCGAGTCCTGAGAGGGCTCGGCTTCCCCCTCGTCGACGTCTTGGGGTGGGGACGATGTAGCCCCCGGCGAAGTCTCGTCGGAGGGAGATTCTCCATTCCCGACGGGATCCGCGTCGCTGGTGAAGTTGCAGTGACGCCAGGATCATGAGACCCCTGGTCACCCGGCAGCCTTTTCTTGCACGGTTGCCCCGGAAGAGAGTTCCCGGGTCGCTTGCCCTTGATCTTGCTTGACTTCTTCGGAGGAGCGTCACGCTCTACCACAGCACAGCGCTGATCACCTGGTTGGTGGCAGCAATGTACAGTAGTAGGGGCTCCTTCTCTTCTGGTGCCACGAGGATTGGTGGCGAGGCGAGGTAGCGCTTAAGGGACTGCAGGGCTTCCTCGGCCTCGGAGGTCCACTCCACGGGGCCTGATTCTTGAGCAGCCTGAAGAACGGTAAGGCCCGCTCCCCAAGCCTTGAGATGAAGCGCCCGAGTGCAGTGATGCACCCGTTGAGGCGCTGTACGTCCTTGACCCGCCGGGGCGCCTCCATGCGCTCGATTGCCTTGATTTTGTCCGGATTCGCCTCGATCCCTCGGTGAGAGACCAGGAAACCCAGCAGCTTGCCGGAGGGGACCCCGAACACGCACTTGTCGGGGTTGAGCTTGAAGTTGACCCGGCGGAGGTTCTCGAAGGTCTCGTGCAGGTCTTGGATGAGGGAGTCCTTGTACCGGGTCTTGACCACGATGTCGTCGATGTACGCTTCGACGTTGCGGCCCAGCTGCGACCCAAGGCATGCTTGCATTGCGCGCTGGAAGGTAGCGCCGGCGTTTCGGAGGCCAAAAGGCATCCGGGTGTAGCAGTAGCAGCCCTTGGGAGTGATGAAGGCCGTCTTCTCTTGGTCCTCGAGTGACATCATGATCTGGTGGTACCCGGAAAAGGCATCCAGAAACACAGCAGCTCGCACCCGGCCGTGGAATCCACGATCATGTCGATCCGCGGCAGGGGGAAAGGGTCCTTGGGACAGGCCTTATTCAGGTCTGTGAAGTCGATGCAGAGTCTCCACTTGAAGGTCATGGGTTTCGGTACCACCACGGGGTTGGCCACCCAGCTTGGGTGGGGAACCGACCGGATGACACCAGCTTCTATCAACTTGTCCACCTCGGCGATGATGAATTCCAGCTTTTCCTTGCTTTGGTTCCGGAGAACCTGCTTCACGGGGCGAGCCCCCGGATTGACCGCCAATTTGTGCTCGATCACCTCCCTTGGTACGCCGGGTAAACCTGATGCCTCCCACGCGAAGACGTCAGAGTTTTCCCGAAGGAAGGCGACGAGCGCGCTTTCCTATTTGTCGGTGAGGCGGGCGCCGATGGTGATGGAGCGAACTCCGTCGCTGGTTAGCGCCACCTTCTTGGTCAGCTGCGGATCGCCATGGAATGGCGCCTTCTTGGGTGGAGTAGATGTGGAGCCCCCGGGGTGCCCTTCGCCCCCGGGGAGAGCCCCATCATCATCCTCCTGTACACCTTGAGGGATGTCCGCCGTGGTTGCCACCGTCTGGTTCAGCTGGTGAACGCAGTAGATAGCATCGTCGATGTCGGCCTGACCTTGATCACGCCCCACGGCGCCGGAATCTTCAGCATGTTGTAGGCGAAGTGGGAGACGGCCATGAACTTGGCCAGAGCAGGTCTGCCAAGTATGCCGTTGTACGGTAGCGGAGTGTCGGCGATGTCGAAGACGATTTCCTCGGTGCGGAAGTTCTTGGAGTCGCCGAAGGTGACCGGAAGGGTGATCTTCCCGAGGGGTCGAGTAACACTTCCGTTCACGCCTTGGAACACCCCAGTGTCTTGTAGGCGAGACAGGGGGATTTGAAGGACAGCCAGGACCTTCGCCGTCAGCAGTTGAGGCTGGAGCCTCCGTCGACCAGCATCTTGGTGACCTTGTAGTTGTGGATGACGGGCGACACGATCAGCGGCAGGGTCCCGACCCCGGCAGTGTTTGCAGGGTGGTCTTCTGGGTCGAAGGTGATGACTTGGCTAGACCAGTCCAGGGGCTTGGACGGAGCAGAAGCAACCGCGTTCAGCTCCCGGACAAGTCTCTTGCAGGCGCCGTTGGAGGGAGGCAGAGAAGACCCTCCGTGGATGCACCCGACTCCCGTGACTTCTTGATACTTGCCGCCGTTGCCTCCTTGGGGAGCCGGAGCTTCCCCGTTGCCGACGTGGGCGGCCTCCGGAGTGTTGTACCCGCGACCACCTTGACCGCCGCGTCCTCCTCCGCCCCCGCGGCCACCGCCTCGGTACCATCCACGGCCGCCTCCGCCTTGGCGACCCGTGGGACAGTCACGAGCGATGTGCCCAGTGCCGCAGTTGTAGCAACCGTCTTGACTGACCCCATCAGCTCGGCGTTGCTCCGGACGGCGAGGTTCTTGAGCATGCGGCAGTCCTTGAGCAAGTGGTTGCCTTCTGGATGGATGTGGCACCAGGGATCACCTTCACCTTCTTCCTCGGAAGTCGGCGCGGGCTTGGTCTTCTTCGGAAGAGGCTCGGTGACGAAGATCCGCTTGTCGGGTCCAGGGTCCCGCTTCTTGTTCTTAGCTGGAGCGGCCTTGTCCTCGGGTTCATCCTCCCCGGGGAACTTGGCTCCTTCTTCAGCTCGAGCGCACCGGTCTGCAAGCTCCCAGAGCTTACGAGCAGACTCGACGCGATGGATGCTCAGCTTCTCGCGCATCTTGGGGTTGCGGACGTTGGCGTGGAAGGACTGGATCACCAACTCCTCCTTGATGCACGGGATGGTGTTCATCTTCTGGGTGAAGCGCTGGATGAACTTGCGGAGAGTTTCACCCGGCAACTGCTTGAAGTCGTGGAGATCACTGGGAGCCCCCGGGCGCTCGTACCCGCCTTGGAAAGCCCCCAGAAACTGCTCCTTCAGTGCCCGCCAGGAACGGATGGAGCACTTGGGAAGGTTGAGAAGCCAAGTCTGGGCATCTCCCTTCAGGGCCAACGGGAACCAGTTGGCCATCATGACCTCGTCGGCCCCGGCAACCATCGCAGCAGAGAGTAGATCTGCAGAAAGTCCCGGGGGTTCGTGGTGCCGTCGTAGCGGAGAACGTCGATCTTGAATTTCTTGGGCCAGTTGAAGTGGCGGAACTCGGGAGCGAGGGCGAGGCAGCCTTCGGCGAGGTCGATGCCCCGATCTTCCCGGCGGTGACGTTCTCGGCGACGCTCGATGCGGGTGCGCATATCCTCGTTCTGACGGCTGTTGAGCTCGTCACGAAGATCTGGGTTGCGCGAGGTAGACGACCCGATGGAGATGGCCTCGCCGTGATCGCGGTTTAGCCGATCAGCCATCGGTGGCGCGGTGCGAGGAGGCGCCGTCTTGGCTTGACGTTCACCACGAGGCTGGCCTCGCGGATCACGTGTTTTGTCTTGTGCTGCTCCGGGGTTGTCGACGGTGGGAGCTTGAGTGGGTTCGACCCACGGACCACCATCGGCGAAGTCGAGGAGCCTCTCGACGCGAGTCCTCCATTCTTGGTAGACCTTGGGGTCGCCGCTGCTTGGAGGGAACTGCATCAGTGCCTTGGCAGCGACTAGAGCATCATGGCGAGCTTGCACGTCCGAAGGCGAGTGCGCGGAGGTCTTGCTCTTGGATGCTCGTGGATCCCCGCTGGGGCGAACGCCGTGGTTCCCTCCTCCAGCGGTGGGCTCCTTGCCGGTGCCGTTGCAGACGCTCTTCTCCCCTGAGCGAGGAGGAGGCATGGTGGCGCCCTTTGGAGCCGCCGCTCCGCCAGGGCCGTTGTCCTTGTCGCGACCGTCCACTTCGTCCGGCGCCACCCTCTCCATGGGAGGCGGGGACGGAGAGGCGCTCCGCCGTGCGCCAGCAGCACGACGTTCAGCTGAAGCTTGGGTGCGTGAGGGAGAGACCGGCTTGGACGCCGCAGGATCTCCCTTCTTCCTTGGAGGCATGCTTGACGAAGAACTTGCCGATGAACTTGATGAAGATGAATCCAGCACTTGCGCCCCCTACCTGGCGCGCCAGATGTCGTGTCTCGTTGCACGGACACCGGGAGTATAGGATACCCCCTTTTAGGTTCGGCACGGGGCGCGAAGGAGGCTGAGAATCGTCTTCTTGGGCGGAGTCTAGATCAAGCTCTCCTCTCCACGATCAAAGCATGCAACCAAAGGGACACAAGGAGCTACCCAGGTTCAGGCCGCCCGGAGGCTAAAAGCCCTACTCCTGCATGTCTGGATTGATGAGTTCTTCATAGTGTGGCTTACAATGGAACCTCCCGGCAGGGTACCCGGAAGGGTTTTGGCCCGAGGTAGAAGAAGGACAGATCCTGACCCGGAGGAGATCACCTTCCTCTCTACCTCCGCAGCCCTAGTCTAGTCTTGCTCTGGTTCTAGCTTGTGTTCTCCTTGCTCTATCTTGCTCTCGTTCTACCTCCCCTCTCCGTGCCTTGGTCCTCCTTTTATAGGCTAAGGGGTTGCCACAGGGTCACGTGAGGGGATGAGGGACCTTCGGGGTGAAGGACCCTCCTCATCTAGTTTAGGGGGAGACGTGGCCTCTCCTCAGCCTAGCGTCTCCTCTGGGTTAGGTGGGAGCGTCCGCCTTGGGGTGGACAGGAGCTGACACCACCACGGGACGTGCTTCCCGCCCGCGCTGCCTTCGCCTTGCTTCCCAAGTCTTCCGTGGTGAGGTGGAGTGCTTATCCACAGGAACGTAGGAAGTACCCGGAGGGAGCCTGGCCTCCTGCCGGGAACTCGGGCTCTCGGGTCCTTCCTGGCCTTCTCGCTTGATTCGGGGACCCGGAAGGTCCCCAGGACCAGAGCCCTTAGTCGTCGTAGGCCATGTGTGTCTTGACGGTGAACCCGCCAGCTTGACTTGAGTCTTGGTCTTGTCCATCTTCATCTTGGGCCCACATGGGGTGGACCCACTTTGGCAGTACTAGGGGAACCCCATGTTCCACTGTTGCGACAGCTTGACACAAAAGGTAAATTCTCTAGATATGCAACTAAGGTGAATTTACCTATATGACAAGCAAGCAACTAAACAAGATACACGAAGTAAAGACTATAAACAAGGATAGAAGTAACCGAAGTGAAAGCACGCGGAGACACGGATGTAATCCCGAGTTCCTCCTTTTTAGGGGAGTACGTCTCGTTGGAGAGGTGTGAGCTACCACAAAGGTCAAAACTCAACCGCCACAAAGGCGGACGCACCTTCTTGTCCGATGAACCGCACCACAAAGGTTTGGTTCACCTTCCACTATCAGAATCCTTCAAGGCGGAATCCGGAGCCCTTACAACAACGATCCGGGGCACAACCCACAAGAGGATTGGGGGGCTCCCGAACAGCTACAAATCTGTCACAAAGACAACAAGTGAGTACAATAAGAAGCTAGGTTTTCCTAATGGAAATCCTAGCCAAGGGGCCCTCAAGTGAATGAGGGGAACACTAGTACAGAAAATGCTGGGTGCGCCACAGAATTCTCGCCACAAAAATTTATTCTGTGGCGCATGGGCTCGGTGCGCCACAGAATTCTCACATTTCTGTGGCGCACCAAAAACCCGTGCGCCACAGAATTCTCAAAAATTCAAAAAATTCAAAAATATATAAAAAAGTTTCAAAAAAATTCAGAAAAATCAAAAAAAGAAATAATATGAAAAATCTTATTTATTTGAATTATTTTCGGATTTTTTGAATTATTTGAACTGATAACTTCCCGCTAGGTCACCCATCCTCAAATTGGTCCAACCCTAGCACGCTTAACTTCTAAGTTCCACCCACTCCACCTACCCTTATGCTACTCAAGTTCTTATTGATATATATATCATATGAACCCTCTTAAGTCTTGTATGTGTATATGTGTGGTATGTGTTATAAATGTGTGTTTTTAAATTTCAGATTTTTCAAAAACTTCTAAAGTTTCAAAAGGAGATTCAAAAGTTTCAAAAGATCCAAAAAAATCCAAAAAACTTAAATATTTTCAAAAAATTCAAAAAAGTCAAAACACTTCAAAAAATTCAACAGTCTTCTTTGTTATACATTTCTGTGTCTTTTTTTGGACTTTTTGAATTTTTTTTTTAATTTTTTCCTTTTTTTTGATTTTGCTGCGAAAAATCGTCTGTTTGAAATAACTTTTTTTCTTTTGGAATTTGAGGAATCTATGAATTGCGGACCGGGTAAACCCGGGTGGATTCGAACTCGGATTTTTCTCACGTTTTTTTTGACATATTTTTTGCATTATTTCGACGTCGTATGCAAAAGTTATGGCCGTTACAAGTTTTTTTTCCTGTTTGTTGCAGAAAAGGTCGAAATTCATATTTCAAAATTTCTATACCTACTAGACACTCAAACCTAACTACATGTCAAAGGATTCTATTTATTGAAATTTTTATCATTTTCTTTTACTTCCTGCAAGACTAAAAAGGCGATCCACTTGGGGGGGTGGGATTTGAAAAAAAAAATCTGTGGCGCACCAAGCTTTAACCCGCCCCCCAGATAACTTTCTGTGGCGCACCTGGCCATGTGCGCCACAGAAATGTGTCTTTCTGTGGCGCACCAGGCTTGGTGCGCCACAGAATGTCTAATTTCTGTGGCGCATGTGGTTTAGTGCGCCACAGAAATGTGACTTTGTGTGACGCACCGGGCTTGGTGCGCCACAAAAAATAATTCTGTGGCGCACCAATTAAGGGTGCGCCACAGAGTGCCAACCTACCTATATAGGGCTTCCCTACTAGTGGGAAATGAAGAACGGCTTGGTGAAGATGTAGATCCGGGCCTTCTCCTTCAATCCTCCAAAGATCAACGAGTTCGGGTGGAGGGATTGGGAGATCTAGTGATTCTTGAGCTTGCAATAATGAAGACTTCAAGTTTGGGCGAGCTAGCTGGCTGGAGGTAGATGGAGGGGTATTTATACCCCTCCCAGAAAAACTAGCCGTTTCAGTCCACTTGGGCCAGAGACTCCGGACTGGAAGTCCGGAGACTCCGGGCTGACCGGAGACTCCGGGGGCACTCCGGGGTCACTCCAGATCCTATACCGCAGCTGCCGTCGCGTGGACACTTTGCTTCAAAACTTGTCTGGGGGTGGAGACTCCGGACCGGAGGTGCGGAGACTCCGGCCGGGCGGAGACTCCGGGGTTACTCCGGGGTAACTCCGGACCCCTATACCGTAGCTGCCGTCGAGTGTGTCAAAGCCTGAGAGGCCGGAGACTCCGGCCCCTGAGCCCCTGAGGACCGGAGACTCCGGACTGGGCAAGCAAATGCAGACTTCTTTTTTCCTGTCAAGTGTTTCGATGCAACGTGCAAATATTTCTTTTGACTCCTGCACCACTTAACATCACATTAGATATATCCTAGTGTTGTTGCCTAACACACAAAAACTAGGGGATATAAAATATGCCCTTTCAATCTCCCCCTTTTTGGTGTTAGATGACAACACTCGGATTTGCAATAAATCACACAACAAATATCGGCATGTTCCACAAAGGATTGAGAGGCTCCCCCTACATGTGTGCATACAAGTAGTTTGCATTTGAATACAAATGCTCAACATGTAGAGGAGAGACAACTCACAAGAAATATTGAACATGATAAATTTCATAAGCACAAGGACATATCAAGATAATGGTTTGAGAGGAAAGCAAACATACCTTGTGCATAATATTGTAGAATATAAACCAATGCACAAAAATATATCATCACAAAGATAGATACCATCTCAACCATAGATAGAATGAAATATCCATAAGTTCCACACAGACGGAATAAAACATAGTCTCATACGAATAAAAAGCAAATAAGTTCAACAACAAAGATAAAGGGACACAAGCTTCAAAGAAATGATAAACGAGCATGCTTGTGTCCGACCCATGCAAATCCCACGAGAGAACCTAGTAGAACTACTTCTCCCCCTTTGGCATCGAAACGCCAAAAAGGAAAAAGAGCGATGCTAACGAAACCCAAGGCGATCACTCGTCGTCTTCATCATAGTCGTCATCACCACTTGCTTCACCACTAGCTTCACCGCTTGCTTCACCACTTGCTTCACCCTCATCACTTTCTTCTTCATCATCACTTTCTTATTGAGCACGCATAGGAGCCTTTCCGGTGTTGCGAGAAGAGGAAGGCATGGAGGTCACATCATCATAATCATTCCAAGGAAAGATATCCACATTCCACTCCTCAAGAGGGATAGTTGCTGCGGATGGTGGAGTTTTGGGATAACCTTCTTGGCGAGGAGGAGTGGTGCCACCATTGTTGATTTTGCGCAATTCCTTCATCATATGGGCTTGGTTGGACAAGATCTTCTTGTTGGTACATAGGTTTGATGGTTTTCCTTGTGCACTGCAACACCCATGCACATCATAGCCCTTTTCCACCACGAAACATTCTTCATCTCATTGTTGACTCTTTCCTTGCCACCATGAGCCCAGGAGGGTGGAGTGGCATTTTTCCTTCTTGCCCTAGGCGCTTCTTGCGCCTCTACGTCTTGATAAGTTGCTTGTGCAAGATGATGGGAGAGCACTTGAAGGTTACCATAGGTGTGTTTCTTGAAACGAGATTGATCGAGTTTGGGAATCTTTTTGAGGATGAGCTTCATGACATAGGGAGCATACATAGGATTCTTCCTCTCATAAATAGCAATGTTGATCTCACACCGGATATAGTCCATGACATCAATCTCAACCCCTTGGCAGTCCGGTCCAGCAAGGTATGTCTTGTGGCAATGATGCATGAGGTTGACAAGAGCTCCATGAATAGCATCCGTATTCCCGGCTTGGGGTGCAATGCTCCAACGAAACATGCGAATCAGATGTTGTAGATGGGCTTGAGTCCTTGGGTGGTAGCAATGGCACCATCTTTGGCAGCAAGAGGGGCAAGAATCTTCTTATCATAGGCCACTCCTTCAACATGCATTCTTCGACCAACGGAAATGTTCACACCTTTGAACACATATCCCAAAACCTCTCCAAATTCTGAAAAGTGAGCACTAACTTTGAGAGGCCCCGTCATCCAAGTCATTTTGGTGTCCTCCTCATCTCCAAGCACAAGAGTGGCAAAAAATTGTTGCACCATCTCAATATCATAATCTTGTTGGAGGGAAATGAGGTGCTCAAGACCAATCTTTCTAGCAACCCAAATTGCGTCCTTAAAGTATTCCTTCTTGGCCAACACTTCAAACTGCAAAGGTTTTTGTGGACACACAAGGGCTTTTGGGTCCAAATTTGCATAGAGTTCCTTCATAATGAGCTCTTGCTCCCTTCTCCAAAAATGACCATCGGTTGAATTGTTGGGCATGTCTTAGAAATTCTGTGCCCTCATGGATCGGAACTCCTCATTGTTCAAGTCCTTCAAAGTGGTGATGTTGTCAAACTTAGCCTTCTTGGCCCTTTCTTCTCGAAGGAGGTTAGCCTCTTGCCTAGCCCGAGTAGCCTCAGCAGCCTTTTGCTTCTTTAGGTCACCACTCTGCACATGCTTGTCTCGTTCTTCATCATAGACCAAGTAATCTCTACCTTGAAGCTTCTTCTTCTTCGACTTCTTGATATTCGAGGATGAGGATGAAGCACCGGGGTACCTTTTGTTAGCTGTGAAACAAGAGTAGATAGGTAGCATTGAGATAATCATACATGTCCATGGAATCAAAAGAGAGAAACAGTTGGAGAGAAATTTTCTTCAGAGACGATCTGGACCAGAGTCTCTGGTCTCAGGGGGCGGAGTCTCCGGCCACACCGGAGTCTCCGGTCAGGGGGACCGAAATCTCCGGCCTGAGACAGGAACTTCCAAACTAGGTCAAATCTGAACGAAAAATCGACACCAACAATTTCCTAGAGAGTACATTGCCATCCTAAAGGTTCTACACCAAGAATTTCAACAAGAACTACTCTCAAAACTAGATCTAGGAAGAATCCTAGAGGAATAGAGAGAGTGGTACCCGTGTCCTTCATGGTGAGATTCAAACGGAGGGGAGGAAGATCCCCGACGCTTGGGAGGTGGAGGAGCCGGTGGCACGGCGGATTCCGGCGGCGGGGAGCGGCCGGAGGCGATCTTGGAGCGACGGCGGCGACTGGGGAGTGTATTGGGGTCGGGGGTGTGGGGAAGTTGTGAAACAACTCCCCACCCCGAGCCCTTAAGGAACCCAGTGATACGACCGGGTCCGGAGTCTCCGGCCTAAACACCGAAGTCTCCGGCCTGAGCTGGAGTTTTCCAGGTTTAGGGCGGAGACTCTGGACAGACCGGAGTCTCCGGTGTTGCACACCGGAGTCTCCGGACCCAAATGCTCCAAAACTGCCAGAATTTTGTGGGAGACATGTATGTTGCAAGAGGAGCATGTTTTTAGGTAGGAAAGGCTTAGGATGAGAACAAAGTCACTGATGGTGGGATACACACTTGGAAGTTGCAAGATCAAATATAAAAGCCAATTTCCAAGTGTTTCTCCCAAAGACAAAATAAAAGGCCTAGAAAACCCAAATAAATCCAATAAGCCCAAATAAGATCCAACTCCTCACAAAGAGGAGGGTGGTGGCCTAGGCCACCATGTATTAGTGTGTGGTGTGACACCGCGAAGATGTATCTTGGGTTCACGGCCACTGCTCGTCATTTAAGCTCACAATTCATGAAATGAAAATATAGAGACAAAATGAGGTCTTACTATTGGCATAATGGGGGAGGGTGTCGCAACAGTGGAACATGGGGTTCCCCTAGTACTGCCAAAATGGGTCCATGTCAGACCCAGGTCACGAACTTATACACAGGGGTCATACCGAGTGGGCCACACAAAGCGTACGATGCTGGTTTACCAAGCCAGGCCGAGAACCTCTCGACAGGCCGGCTCGGAATGGATCATCGGCCGACACGTACGCCCGATCCCACTGTCACGTATGCAATCCACAATGTATAAGTGGGAGGCCAAAGTCTGGCCAACCCGTGTACTACACACATACACACATTGTACACGAGTTGGTTGAACAATTGTTACGACAACAGAATAATACGACACAAAGAAAGGAAATGAAGATATAGCCAAAAGCTCATAGAGCAAATACATATAGCGAATACAGTCATCCAGAGGACACATGTCCCATCAATACATCAAAGTCATCACATAGCGGAAGCAAACATGATCCGAGTACGGACAAAATCTCGAATGGGCCTAAGAGGCCAGTCATAAAGGAACCAACCACGGAGTCCACAGGTCCACCCTGGAACACTATCTACTCGACGAAGGCGTCGTCGTCGTACTCAACAAAGTAACCTCCCGAGGGATCCTCCTGAAAGTCCTCAGCTGCACGAAAGAGTACAGCCCAAAGATGGGTCAGGCACAACCGCCTGGCAAGCAATGCTCAATTGATACCAACACAAAGACTACCAAAGTATAAAGGGAGGTGGACTGAGCGGCAGCAGCAGCACTAAACAATCTATAGAGACACACTACAACTTTCGTCTATTGGAGAGGGATAAGAGAGCGTGGAAGAACCAACTAGCAACTAACACCACACATAACACTTCCCGGATTCACCCCCTCAACCAAGTATGAGGAAGCAATCGAGGGAAACTCACACAGTTGTCAAATTTTAGTTACATCTTGTTATGAAGGTAAGTCTAACTTACTAGTCAAGTTAATTAGAATCATTAGGTGTAAGTTGTTTATGATCTTGTTAGCCAGCATCCGATCCAAGTTGTCCATAACCGCGGACTCGGTTTCTCGAAAAGATTTAACCCTGCAGGGGTGCACTACTGTTAACCCATACACGTTCGATCAACCCCAAAAGCAGGCCAAAAAGTTAGGGTATCTCAACCCAACTCATCCCTTCTCTACAGAAAGTCCAGGGAACCACATGATTGCGTGCACGGCTAATCAGGTCAAGTACCCGCGGGATCAACCTTCATAGCACTCTAAGAACGTGCCGCACCTATATGAGATCGACAACACCACATCACCATGAGATCGTATCATAAGTATCATGCATATGCATCAAATGGAAAGCCCGAACTAGGTGTGGCGCCCCAGACAAACTGCGGATCCGATCAGAGTCGAGGGGGGTTCCATTGGACCTCCCACGAGTGTGTAGTGCGCTCGTACTTGGATAAAAGGACAAGAACTGAGGTCCTAGTGCGACACTTAGCAGAACAAAACACCAACGCATTGGCCTTCCACCGGTGCATTATCATTTAGTTATAACCCACAAGCATTATCATCATATTAAATAAAATTGAGCCAACCTATCATACTAAGCATGTGAAGCATAAGATAGACACAGACTCGCAACAACAAAGCTAAGCATGCAACTACGACTCGCGAGGCTAACAGGTAAACAAACAACAAGGTGATAGGATGTGGGGATAAGGCTGTATGAGGCTGCATGGTAAACATATATATAGGATCGTGACCCAAGCATCGTAACATAAGGATAGCATAGATCAACGGCAAGAATGGAAGACAATGTAATGTTAGCAAGTGAGCAAAGCTTGCCTGGCAACTCAGTAGCCTGGCACTGGGTAGGGTCCTCAGCAGAAGAAGAGTACTCAACGGTCACAGCGTCGTCTACCGAGAACAAGCACCAAACATGGAATATAGAACACAATCAATACAAGGAATAAAAATGCACAAGCATGGGATGATGCATGTCAAGTTAATGTTCATCTTAAATACAAATTTGTAGGCAAGATCAATTTTAAATGGAGTCATTGCTATTTAAAAGCAATTAGGCAAAGAACCCCATATGCAAGATTTAATTACAAGGTGATTCCAATTAATTTGATAATTTAAGTTGCTTAAATATGCATGCCAATGCAATGAACAGGAAGGTTGCATTTTAGTTTCAGTTTGATATTTTATTTGCAAAATTTGGAGTAGTGTTGCAAAAGTTATGAATTTTACAAGTTGTCACAATTTTTAATTATTCAAACCAGAAACAAAGTTGAAATTTGAATAGGTGACATTTTTCTGATATGAAAACATATTTAATTTATTTAAATTGGAGTTATAAATTAAAAGTTATAAGGTTTTGAAAGTTAGGGGTGTTTTCTGTAATTTCCAGGGACCTGATGACGATGAACAGAAAGTTTTAAGGGACCTAGTTGTAAAAACAGAAAGGCCAGAGGGCCTGTGTGCAAGTTTCCAGATCCAGATCTGGATCTGGATCTTTTCTCACCGAGGCCGCAGCTAGCCGGAGTCGCTGCCATGCGGGCCCAGGTGCCACGCAGGCGTTGACTGGGCGTGTGTGTAATGCGGATGCCTACACGGTCGCTGACACGCGGGGCCCACCTGTCAGCGTGGGGAAAAGAAGAAAAAGGTTTGGCTTTTGCGTCTGTGGTCCTGCACGGTCGCTGACACACGGGGCCCACCTGTCAGCGTGGGGAAAAGAAGAAAAAGGTTTGGCTTTTGCGTCCGTGGTGGTTCGAACTCGCGACGCGCGCGGTGGAAGGATCGTGGCCGTAGCCACTAGGGTAGATCGAGGGTTGCAATAAGTAGTAGCTCTGCAGGTTTTTGTAGTGTAGCTCTCTTCTCTGACGAAACTGAAGAAAGTTTTAGACTTTGGCCGTGGTTGTGACGGCGGCGGACAGATCGGCGACGACCACGTTCGGGCGGCGCTCCGTGTGGGTGCGTGCGTGCAAAGTGACGCGGGAGAGGTGGCACTAACCGTGCGCGTGATTGGAGGCAGAAGGAAGCTAGCACGGCGTCGTGTTCTTGATCGACACCGCATGGCCGTGTCGATGCCGAGGTCGGCATCGTGCGGGATCGCTTGTTCCAGGACGAAATCGAGAGGGGGAAGGACGGATTTGCAGGCGGAGGCTCACCCAGAGCTTGTTGGCGCAAGGCGGAGGCTCGAGGACGATGGAGGCGACGAGACGGAGACGAAGAAGAAGGTGCAGAGCGGCGGTCGGCGTCGGGATCGGCGAACTTGTCACGGCGAAACACGGGCTCCTAGGTTCTGCAATGGAGAAGAAGATCCTGCGGGCGTCGAGGCGGACTTGGCGGCGAGGTAGACGAGCAGGAGGAAGCACGATTAGGCCGAGCGCGAGCTTGAGCTTGCTTCGGCCATGGCGGCGGCTGCGCGTGGAAGAAAGAGATGGAGGCGGCGGCGAGGTAAGGGAGAAGGGGAAAGCTAGGGTTAGGGGTTTGGAGGCGCGGGGGCTGGCTTTATGGAGGTGGAAAAGGTGGAGAGGAGGCGTTGGCCGGTGGAGGCCACCGTGCCCACGCCATGTGCGTGCTCCTCTGGTACGGCAGAGGAAGAAAGCGACAGGGCCGGGCTTCCTGGGCCGAAGGTGGGCTGGAGTTGGGCTTGGCCCAACTCGGCCAGGCTCCACTGTTTTTTAAGCCTGAACATTTTTCTTTTTCCAGTTTTCTGTTTTTTGTTTATAGAAAACAAAATATTAGGAATTTTGTATTAGAACCTTTTGCAAATATTTTTGTTTGAACAAAATACTTGAAGCACTTCTTGTTAAGACCATTAGTATTATTTTGGGCAACATTAGTATTATTTTGGGCAACATAGTAACAACACAAAAATGTGGTTTTGTTTAATTGTGCAAAGAAATAAAATATTAAGTGAGAAGAACACATGAATATGATGCCATGATGATGCTAAACTTTAAAAGAACAAGCAATATAGTTGGGTTACATTTTTGGGATGTTACAAACGCCCCCCTTGAAGGAATCGCGCCCCGAGATTCCTATGGAGAAGTGAAAAGATCGGGATACTCGGCACGAAGATGGTCTTCGCGTTCCCAATTTGCTTCTTTGTCGGAATGATGGACCATTGCACCTTGAAGAACTTGACGGTCTTGTTACGAGTGGAACGTTCGGCCTCATCGAGAATGCGAACCGGATGTTCTTCATAGGAGAGGTCTTCTCGAAGATCAATTGACTCGTGATCAACAGCACGGCCTGGATCCTTGAAGCACTTCTTAAGTTGTGACACGTGAAAGACATCGTGCACCTTGGAGAGGTTGGGAGGAAGTTCCAAACGATAAGCAAGTTCTCCACGCCTTGAGAGAATGTTGAATGGACCAACATATCTCGGAGCCAGCTTGCCTTTGATACCAAAGCGTTGAGTGCCCCTCAAGGGAGTGACACGAAGGTAAGCTTGATCACCAGCTTCATAGACCCTGTCCCTGTGCTTATTATCATAATAGCTCTTCTGACGAGACTGAGCTATCTTCAGATTGTCACGAATGATGCGGACTTTCTCTTCGGCATCCTGGATAATGTCAGGGCCAAAGAACTGCCGTTCACCGGCTCCAGACCAGTTGATAGGAGTCCTGCATCTGCGACCATAGAGAGCTTCGAAGGTGCCATTCCCAGACTTGTTTGGAAGCTGTTGTTGTAGGAGAATTCAGCATAAGGAAGACAATCTTCCCATTTCATGCCAAAAGAAATGACACATGCTCTGAGCATATCCTCCAGAATCTGATTGACCCTTTCAACCTGTCCACTTGTCTGCGGATGGTAAGCGGTGCTGAACAGAAGTGTGGTACCCAAGGCTTTCTGAAAGCTCTCCCAAAATCGAGAAGTGAAGATACTTCCACGATCAGAGCTTATTTCCAAGGGAACACCATGAAGAGGAACAATCCTTGTCATATAGAGCTCTGCCAACTGACTAGCTGAGATTGTTTCTTTGACTGGAAAGAAGTGAGCGACTTTGGAGAGACGATCAATGACAACGAAGATAGCATCATTGCCTTTCTTGAACTTTGGAAACCCAGTAACGAAGTCCATTTCAATCTTATCCCATTTCCACTCAGGAATTTGCAATGGTTGAAGAAGACCAGCTGATTTCTGATGTACTGCCTTGACACGCTGACAGATATCACACTGGGACACATAGCGAGCAATTTCACGCTTCATTCTGGTCCACCAATAGACTTGCTTGAGATCCTGATACATCTTGGTACTACCAGGGTGAATAGAAAGAGGAGTGTCATGAGCTTCTTTGAGAATCATCTCTCTTAAGCTTTCAAGCTTGGGCACAACAATGCGTCCTTCAAAAAGCACTGTACCCTTATCATCCACAGAAAAGCTCTTGTACTTATCCTTGCCGATATTGGCTTTGATGTTTATGACACCGAGATCGCGCCGTTGTGCGGCTCGGATCTTGTCCTCAAGAGTTGGAGTGGCAATCAAGTTTGCAAGATAGCCATCAGGAACAAGTTGAAGATTCAGCTTCTGGAATTCTTCATGGAGTGGAGGCTGATTTTCCATGACCATGAGATTGTTGCAATAAGATTTGCGACTGAGGGCATCGGCCATTACATTAGCCTTGCCTGGAGTGTAAGAAATGGTGAGATCGAAGTCTGCGATTTTCTCAAGCCACCTTGTTTGCCTGAGGTTTAGATCTGGTTGAGTGAAGAGGTACTTGAGGCTCTTGTGGTCGGTGAAGATCTCGCAGTTGTTGCCCAACAAGTATGGTCTCCAAATTTTGAGGGCATACACAATTGCTGCAAGTTCAAGGTCATGTGTAGGATAGTTGAGCTCATGCGAATGCAACTGACGAGAGGCATAAGCAACGACATGACGTTCTTGCATGAGGACTGCTCCTAGTCTTTGTAGAGAAGCATCACAGAAGATTTGGAAAGGCTTGGAAGTGTCTGGGCCAACAAGAACAGGTGCTGAAATGAGTTTGGTTTTCAAGAGATTGAAACTCTCATCACATTGGGGAGTCCAAATGAACTTCTTATCCTTCTTGGTGAGTTCGGTGAGAGGCTTTGCGATTTTTGAGAAATTCTCGATAAAGCGACGGCAATAGCTAGCCGCACCGAGAAAGCTTCGAACTTGTTTCACCGTTCGTGGAGGTTGCCATTCAACAATAGCTTTGACCTTTTTGGGATCTACAACGATGCCCTTGTCGGAGATGACATGTCCAAGACAAGAGACTCCAGGAAGCCAGAATTCACATTTGGAGAATTTGGCCTAGAGACGATGTTCGCGGAGCTTCATCAATATGAGACGTAGATGTTCTTCGTGTTCCTCATTGGACTTGGAGTAGATAAGAATATCATCGAGATAGACTACCACGAACTTGTCGAGGTATAACATGAAAACGAAGTTCATAAGACGTGAGATGGTCGCCGGAGCATTTGTTAGACCAAAGGACATGACGGTGTATTCATAGAGACCATAACGAGTGATGAAAGCAGTCTTTGGAATGTCTTCTTTTCTGATCCTGATTTGGTGGTAACCGGATCTCAAGTCCAATTTAGAGAAAACTTTGGCACCAGCCAGCTGATCGAAGAGATCATTGATGCGAGGGAGAGGATACTTGTTCTTGATGGTTTTCGCGTTCAAAGGACGGTAATCGATAACCAGTCGCTTTGTTTTATCACTCTTCGCCACGAATAGAGAAGGGCATCCCCAAGGAGAAGAACTGGGCTGAATGTGGCCATTCTTTTCCAACTCTTCGAGTTCCTTCTTCAGCAGGACCACGTCTGCAAGTCCCAACTTGTATGGACGTTTGGAGATAGGAGCGGTTCCTGGTTCTAGTTTGATCACGAACTCCACGGCTCTGTCAGGTGGCATACCTGGCAATTCTTTTGGAAAGACGTCAGGAAAATCACGGACAACCGGTATAGTTTCAATGGCATCAAGAGGATCAACATTTAGAGCGTAAAGCTGAACAGACGGTGTTTGGTTTGGAGAATAGACTATCTGGCCTGAAGGATGAGAAAGAGTTACAGATTTTGTGGAATAGTCTATGTGAGCTTTGTTGGCTTTCAACCAATCCATGCCAAGGATCACATCAATGTCTGAATTGCCAAGTAACATGAGGGAAGGAAGAAACATGTGACCTCCAATTAGAATTTGGTTGCCATGGCTTATCTTGGAAGTTTGCATTTGGGTTCCCGGGGACTGGACCACAAGTTGATTGGCCAAAGAAACTAAATGCAGCTTATCCTTTTCTGCAAAGATTTTTGACACAAAGGAATGTGATGCTCCTGTATCAAATAGAACCTTCGTTGAGATTGAGTTCATTAGCAGGGTACCAAATACCACGCCTGATGCCTCCTTAGCTTGTTCAGCTCTGACATGGTTCACTCGAGCAGATGGAGCAGAAACCATAATTTGTTTTGGAGAGGGACGAGGTTGTTGCTTATGAAGCTTGTTCTGGGGGCAGTGGATAGAAATGTGGCCTGGTTCACCGCACTTGAAGCAATTAGAGGAGGAAGGACGTGAAACCATTGGCCTTGGCGGACCTTGATAGCTTGGCCTTTGCTGAGCTTGAGAACCTCTTTTGGGGAACATCAGGGCGGGAGGGCGGGGAGTAAACCCTGTCGGTCTTGGAATGTAGGTGGGTTGAGTTGGAGTTGCATAGGGGATCCAAACCCTACGTTTCTGTGGAGGCCTAGAGTTTGCTGAAGATGAAGCAGCTTCAAGAGCGTGTTTACGAGATTCTTCAAACACCTCATGACCAAATTCCTCACGGAGAGCTAAGTTGACGAGCTCTTCAAAGGTATTGCACTTGAAGAGGGTGAGTGCATACTTAAGAGCTGGGTTCAGACCTCTGCGGAACTTGTCTTGCCTTTGGGCATCAGTTGATACCACATCTCGAGCATAGCGAGCCAGAAGGTTGAACTCACTTTCATAGTCCAGCACGGACTTGTTTCCCTGAGTCAAGTTATAGAACTCTTCACGCTTCCTTTCAATTACCCCATCAGGAATGTGGTGGCACTTGAAGGCCTCCTTGAAGTCATCCCAAGTAGTAACAGCACCTGGTGCTCGTAGCTTCTGGAAGTTCTCCCACCAAGACATGGATTGTCCGCGGAGAAGGAAGGTCACGTAAGGAACACGATCCTCAACGGACACATGTGAAACATCGAGAGCGTTGCCCATCTCACGGAGCCAATCATCAGCATCCAGTGGTTCAGAGGTGGCGTCAAACGTGCGCGGGTTGAGCTGGAGGAACTCTAGAATTGTCACTCGGTTGTTGCCCTCATTGCCTTGTTCTTGGTTTTGCTGAATGTGATTCAGAACTTGCGTCATCTGAGACAACAGTTGCCCCATCTCCGGTGGCAATGGAGGATAATCTTCACCACTCTCCATCTTGAGGTGGACACCAAGGTTAACACAACAATCGGATAATCAAAATCCAATGTTAAGTGCTTAAAGGATTACTTCATATAATAAGGAATCTAACATGGAAGGAGACATGGTCATCCATCATGGTACACCATCATGTTCACGTAACCAAGAGATGAATTAACCAGATAAGGGAGAAAGGCTAGCATTGGACGAGGAAACACCAATTGAGCTTGAAGCAACACTACCAAGGGAGGAACAACTAAAACCTATGGTACTACAGAACCCAGAACACGTGATATCCTACTTTGAAGCTGAGAAGAGAAGAGAAAACAACGTAACACTTCCTTACCAGAAAACAGGTGGGTGGGTGGGGAAAGAAATAAAGAGAACAGAATTCCGACTCTCACATTTAATTTTTCCTATATATAGCTAATAAAATAGTTTCTAGACTCAACCATGACCAGTAGAAAGGGTCCTAAGAGCGTTCGGCTCTGATACCAACTGTCAGACCCAGGTCACGAACTTATACACAGGGGTCATACCGAGTGGGCCACACAAAGCGTACGATGCTGGTTTACCAAGCCAGGCCGAGAACCTCTCGACAGGCCGGCTCGGAATGGATCATCGGCCGACACGTACGCCCGATCCCACTGTCACGTATGCAATCCACAATGTATAAGTGGGAGGCCAAAGTCTGGCCAACCCGTGTACTACACACATACACGCATTGTACACGAGTTGGTTGAACAATTGTTACGACAACAGAATAATACGACACAAAGAAAGGAAATGAAGATATAGCCAAAAGATCATAGAGCAAATACATATAGCGAATACAGTCATCCAGAGGACACATGTCCCATCAATACATCAAAGTCATCACATAGCGGAAGCAAACATGATCCGAGTACGGACAAAATCTCTAATGGGCCTAAGAGGCCAGACATAAAGGAACCCAACCACGGAGTCCACAGGGTCCACCCTGGAACACTATCTACTCGTCGAAGGCGTCGTCGTCGTACTCAACAAAGTAACCTCCCGAGGGATCCTCCTGAAAGTCCTCAGCTGCATGAAAGAGTACAGCCCAAAGATGGGTCAGGCACAACCGGCTGGCAAGCAATGCTCAATTGATACCAACACAAAGACTACCAAAGTATAAAGGGAGGTGGACTGAGCGGCAGCAGCAGCACTAAACAATCTATAGAGACACACTACAACTTCCGTCTATTGGAGAGGGATAAGAGAGCGTGGAAGAACCAACTAGCAACTAACACCACACATAACACTTCCCAGATTCAACCCCTCAACCAAGTATGAGGAAGCAATCGAGGGAAACTCACACAGTTGTCAAATTTTAGTTACATCTTGTTATGAAGGAAAGTCTAACTTACTAGTCAAGTTAATTAGAATCATTAGGTGTAAGTTGTTTATGATCTTGTTAGCCAGCATCCGATCCAAGTTGTCCATAACCGCGGACTCGGCTTCTCGAAAAGATTTAACCCTGCAGGGGTGCACTACTGTTAACCCATACACGTTCGATCAACCCCAAAAGCAAGCCAAAAAGGTAGGGTATCTCAACCCAACTCATCCCTTCTCTACAGAGTCCAGGGAACCACATGATTGCGTGCATGGCTAATCAGGTCAAGTACCCGCGGGATCAACCTTCATAGCACTCTAAGAACGTGCCGCACCTATATGAGATCGACTACACCACATCACCATGAGATCGTATCATAAGTATCATGCATATGCATCAAATGGAAAGCCCAAACTAGGTGTGGCGCCCCAGACAAACTGCGGATCCGATCAGAGTCGAGGGGGGTTCCATTGGACCTCCCACGAGTGGGTAGTGCGCTCGTACTTGGATAAGAGGACAAGAACTGAGGTCCTAGTGCGACACTTAGCAGAACAAAACACCAACGCATTGGCCTTCCACCGGGTGCCTTATCATTTAGTTATAACCCACAAGCATTATCATCATATTAAGTAAAATTGAGCCAACCTATCATACTAAGCATGTGAAGCATAAGATAGACAGACTCGCAACAACAAGCTAAGCATGCAACTACGACTCGCGAGGCTAACAGGTAAACAAACAACAAGGTGATAGGATGTGGGGATAAGGCTGTATGAGGCTGCATGGTAAACATATATATAGGATCGTGACCCAAGCATCGTAACATAAGGATAGCATAGATCAACGGCAAGAATGGAAGACAATGTAATGGTAGCAAGTGAGCAAAGCTTGCCTGGCAACTCAGTAGCCTGGCACTGGGTAGGGTCCTCAGCAGAAGAAGAGTACTCAACGGTCACAGCGTCGTCTACCGAGAACAAGCACCAAACATGGAATATAGAACACAATCAATACAAGGAATAAAAATGCACAAGCATGGGATGATGCATGTCAAGTTAATGTTCATCTTAAATACAAATTTGCAGGCAAGATCAATTTTAAATGGAGTCATTGCTATTTAAAAGTAATTAGGTAAAGAACCCCATATGCAAGATTTAATTACAAGGTGATTCCAATTAATTTGATTATTTAAGTTGCTTAAATATGCATGCCAATGCAATGAACAGGAAGGTTGCATTTTTTAGTTTCAGTTTGATATTTTATTTGCAAAATTTGGAGTAGTGTTGCAAAAGTTATGAATTTTACAAGTTGTCACAATTTTTAATTATTCAAACCAGAAACAAAGTTGAAATTTGAACAGGTGACATTTTTCTGATATGAAAACATATTTAATTTATTTAAATTGGAGTTATAAATTAAAAGTTATAAGGTTTTGAAAGTTAGGGGTGTTTTCTGTAATTTCCAGGGACCTGATGATGATGAACAGAAAGTTTTAAGGGACCTAGTTGTAAAAACAGAAAGGCCAGAGGGCCTGTGTGCAAGTTTCCAGATCCAGATCTGGATCTGGATCTTTCTCACCGAGGCAGCAGCTAGCCGGAGTCGCTGCCATGCGGGCCCAGGTGCCACGCAGGCGTTGACTGGGCGTGTGTGGAATGCGGATGCCTCCACGGTCGCTGACACGCGGAGCGCACCTGTCAGCGTGGGGAAAAGAAGAAAAAGGTTTGGCTTTTGCGTCCGTGGTGGTTCGAACTCGCGACGCGCGCGGTGGAAGGATCGTGGTCGTAGCCACTAGGGTAGATCGAGGGTTGCGATAAGTAGTAGCTCTGCAGGTTTTTGTAGTGTAGCTCTCTTCTCTGACGAAACTGAAGAAAGTTTCAGACTTTGGCCGTGGTTGTGACGGCGGCGGACAGATCGGCGACGACCACGTTCGGGCGGCGCTCCGCGTGGGTGCGTGCGTGCAAAGTGACGCGGAGAGGTGGCAGTAACCGTGCGCGTGATTGGAGGCAGAAGGAAGCTAGCACGGCGTCGTGTTCTTGATCGACACCGCACGGCCGTGTCGATGCCGAGGTCGGCATCGCGCGGGATCGCTTGTTCCAGGACGAAATCGAGAGGGGGAAGGACGGATTTGGAGGCGGCGGCTCACCTAGAGCTTGTTGGCGCAAGGCGGAGGCTCGAGACGACGGAGGCGACGAGACGGAGACGAAGAAGAAGGTGCAGAGCGGCGGTCGGCGTCAGGAGCGGCGAACTTGTCACGGCGAAACACGGGCTCCTAGGTTCTGCTCCGGTGAAGAAGATCCTGCGGGCGTCGAGGCGGACTTGGCGACGAGGTAGACGAGCAGGAGGAAGCATGATTAGGCCGAGCGCGAGCTTGAGCTTGCTTCGGCCATGGCGACGGCTGCGCGTGGAAGAAAGAGATGGAGGCGGCGGCGAGGAAAGGGAGAAGGGGAAAGCTAGGGTTAGGGGTTTGGAGGCGCGGGGGCTGGCTTTATGATGGTGGAAAAGGTGGAGAGGAGGCGCTGGCCGGTGGAGGCCACCGTGCCCATGCCATGTGCGTGCTCCTCTGGTACGGCAGAGGAAGAAAGCGACAGGGCCGGGCTTGCTGGGCCGAAGGTGGGCTGGAGTTGGGCTTTGCCCAACTCGGCCAGGCTCCACTGTTTTTTAAGCCTGAACATTTTTCTTTTTCCAGTTTTCTGTTTTTTTTTAGAAAACAAAATATTAGGAATTTTGTATTAGAACCTTTTGCAAATATTTTTGTTTGAACAAAATACTTTTGTTAAGACCATTAGTATTATTTTGGGCAACATAGTAACAACACAAAAATGTGGTTTTGTTTAATTGTGCAAAGAAATAAAATATTAAGTGAGAAGAACACATGAATATGATGCCATGATGATGCTAAACTTTAAAAGAACAAGCAATATAGTTGGGTTACATTTTTGGGATGTTACAGTCCACCCCATGTGGGCCCAAGATGAAGATGGACAAGACCAAGACCCAAGTCAAGCTGGCGGGTTCACCGTCAAGACACGCATGGCCTACGTCGACTAAGGGCTCCGGTCCTGGGGGCCTTCCGGGTCCCCGAAACAAGCAAGAAGGCCAGGAAGGACCCGAGAGCCCGAGTTCCCGGCAGGAGGCCAGGCTCCCTCTCGGGTACTTCCCCACGTCCCTGTGGATAAGCACTCCACCTCACCACGGAAGACTTGGGAAGCAAGGCGAAGGCAGCGCGGGCGGGAAGCACGTCCCGTGGTGGTGTCAGCTCCTGTCCACCCCGAGGCGGACGCTCCCACCTAACCCAAAGGAGACGCTAGGCTGAGGAGAGGCCACGTCTCCTCCTAAACTAGATGAGGAGGGTCCTTCACCCCGAAGGTCTCTCACGCCCCTCACGTGACCCTGTGGCAACCCCTTAGCCTATAAAAGGAGGACCAAGGCACGGAGGAGGGAGAGGTCGAACCAAGGACGAACACAAGCTAGAACCAGAGCAAGACTAGACTAGGGTTGCGAAGGTGGAGAGGAAGGTGATCTCCTCCGGGTCAGGATCTGTCCTTCTTCTACCTCCAGCCAAAACCCTTCCGGTACCCTGTCCGGGAGGTTCCATTGTAAGCCACACTATGAAGAACCCATCAATCCAGGCATGCAGGAGTAGGGCTTTTAGCCTCGGGGCGGCCTGAAACTGGGTAGCTCCTTGTATCCCTTTGGTTGCATGCTTTGATCGTGGAGAGAGAGAGAGGATAGCTTGATCTAGACTCCGCCCAAGAAGATGATTCTCAGCCTCCTTCGCGCCCCGTGCCGAACCTAAAAGGGGGTAACCTATACTCCCGGTGTCCGTGCAACGAGACACGACATCTGGCGCGCCAGGTAGGGGGCGCAAGTGCTGGATTCATCTTCATCGAGTTCATCGGCAAGTTCTTCGTCAAGCATGCCTCCGAGGAAGAAGGGAGATCCTGCGGCGTCCAAGCCGGTCTCTCCCTCACGCACTCAAGCTTCAGCTGAACGTCGTGCTGCTGGCGCACGGCGGAGCGTCTCTCCGTCCCCGCCTCCCATGGAGAGGGTGGCACCGGACGAAGTGGACGGTCACGACAAGGACAACGGCCCTGGCGGAGCGGCGGCTCCAAAGGGCGCCACCATGCCTCCTCCTCGCTCGGGGGAGAAGAGCGTCTGTAACGGCACCGGCAAGGAGCCCACCGCTGGAGGAGGGAACCATGGCGTTCGCCCCAGTGGGGATCTACGAGCATCCAAGAGCAAGACCTCCGCGCACTCGCCTTCGGACGTGCAAGCTCGCCATGATGCTCTAGTCACTGCCAAGCCCCTGATGCAGTTCCCTCCAAGCAGCGGCGACCCCAAGGTCTACCAAGAATGGAGGACTCGCGTCGAGAGGCTCCTCGACTTCGCCGATGGTGGTCCGTGGGTCGAACCCACTCAAGCTCCCACCGTCGACAATCCCGGAGCAACACAAGACAAGACACATGATCCACGAGGCCAGCCTCGTGGTGAACGTCAAGCCAAGACGGCGCCTCCTCGCACCGCGCCACCGATGGCTGATCGGCTAAACCGCGATCACGGCGAGGCCATCTCCATCGATCAACCCAGATCTTCGTGACGAGCTCAACAGCCGTCAGAACGAGGATATGCGCACCCGCATCGAGTGTCGCCGAGAACGTCACCACCAGGAAGATCGGGGCATCGACCTCGCCGAAGGCTGCCTCGCCCTCGCTCCCGAGTTCCGCCACTTCAACTGGCCCAAGAAATTCAAGATCGACGTTCTCCGTTACGACGGCACCACGAACCCCCGGGACTTTCTGCAGATCTACTCTCTTGCTGCGATGGTTGCCAGGGCCGGCGAGGTCATGATGGCCAACTGGTTCCCCTTGGCCCTGAAGGGAGACGCCCAGACTTGGCTTCTCAAGCTTCCCAAGTGCTCCATCCGTTCCTGGCGGGCACTGAAGGAGCAGTTTCTGGGGGCCCTCGCTCCCGAGTTCCTCCATGATAAGTGCGAGAAGTTGGGCGGGGGTTGGGTGGTGGTGGTGGTGCTGATCCTGATCCTTCCGCACTGCGACGGGGCGGCATCCTGAAGCACACCGGGTATAAGAGGCAAGGCAAGAAAAGATTCGACTAAGGGAAAGATGATTTCGCAAGTGGTTAATTAATTTTAAGGACTTATATGAAAATATTTCACACAAATTTAACAAGACAACATACTTATATTTCACAACCATCACATCAAGGAGTTCACAACAGCATAAAGCTTACAACATCAAGCTTACAACATCACCTTACATCTAGAATACATAACATCTGGTTTCCAAAAGAACCACTACCGACTCGACTAGCGATAGGGGTCAACCTAATCCTGCGGTAGTGATCAAGTCACTCGCCTACTGAGGTGGAACCTCCAGCTCTAACACGTAAGCATCTCACTGGTAGGGTGGCTCCTCGGGATCCTCCTCCTCGTCCTCGAGAACTGCCTCGAGTGGCTCCTCCTCATCATCAACTAACTCCTCCTCATCATCGTCCTCCTCACAATCCATCTCCTCCACGAAGTCATCATCGTCACTGAGGAAAGCGTTGTTCTCCTTGCGGAGATCCTCGCCCTCCTCCTCCATCTCATCAGTATGGTGCCCTAGATCCTCAATCAGCTCGTCCTGCTCCGCCACCTTCTTGCGGTGCTTTACGATAGTCTTCCTCAGCTGGGCCCTCTTCCTGAGAAGAGCGACCTTCTCCTCCATCAGCTTCTCCTCGTTCTCGCGAAGCTCAACGAGCGACTCGCGGTCAAAGTGAAGCTGAATCCTTGTGCGCATCAGATCATCCTGAGTGCACTGAAGTAAGATCTCCATGTCCATGATGTAGCTCCCAAACATCGGGTGGCAAGGGGAAGGAGTAGGGTGTCCATCGCAGTTGCGCGTCCCGTAGAACCGGAAACGGGAATCTGCCAACTCCGCCTTGTGCTCCTCACAAAGTCGGGCTAGCATCCTCTGTGGCAGTACAGAGACCGTCAACCCAGGTGGCCTCCTTGGTGGTGAAGACGAGTGTCCTGGAACAGGGAGACTTGATGTTCCTGCGAACTGACGACTTGATGAGCCAGCTCAGCCTTCCGACTCCGTGAACGTCAATCTGCGCTCCCTCAAACTCTGGAGCGGGGCGACCTAATAGCTTGCTCAACTCGAACAAGTCCCTCTCAAACGTCAGCTTGCTATCCTTCTCAAGCTGAACGAACTCGGTCCAATGGAGTGCCATCTACAATTTTTAAGCAAAATTTTAAGTTAGTGGATGATAAGTGTACAAAATTTTAATTTTAGTGAGGTAACAATAAGCAGAATTTTAAGTTTAATGAGATGACAAGTCTGCAAAATTTTAAGGATACTAAGGAAATTGTAATGTTTAATGAGAATAAATTTTTGCATAAGTAAGAGGATTGGAGATAAGCAGTTTTTGAAAATACTTCACTCATTTCTTTTAGAAATTAATCTTTTTGTAACATTTGTCTAACGACCATGCTAACTAAGGTTTCCTAAAGTCAGGATGACTCTGATACCAAGTCTGTGGGGACCCCGGACTAGCTGTCCGAAATACCCGATTATGCTTAACACAACGATCCCGTGATCAGTCTGTCGTTGCACATAATCCGAATTGGATACCAAAGTTTACATCCATTACAATACCGAATAAAAAGTCTTACATAGGTGGTCATTTAGACCAAGTCTTACATAGGTGCCTCATGGGCCAAACCAAAATATCAGCGGAAGCTACGGCGTAGTAGACATCATATTCTAACGATGACGACCCGACAGGCAGCTGACTTGTGGAGATCCTTAGTTCGCATAGAAGTTGCCATACTCCTGCCGGCGTAGTGCTCCTCCTCGTAGTCTGGCTAGGACAATAGCCAGGGACGAAACCAATATGACTACATTTGAATGTACTCGCAAACTACCCCAACATGAGTATGCACTAGTTTTATTTTAGCTTACAACTTTTATTTGTTTAAAACATCTCTATATCTTTATTGAAAAAGGTAAGAAGAGTTTTATAACTATCTTTGAAAGAAGTCACCATCTCATTGTTTCTCCAAAACCCCTCCTTTTTCAGACCATGGCTCACCATGGTCCATTTATTCCAACAACTCATACCACTCCATGTGGTATAGTTGTGTAACACCATCACAATTTCAGTTTCTTTTAACTTAAAAGCTTTTCCAAAAATTTGCACATGGTCAAAGTAGGGCCTCCCAACTGTCCATATCCGAGGACTCGGCTATTCGAATAGTTTTAACCCTCTGCAGAGGTAGCACTTTTCCCACATCCATCCGGCACTCATCGTGTCGCCACGTCTCGCCATACAGGTGTATGCGAAGTAAGCCGCCGACCATAGCCTGTCCTTTGCTCATGCTAGTATAGGATCCTACCGCTACGAAATTATCATCCTTTCCATCACACCCAGTCCAGATTCCCCGTCGGGAAACCTAAGTGTGAGGACTCGTAGTTCTGCCCGGCGAGCGAACCCTTCAATCCCCCATCCTCAGATGCCAGGACCCAGGTCAGGGGTAGGTCACCATGACCATCCCCTCATGGAACGAGGTCATCCTCGTTGTTGAGGCATCCCATACTAATATGAGCAAATTATATGACTACGCCCTTTCCCATATGTGGGTAAATGTGGTCGCACAGGGTATCGGTGGTTGTAAGTACAAGGACACATGTGCATTTTTCATAAACATCACCATTTCCATTTCTCCACTTCAACACCGACATCTCGGTATTCCATAACCACACAAGTATTTCAAAGGAGTTTTGAGTAAACAACATTTATTTTCCCATCCTATAATTTTATATCAACTATCTTATACTTCTACATAGGTGGCAAAATAGTTTTCATGTACTTGTAAAAAGGTTTTCAAAATCATTGATACTTTTGAATAAATCATGTGACAAAATAGATGTATGTAAATGCAAGCTCAGTGAAGTAGCTTGCCTTGCTCGGCAAAGTTCTCGGGTTCTTGTGCTTGCTGATCAAGGTATTCCCCCTCCTCGTAGACTTCGGCAACGTTCTCGTCTAAACGTCAAACAAGCAATGCAAACAATTACTAAACTACTCAAGCAAGCATCACAACAGATCAATCATAAACATCACAAATAGCTACTGCACACATCAAACCATACAATTTGGTTTCAAAATAATTGAATTAAACATATTTATTTATGTTAAATTATGGCAGAAACTTGTGGAACATGTTTAATTGCACAACTTGAGTTCTGTTGGTCACAAAAATACAAACTAAATTTCTATAGAAAGCTACTGATGTGTAGAAGACAACACAATTTGATTTGGATAATTGGAGTTACCAAACTCCCTACACAAATGTTTGAATCCAGTAACTTAATAATAATTTTAGCTACCAATTAAGTTCTGTTGATCCTAAAATTAAATCCTTTTAGGGTAACTAAACATGACTAAATGTGATCTAACAAAATTGGTCCTAATTCATTTGGGTTAACCATTAAACATATTTAAATGTTTGAGTGCAGAAGGGTGTTTAAACTTCAACTTAACACTAAACAAATCCTACTGCACAAATAATTCTACCAAAATGAAATGAATCCAATTGGGTTGGTTAAACATTTTCATAAGCTTTCCAGAACAATTGAGTTTGATTTATTTGGATTCCTAAATCTTGAGATAATGAATTTACAATTTGGGTCAGTACTGAAATCTATAGAACTAGAAATTCGAAAATAATCAAACTAGTGGATAATGTTGAGAACCCTGACATGAGGGGCCTACACGTCAGTGTCTCACGGAGAAAAGTCTCTCGCGCGGAAATTGTTTAAAATGCTGACAGTGGGTCCCACATGGCAGTGTAACAAAACACGAAACGTTACGTGGCCGTAGATCTCAGATCCAACGGCGCACGGAGGCTGCCATCGGCGACGACCTAAAATAGGCGGCGCCGCGGCTCCGGCGACGGCGAGCAGCATGATTAGCTCACCTAGGGGGCTCGGGAGGTCGGTGGTGGTGATGGAATCGATGGCGGAGGCTCGGGGAAGACCTTGGCGCGAGTTGCACTTGCTGGGGAGGGCTGGTTCGTCGGCGGCGAGGTGCTCTGTTTCCACGGCAACTTCCCGAAACTCCGGCGAGCGTCTGCCGGCGATTCTGTGCACGATCCAGAGGGAAAAAGATGTGGGTGAGTGCGGTGTCCAAAGGGGAAGAGAGTACGGGCCAGAGGGAAGAGAATGGGAGGCCCGCACGGCGTGGCCGTGGTCGTCGTCTACCTCGGGTGCGGCAGCGCCTGGCCGTGCTGCCACGGCAGAGCTTTGCTGCAGCGGCGTGCCCGCTCTCCAAGCGGTGCACAGAGGGAGTGGAGCGAGTGGGAGAGGTCGGGGTGGAGTGAGGGGAGAGCACGGTGCGGGGTGGTGTTTTATGCCGAGCCCGGTCCATGGTGGCTCGGGTGCAGGAGAGCTCCAGAGAGGGGGAGAGCTCGCCGTAGGGGCGGCTGTGGTGTTCGAGGTGCCGAGGCCTAGCTTTGGCTGCGTGGCGACGAGCTGGGCATGCCTAATTTTGGGACGGCCATGGGAGCATTTGGACGGCGAGGCACGGCCGTCTCGGGCGGGTGTGGCAGCTGCGTGGTGCGAAGCGGCGATGGGGGTCCTCTCCGGGTTGGCTACGGCGCGAGGAGAGAGCAGAGGGCAAGGGAGAGGGGGGGCCTGGGCGCGGCGCGGCTGCGCTGCGGCCACGGCGACGAGCTACAGCGAGCTAGAGGTAGGAGACGACGGCGTTTTCGCAGAACGCCCCCTGGACTTTCTTTTCCATTTACAACTAGGTCCTCCTCTGCTTCTTTTATTTCTTTTTAATTCCAGTAGCTTTTCTAGGATTTAATTGGGGCACTTAAACAATTTAGAAAAATTCTCAAATATTTGTGAGGCTTCCACATAGCATGTAGTAGCTCCACAAAATTTGGCATTTCAAAATAAAATGTTTTGAATCATTTTTGTTCATAGGGTTTTAATTATGGAATTTTGTTTTATTTCATTGTTTTTACTTTTGAATTTTAAAATAGTTGTAAAATATTATTTGAGAGAGAAAAGTAGTAAGGATAAAATGGAGTGTTTACATTACCACTCCACTGAATTTTATTGTGAAGGAAAACAAACTTCTCACTTGGAGAATTTCATGTGACACTTGTCACATTATTTTTTTGTTTCAACTTTCATTTTATTCCTTTCTTTTCTTCATGTTTTCTTTAGAGCAAGCAACACACATTTAGCAAGAAAGAAACAACACAAGCACAATATGAGATCAACACATATTAAGCAAAAGTTTTTGTTGGCTCTCATTTTTGGAATAATAATACTGATTAATATTTTTGGGATGTTACAATCCTTCCCCCCTTAGAATAAATCTCGTCCCGAGATTTGCTAGGCCTGGGTACTAAAGAGGTCTGGAAATTCGCTTCGAAGATAATCTTCGCGTTCCCAAGTTGCTTCTTCTTCAGAGTGGTTAGTCCACTGGACTTTGTAAAACTTGATCGCACGTCTTCGGGTAACACGAACATCTTCTTCGAGAATTTTGAGGGGTCTCTCGCGATAAGTCAGGTCTTGGTTCAGGTCGATGGAGCGGTGGTCGATGTTTTTGAAAACATCAGGCTGGTCAGGAACTTCGAGACACTTCCGGAGCAAGGAAATGGAAGACATCATGATAATCTCCTAACTCCGGGGGCAATTCCAGCTGATAGATACTTCTCCTCGACGAGCAATGACCTTGAAGGGTCCAGTATACCTTGGCGCTAACTTTCCTTTGACATGGAAACGCTGCATTCCCTTGAGGGGTGTCACTCGGAGATAAACATAATCTCCGACACTGAAAGTGAGATCACGGCGCTTGGTGTCAGCGTAACTCTTCTGACGGGATTGGGCAGTTTTGAGGCGTTCACGAATAAGCTGAACTTGCTCTTCAGCTTCACGGAGGGTATCTGGTCGAACAATTTGCTTTCTCCGGTATCGGACCAATTCAGGGGTGTACGACACTTCTTGCCGTAAAGGGCTTCAAAAGGGGCCATTTGCAGACTGGACTGATAACTGTTGTTGTACGAGAACTCTGCAAACGGAAGACAATCTTCCCACTTGGAACCATAGGATAGAACACATGCGCGAAGCATGTCCTCCAATATCTGGTTCACTCGCTCAGTTTGGCCATCGGTCTGGGGATGATAAGCTGTGCTAAATGCTAACTTGGTTCCGAGGGCTTCATGAAGGGATTTCCAGAATCTTGAGGTGAATTGCGTGCCTCTATCAGATACAATCTTCTTAGGCACACCATGCAGGCTCACTATTCTGGAAATATACAAGTCGGCCAATTGATGTCCCGATAAGTGGTGTTGACAGGAATGAAATGGGCAACCTTGGTCAGTCGATCAACGATGACCCAGATTGAATCATGGCCTCGGTTGGATCTGGGAAGTCCGGTAATAAAATCCATTCCAATCTCATCCCACTTCCACTCAGGAATTTTCAAAGGTTGAAGCAATCCAGGGCCGCTGATGTTCAGCCTTGACTCGCTGACAGATATCACACTTGGCTACGAAAGAACCAATCTCTCGCTTCATTCCATGCCACCAAAATCTTTCTCGAAGGTCTTGGTACATTTTGGTTCCGCCGGGGTGGATTGAATAAGGGGTCTCATGGGCCTCCTTCAGGATTAACTCCTTAAGTTCGTGACATTGGGCACACAGATACGGTCATTGAATTTCAGCACTCCTTCAGCATCTTCGGTAAAACCGGGTGCTTTGCCGAGGAAATTTTCTTCTTGATTCCTTCAATGCTTTCGTGATCCTTTTGGGCTTCTTTGATTTGATCCATCAGGGTTGGGGTTAACTCTAAATTGGCGAGATAACCATGGCTAACAAGTTCTAGTCCAAAGTCTTCGAACTCTTTGAACAAGGCTGGCTGTTCGCTTGGATCAGGGCATTCAGGGTGCAAGGTTTGCGACTAAGGGCATCGGCACTACATTAGCCTTTCCAGGGTGATAATGGATT